>JAUCMT010000056.1:11497944-11510624 GCA_032357475.1 Enteromius thamalakanensis
AAAAACTAACCACACACACACACACATATATATATATATATATATATATATGTGTGTGTGTGTGTGGTTAGTTTTTAAATTAAAAAATAAATGAAATAACGTTTTTAGCCAACACAAATAGTTTTAACTAAATTTCAACCTTGGGTGTTCATAACTTCAGGATAATTAAAAGAAAAAGAAAAAATATTAATACTGCTATCCTAATTTAATTTACAGTCCAATAATATGTTTTTTCTTTTGTTTTTGAAAAGTACATGTCAAAAGAGCAAAGTGACAAATGCACCTAAATACCACATACATACCACAGTAGGTATGAAACTCTATTTCTATATTGCTGATCATTTTAGTAGAGGAAGAAATGTATTTTGACACCAACAATGTGACAAAAAAAAAAAGAACAACTAAAACTAAAACTGGAAAACGGTCAAACGGTGCAACCTTATTAATTATTAATAATTATGATGCATGCTGGGAAAAAGGTGAATGTTAAAACAGAAAACCATCCATAATGCAACTCACCTGCTACAGTATGTTTGTTGTTTTGACGTAATAAATCATGCATGAATAGATAATCTCACAGTCCTGAAAATTCTACGTTAGAACTAAATGAAGGCTGGTACTGATGCTTGTAAAAAAAACTATAAAACCCTCTGATAATATCCTAGAATGCAATTCCAGATCCTAAATGAGGTGTGTGTCTTGCTGAGAGTTAACTGGAAGGTGGATGATCCTGCTGGGTCTGTACGAAACCTGAGCTCTGAAATGAGCCCACGATAGAAGTTAATTAGAATTGTCTTTCTGGAGAAAAAAAACCTCCAGTGTTTTGGGTCTGTAAATTCAAAACCACATAAATTTAGAAAGTATTTTAAGGTGCTGCTGCTTTTTTTCTTCTTCATAATTAAAAATATGCAGTGTTTGGCCATCTGTGCACTCATAAAAATGTCTGTGAGTACACTAATTTACTGCGCCGGGGGTTTTATGATCTGACTTCTTTAATGGGATGTGTATAAGTCTGTGTCAAACAACAGGCTGCTCACCCCACAATCAATTTTAACAGAAGAAGAATATCTCCAGTGGCCTCATTTTTCTTTACATTTGAAACCAATACAACATAATGAGACCTGCCAATAATATCTACTGGTGATGTTATGCGCTATCTGAGGACCAATAGCAGCGCAGAGATCTGAACTATGAGGTCATCAGCTGCCTTTCATGATTACAGGGGTTAGGATCGTATATTGCTCTCATAAATAACACCATGACAAGAACAATATTAATTTGACAAATAAATAATTAAATTGCACAGAGGGAAACTTTTGATTGTGGAATATTAGAAATGCGTATATGTCTAATTTAATTTTGTTAGATTTCATGTGGGGGGAAAAAGGAAATGAAAATTAGTCGCCCTTGCCATAAATAACAGTAACCTTTTATTTAAAACCTTTGCTTAAAAAAAAATTAAGCAAATTTTTCATCCTAGATTGTCAAAATACATGATCTCATATCTACTGTAGAAATTGATACCTCCTCTGCTATATTTGCTGTTAGTGCTTGACAAAGATAAACATTAATGAATTATTCATTTCTAAATCAATTCTAATATTCATTTAATTATATTTGTCTATAGACTGTCTGGATCTGTCTGGATTCATCCTCTTCAGTTCACTTATGGCTTATGACAGGCCTTATTACAATACTGACAACTCAAATTACCCTTCATAGCACAGTCCAGTACACATGTGCACATACAGTTCAGCACTCTCTAAATTAAGTGCTTGCTTTAGAGCATACGAGCCGTGTATTGCAGCTTCTTATGCTTTTAAAAATGATTATGTTGTAAGATCTAAGATCTAACTAATATTAGAGGCTTTTAGTATCTTTGGTCTATTAAGAATCGAGCTGAAGACCTTATTTGTATGGATGGATTTTAACCCTTTATTTGTGCACCAGTTTCCTTTAATGAATAAACAGAATTTCTGATGAACCATACTACATCAGTTTTAAATTGAAATGCCAGTTTTCAAACAGGATAACTTAGCACAAAATTTTCTTATGAGGAGAATGCTAAAATTATATCACAAATGATTGAATTAATTGAGGTGCAAACAATTTGATGTGGCTGACAGGAATTTATTTGCTGAAAAAAGCCGGAACTGTTATAGTTCTGTTTAGAGCAATCCAACTATTGCTTTAATGTATGTCTGTTAATATTTCTGTGTTGATCTTTATGTTTGCAGCTCTGTTGGTGTTTTATGGATATGCATATGTTTATGCATACATCAGAGAGAGCAATCAAGCACTGTGTGTGTGTGCGCAGATCTGCGTGTGCATGCATGTGGAGATATATGCATATAAGAGAGCGCAAGTCAAATTGAGAAGGATGGAAAAGCTAAAAAGACATAGTGTGTGTTTGTATAAAACAATCAGACAGAGAGTGTGTGCAAGTGTGTGTTTCAAGCCAGCAGTGGTGGAAACCAAAGCTAATTTAACATTAATATCATCTTACTTCAGTCCATTCATCCAGGTATAGTTATCTTCAGTAATTGGAAAAGAGTGTAGGTTTTTTGCTAAAATAAATTGCCGAACAGACAATGATTCAAGGTTGCAAAAAATAAATAATGTATTTAGTTTAGAGCAGCATACATAATTGTTTATCATCCAGTCTTAAGACATCTGAGAATATTTCTGAAGTCTGAGTGTTGCTTCAGCACCATGGACAGCGCCGGTATATTCGATCTTTCATCGTATTCAAGCAAAGAAAAATGCGCATGCGCAATTCATTAGTACTATTTTATCATTCTTTAAAAAAAATAATCAAGTTTAATAATAATAAAAAGATTGAGTAAATATGTGTACAATACAATATTTTATTAGGCGGGACATTATATAGGGACTTTTCTTTTTCCACAACTTACATCTGTGAGCATTGTCACTGAACACTAAATCAATCAAAGCTACTTATTATCCGGAATGTAGAACACACCATAATGTAAATATGTATTTTATAAATTAGATAGATGTCTAGCAAAAAGTTTTTAAGACGTCTCCATTGGCTGATATATGATATATTTTTTTCTCATTATAATCACTGTATAGCAGGTGGCCTACATTTGGCATATTTTCAGTATGTTCTGCATCCAAACGACACATCATTGACAGCACAAAACAGGAATCTTCCATTCGTGCAAAAAATGCTTTGGGGCCATAAAGCACTTCCGCAGCTCCACACCACACACCTCACTGGACGGAAGCCGAATCATTAAGGCTATACAAACACAAAATAAAGCACTGATAAATACACCTAGTTCGGGATTTGAAGTTCATCTTCGTCTTAAATATCTTCTCGTTTATATAGTGGTCCAGGTAATTGTCAGTTGCGAATTGTTTCCCATCGATAAAATCCAAACAATCGCGACTGAAAATCGCTGCGGCCAAAAAAGGCGGGAACTCCCTGTGGACGCGTCCATATGCAGTTTTGCTAGATTTCAGTTTTGTTCAAAGCACTGATACTCGTTCGTCCTCGGTCACTTGGAAAATATTACTTGCAGTAACAAGTCTGCGAATCAGTTATAAAGGAAAGACTAAAAATCCAGAGAAAGTGGAGTATTTCCATCCGCCCATTAGATTCCCTCGTTCCAACTTGAGATAGACTCGATCCTCGCGCTCCACCATCAGTAGAACTCCGTTACTCGCCGCCTCCCGCGTGACATCCTGATCTCCAGCAAAAGCAGATATGACCGGGTACTCGTTCTGCATCAGGTTCACCTAAATAACAGGACACAGCTCACTTTAGTCCTTTAAAGAAAGAGAACAGGCTTTCCACGAGGGCGCGTGAATAACGCACAGTATAAGAGGAGACTGCAATTGTATTTTGTGCAAAAACAATATGCTGCTCTGCTCACCTGTATGGTTTGTCTGTTGTAGACCTTGACCACATGGAAGCTGAAACTGTATATTCCTCTCCGTGGTGCGGTAAACAAACTCGCTTTTAGGTCGAAATGATTGCCAATGTTTACTAAGACCTGAAACAAAAGCAACACGACGCGTTACAAATCCGCTAGCAAATGAAAATGTGTGAATCTACTTCTTATCACATTTACTTTTAGCTGCGATTTTACATTGACACATGCGGATCTTCGAGCGCAGTGTGGCAAGCCTATTAACATTTATTCTTTACGAACAATCAGTAGCCTAAGTAGGCTATTTTTGTTTTTACATATCTAGATATATTTTTTTTGTTGAAGATAACCCACAAGTAGGATATTTTTGTAACTCTTAAGCAGATACTAGCACTTACTAAAGTAGTGAGAAAAAGAAAAATTGTTGTTGGAAATGTTGGGGATTTTTTTGACAGTTGAATTGTATGAAATCTGTGGTCCATATATCTATTCATTTTCATGTATTCCAATTGTTGCTAGCAGATATTTCGCTTTTGCAAGTTAATTCGGGCACTATTCTTTTTTGGCTATTCGTAATGGTTTGAATAGTTAGATAGGCTACTAGTATTAGTTTCAGTTATGCTAGTACTTATTTAATACGTGTTTGATACTATTTATTTGTTAATAGAGCCTATTTAAAGAAATAAAACAATATCTGTCATACTGCATATAAAAACATGGAGGCTATCGCAATTGTTTACATGTTAAAATGGCTTGCCACAGCGCATTCCAAAGCTGTCAACACGTCGGGTCAGTTTTAATTACTACAGGTCGATTTTAATGATAGCGGGTCGGTTATTGTTAATGTAAACATGCCACGCTTGTTGTTAATCTGGCTAAATGTAACGTTTTTGACTGTACGGGCAATAAAAATGATTTTGCAACTAAGCAATTCGTTCAAATGTATGTAATTTGGAAACTATTAGGAACTTCATTGTACCTGACCAACACTGCATGCGTTTAATAAAATAATATGAATTACCCTGAAAACGCAACTAAATTGTTTAAAGACGTACACCGTCCAACAGAATAAAAAGTTTCAGAATAAAAGCAAATTTCTGGCCGAAATTCCTGAGAACAGCCCTACATACGCAGGTCTTGCGATTACAAAGTCATCAACGGGACACCTGACCTGGTCAAAATAGATGGTCATGGATGTGTTGCTCATCTCCGAGGGTTCGTGGTTTGTCCCTCTGACGGCCGAAAAAGCCACTTTGGCGCTGCCGGAGCGCACAGATATCCCAAGCGAAGAGGTGACTCCTCCGTCAGAAGAGGGGTTGGAGTCGCACACCACCAGACACTTTCCCTCCAGAACGATGGGCTCCGTGTCATTCTGGCCCAGACAGAGCCCTATGCCACATCCCAGGAGAAAGGCGAGAGCCAGCATGGCAAAGGGTCCGGGACAGGCTGCTGGCACCATGATCGGAACAAGAATCCTGTGCAAACTGATCTTAACCACCAGCCCCTTGGAGGTTTGATGTTGCTCTATCACCTGGTCCAAACTAACCTCTCTCTCTCACTCTCTCTCTCTCACACTTACTCTCTTTCTCTCTCTCTATGTAACTCACCGTCACACACTCCTTTTCTTTGCGTCTATGCGCATCAGTTGAAGGTGCTCAGAGTATTTGCACAATGGTTCCTGAATGATTAAAAAACAAAACGAGAAATCAGAACAAAAAATAAATAGTATACGAAAAAAAAATCACAAGATAACATCTCAATATAATGACTGACCTATTTAATTGCGCAACGATACGCAATATCGAATCTCGACTTAAAATACAAGGTCAACTGGGTTTAACTAACGTAACACGTAAACTTAAAAACTTTTATAGTTACGCGTTATGTTTTCCATAGTTAATATCACTTATAAATTAATTACATACCTTTCCGACAATCAATAAACATCAACAACAGCACTATGCAATCTAGTATTTGTATGTTTTCGTTTGCCTCATTTCTACTTCATGTCGTCCATTATGTTACCTGTTAAATCCATTGTTGGTGCAATCTGTGTTCCTGCTCCTTCAGCTGTCTTGAGAAGGAGTGAAGCGCGCACCCAATAAGAGTGGAGAAAACCAATTGCTCCTTCATCCTTTTTAGAGGGCGACTCACGCCCATCCCTTCTTTTTAACTACAGTAATAATTTCTGGAGCGGGCGTTTCTGGACAATACAATCAGGCACGGACAGGATCTTGGATTTAAAAGTTTGTCTGCACAATTAAAAGCCAATTTATCAACCAGTTATTGGTAACATCTGTATTCTTTCACAAAGCATTAGCTAACAGTTTTGCATATAAGATCCAGCAAGTAGACCCGCTATGAATTTGAAGCTGACAATATAGAGCTTAATAACAGAAAAATAGACGAGCGCTTTAGTAATATCAGTATCCAGGTGGAATGACTGTGAAGTCAGACAAAAGTCGTGTGCTCCACCCTGTGGAGAAGAAGTGCTATGATCCACCGTCTGGCATTCAGTCTATTCCCTCTCACAAGATGAGATCATCTAAAAACTGTACTATGTTTATAAAGTTTATATTTTTAAGCACTATGAAACATAGTTGGTCTATTACTATGGCTTGATGAACTATATGCCTGGACCTAAAACATTTATGTTGTTTTAAGGTTCCAAAAGCGACTTTTGGTTCCGAAGAACTTTTTGGCGAACACTTTACAGTAACATTAGTTAATGCATGCAACATTAACTATCAATGAACAATTATTTTTTTTGACAGTATTTATGGATTTTTGTTAATTTATAAGATTAACAATCTATCATGTATTGATACATAATTGTCTAAATAAATAAATCGCTGATTGTTTAATTCTTGCCCTAATTGTCTAATAAACTGGTACCAGTGGTACCAGAGTTACCTGGGCAATAAATTAATTGCACATCTTCAGCAACTTTGAACTTCTTTACTAGCAACAGTTTTGTGCTTTCTATCTTTTAAAAGGCTTTTTAGAGAAGCTCCGGTGCTGCTGTAAAGTGTATAAAGTGTGCTTCTGGGTTTGACAGGTCTACTCAGTATGTGTTATGTCCACTGAACCCATTCTTAACCTCCCTAATTAATACTTTCCCTCACTCTTCGAAGTTGCTAATTGGAAATATCATGCAAGACGATCGCGGCTGGCGCCTTCTAAAGAGTTCAATGGGGAGACTGCTTTAATTCATAATGGAGTGCCTTTATTAGGCCTATATTTAAAATATAATACACACCTCACAATATGAATTTTATGTTCTTGTCTTTTAGGATATTCTAGAGACTGCAAATGATTTGCCAATACTAATAGCCAGCATAATGATCAAATAAACTTCAGCTGCAACAGTTAGGTTAAGTTAGGTGACAAATCATGCATACTCCAGTCATAATCAACATCATCCATCCTCACAGGCTCTCCAAGCACCTTTTTTGAAAAGAATCGCATTGTGGGGACAGAGTGACAGGCTCTGTGGAGGTTGACGTTGAGTATCCGTGAGCAGCGGCTGACCTAGGGCCTGCAGAAGGGCGAGTAAAAGAAAGAAAACATCAAATGTCAAAAGCTGGGTGGTCATCGGGACCTGTGTATCACAGGGCCCAGAGCCGTTTATGCCCACAGAGAAGAGCTCTCCCCAACCAAGAGAAACCGTACATTATTGTGAATGTTATGACTATTTCATCTGACAGGCAGCAGACCATCATCACTCTTGAGATTGGCTAGATAACCAATTTTTTTTTTTACTTTATTAAAATTTCATCCAATGTTTTTCACCCATCAAAAATATTAATTTCATTTACTCACCCTAAGGCAATCCAATATTTGGATGAAATTCTACTTAAATAATCCTTCATTCATAACATTACTGTCTCCTGTTTACAAGTGAAGAGTAGCATAGGGGTGGGTTTCTCTGGAGAAAATTATATTTTTTTGGATTAAGGTATCGCATTTTGGAAAGAATAATGGATTTCCTAAATATCCTTAAAATGGATTTATTTTTTTACAAACACGCAGATGCTTCACAAAATATTACGGACTGGTGTCATATGGATAAGGACTACGTGTGGATTATTGTTATGTTTAACAACCGTTTGAACTCTTATTATGACGGCACCCAGTCGTGTAAGGCTAAATTATTCCATCTGATTTGATGCGAAAAAAAGAATACAAGATAACAAGTGAACCAGCAAATTAAAACGCATATGACGCAAGAAATAAAAAGGAAAAACATATTCAACATTTTGTTACTCTCAAATTGTTGACGTAGCATCAGCACCTCCATGCGGCTCTCAGGGTGTTCATGGATCCTAGTTTGAAAACTTCTCGATTAGGTTATTTCAAAACGACACTTCTCCGCTCCTGACCTGTTGATGGCGGCAATTCGCCACATAATGACATCACACGATAGTAACGTCAGAAGAATGCAACTTAGTTGTGGCAACGGAATTTTTTCCTCGGAATAACATGGTATAACTCTTCACCTAACAGTTTGATGTCCTACTGAGTGTACTCATTAAAATACACCAGACTCTGTCAGATGACAGAGCACCCTGTGTAACTTAGTGCGATTAAAGCGCTTGGCACCTGCACTGTAAGCGATCTAAAAGCTAATGCTTTTACACTGCACTAGCTCTGCTAGATCGTGTTTGTGTTCCATTGTTCCAGAAAACAAAGAAAAGTAACTCTACAACATCCATCAGTCTACAGAATGACATCCAAACGCAAAGAAAAGAGCACTGGAAACGCATTTGAAAGGCAAGTTTTGCGAGTTGGGTAACTTTAGCTTTACCGTTTTACTTACTATTCACTTAAAATCAATTAAATGAATGCATCGTTATTTGTTTAAAATAGCGATTTAAGTAGGTGTATGTTAAAACACATAATTAATTCATGCATTAAAACGCCACTGATGTCATCTCTCTATTTATTTATCTATTTAACGTTATCTGACTTAAACTAGGATGCCACCGGAGATCATTCTCAGGATTCTATCGTATTTGAATGCTGGGTCTCTTTTCTGCATAAGTTTTGTCAACAAGCATTTCCAGGAACTGTACAACAGCAAGTGAGTGAGTTTGTTTTCTTCAGCCCTCTCTCCTAAAGTTCAAATATCGATCAAAATCCTTATTTCCTCATCCTGTTGCCCTTGCAGTTCTATGTGGTATCGGTTTTACATCCGTGAATGTAGCAAAAAGAAGAAAGTCAGTCAAGATCAGATGATACGTGATCTTGGTGTGGTGGGTGTGCAGGAGAGGCCAAAGGGATACTGGAGAAATGCATTCTTCAAAGAAATCGCCGGCCTGAATGTAAACAAATGGAGAACAAAACTACAACGCATTGACCCTTATTCAGGACTGCCACGACATACAGAGGAAGTCATAAGGTTAGAGATTGTAGCTTTTTTTTGTGAGGTCATTATTAATTAAATGTGAGCATGGAAAATAAAACTAGTCATACGTCTCTGGGGTATTTTTCTGAGTATTTAGATTTATGACACCCTCAGATTTTCAAATAGTTGTATCTCGGCCAAATATTGTACTTATTTATCTATCAGATGATGTATAGATCTCAATTGCGAAAAATTGACACTCTGGTTTTGTGTTCAAGGGTTACAAATGTGTAGATCTTAAAGTCAGTGCCTCTTAAAATCCCTTTTCATTTTCTGGTTATTATATCCATTTCGTATCTTAATACTGTATGATAAGAGCATTGTTTTGGCATGGTGACATGTAATCTGTTTTTTTATGTGAATATGTACTCATAAACTATGTTCAGTTGAAGTTTCTGTGCTTCTAGTTGTTTTGATTAAGTTCTTTCATTCCTCTTTTTTTACATTCCCACATCTACATTTAGTAATACACAACAAGACTTTGTAGTCAAAATATCGTCTTTGTTGTGACCTGTCTAATCTGTGGAAGATGGCATATTCCCCATCAAATATATGTCTGGGTGGGTTTTTCCCTCCTGCAGTGTCTGGGCTTATTAAAGGTGAGTGTGAGAGTCAGCGTCTTAGATTTGCTCTGTGCTCCTGGGCGATGGGATACGGAAACACGCTTGATAATCTGCAGGCCGCGGCGTGCTGTTGTCGTAACCTCTGATTAGAGCTGCCGGGCCACTCAATTTTTCGACTCAAAGAGCGTGTGGCATACAGGGGGAATGAAAATAATTGTGGTCCCCTCAGAAGGCTGGGTGAATTGTAGAAATAAATTGCTTGGCCCCTACCTCTTGCCCAGACAAATCCCCATAGGTTCCTCAGTTACAAAGACACAGAAGGATGAGATTTACTTCGGTAATAATCATCTCCGCTGACTTGCAGACACAAACAACAGCTATTAATCTCTCTGGGACTCTGCTTGTATCTCGTTTTACAGCATTAATTAATATCATATGATGCCAATGCCCAGCACATGATGCGTCTTATTAGGTATTTCCCCAACCTTAATGCCCCGCTTCTCTCAGAATTAATGTCATTCATTGTTAGTATTTTGCCAAAAAGACACTTCCCTGCTCTTAATCAACTCAGGTCAATTAACCAATCAGTAGAATGTTTCCCAGTTCATATTTTAGTTTTCATATTTCCATATGAACACAGTTTTGATTATTCAGTACATTTAGTAAATTAAGCTTATTATATATATATATATATATATGTATATGTATATGTATATATATATGTATATATATGTATATATATATGTATATGTATATATATATGTATATGTATATATATGTATATATTTGTGCAGATATAAATTTGTGTGTGTAGATGAATGGATGGATGGATAGATGTATATAGACACACATGGTATTTATTATTAACTACTGTACATTTAAAATATAGTCTCTAAAATCTCTATCATTTAGTTTTCATATTTCAGAACATTTTGAGATAAAATACTTTTATTTTACTATTATTATTATTATTTATAGTATTTATTAATCTAAACCTCACCTTTTTACTTCACAATGCAATTAAGTGCTTCTTGTGCTGTCAAACAATTAATGGCATACAAAATGTTTATGAGTGCTTACTGTGTATATTGATTAGTGTGTACAGTATATAAATCCAAACAGACACATATATATATATTTAAGAAGAATATTTTATGTTTATATATTAAATATATTTATATTTAAAATATAATGCTATAAATGTAAATGTAGCTTTTTATATATTAAATATATTTTGTAAACAAAACCTTTTTTTTGGTGCGATTAATCATTTTTGTATTAATTAATTTTTTATGAAAGTGTATCTTGTTTTAGGGGTGCATATACAGATTAAAGATGATTTTCAACAGCTTATTGTTTTATTTGATACCTTTTTATGTTTTTTTGATTTTGCATTCCCCACTTCCTCAAAAACAAAAAAGCTATTGCCCTTAAATGATCTGAGAGCAGAGGTGTCAGTTGGGGTTTGTGTCATGTGTGTCTGGCAGGAGTCTGTGCATTACATGGGAGATCACAGTGACTGATGGGAGAGGACGGCGGAGCACCTTTGAGCAGTCTCATGCCTCCTTCAGCAGTACGGCTGCTTTTGTGTTTTGGGGCACTGTCACTTGGCCTCCTTTCAACCAGCTCATCTCCCTTGAGCTTCACGGTGTGTTGCGGGTGCCCCTCGATTGTCCTGCTCCTTACAGGTGTGGTAGGTGCCAAAAATACAAAGGTACAGCTTCACTCCAAATTTAATGAGTGCTGTAGCTGCTTTGATCTTGTGTCTTTCAGGCCGGGCTGGAAAGCAGCGATGTCCAAAATAAAGCTTCAAGGAGATCACTGTGAATTGTGTGTTTCAGACAAGATTGTCAAGATGCTGTATGTTGGACAAGGCGTAACTTTGGGATTCTGGAAGGTATTTTCCAATTCCAGTGTTCACCTTTTATGTGGAGAAAACATGCATTTTGTGACACTTATTTTACTACTGTTTCTGTTTGGTTTATATATATATATGTGTGTGTATGTATATGTATATATATGTGTGTGTATGTATATGTATATGTATATATATGTGTGTGTATGTATATGTATACAGTATATATATGTGTATGTATGTATATGTATATATATATGTGTATGTATGTATATGTATATATAAATATATATATTTATATATATATATATATATATATAAAATCTATTTAAAATAAATTCTGTTCTTTTGAGGAAAACCCCCCCACAAAAACAGGTTGTCGAAAGAATGATACATTTTTCTTGGAAATCAGCACATTAGAATGATTTTTAAAGATCAGTAGAATTCAGCTTAATTTCAAAACATTTAAAGAAAAATTCTATCATTTTAAACTGTAATTATATTTGACAATATTAATTTATTTTTGTGTGAATAAATGCAACCTTAATGATACAATAACAGACTTCTTTGAAAAGCATTTAAAAAAACTAACAAACATTAAATATTGGAAAAGTAGTGTGTATACTACAGTGCTTCAAATGGTTCATCTCAATTAAATAATGAGTTTAAATCACAAAAAACAAAAATATATAATTTTTATTATGTATATATATATATATATATATATATTTATATATGTGTGTGTTTATATGGATATATGTGTGTGTGTGTATGGATATATATGTGTGTGTGTATATGTATATATGTGTGTGTGTATATGTATATGTGTGTGTGTGTGTGTGTATATATGTGTGTGTGTATATCTATATATGTGTGTGTGTATGTATATATATATATATATATATATGTGTGTGTATGTGTGTATATATACACACACGTGTACAGTATATGTGTAT
>JAUCMT010000056.1:11521108-11546972 GCA_032357475.1 Enteromius thamalakanensis
AGCTTTTGGTAAAACAGCTTCTGTTCTGAGGTACACTTGCCCATAGTTTTTCAGGTAGCTTTCCAGGTAGGTTTTTTTCTTCATCTTGGAGACGTTACCACAGTTCTTCTGAATTTAGTCTGTCTCAGTATGTTCTGTTTGGACTGGATGATGATGATCAGATCTCTGTGTGAAGCACTGGCTGTTGTTACACTCCTTGTGCAGACAATAATCTCACTGCATTATTACAATTATTGACAAAAATAATGTTTGGAAATGTAAATTGATATTTCCAACTGACACACTACTGCAAAAGCTAGAAATAACCAACTTTAAACCATTTTTTGTTCTTGTAAATACAGTACTGTATATATATATATATATATATATATATAAACAGAAAAAGCAAAAATATTAGTATTTTAATAATTGACATGGCATGCAACAAAATGTGCAAACAAAATAAAGAATATCTTTTAAATTTTTTAATTATGCAATGGATAAAAAATATGATTTGCTCTGTTGATGTAGCTCTCTAGTTGTTAATTTCTGTTTTGAAGTAGGCTTTACCAACTTGCCACAGGAGTTAGCAGAAAAACTATTGTGTTGTATGTTTTCCTGTTTTAGTGCAGCAGTTTGTGCCCATAGTGAGCACTCATTGATCTGAAGGAGTGCAGGGCCTTGTTATGTGTGAGCTTGTGTTGTTGTAGATCTTGTTTTCCCTCGGCTGCCAATGAGGAGTTTAATGGAAGTGTTGGTGGGCATGTCAGATTTATCGATGCTGTGGTCAGCTGAAAATGCTCCTGTTGTGTCT
Source organism: Enteromius thamalakanensis (assembly GCA_032357475.1). Lineage (NCBI taxonomy): Eukaryota > Metazoa > Chordata > Actinopteri > Cypriniformes > Cyprinidae > Enteromius > Enteromius thamalakanensis. The sequence continues at coordinate 11,521,902 of JAUCMT010000056.1, forward strand.
TTATTCTCCTCAGACCTTCTTAAGCAGTCGTTCATTATTCAGAGCTGTGCATTGATGGCTCTGTGCTTTGGTGGCCTACAATGAACGCACTATTCCCTCCGCCCACATTGGGGTGTTTACTAGTGTTATGAGTGAGCTTCATGGCTCAGAGCTGATTTGTGTGCATTAGCTGAGCCAGTGTTACGGAACATGTCCCGGCACTACTGTTTTATGGGATAGTTTTTTTTGGGAGGCATCAGCTTTACACATTGAATAAACAAATTGTGTTTGTATACTTCCTGTTTTAGTTCAGCTGAAGCGGAGAGATTTGATGTTTGTTTTGGTGGAAGCATATGTGAATGTCTGAGTGTGACGGTCATTGTGTGCGCTGAACAGTTTGAGGGGAGAATGGTTTTAGTGATGGCCATTTATTTGCTCTGTTCTTATGTAGAAGCCTAACAGATCTGTGACCATATAGCAAGTGATGGCTGTTGTCATGACGATGGTCCTTCATACCACATCATGTGGTTAGATCATTTACGGTGGAAGATGCTCTTCAACTATGCTGAAGAAAGCTAAGGAGAATCCATATATACTACAGTTAATATTCAAAGGTTCAGCAAAAGAGGAGTAAGAGTATTATTTTTAAACAATCTACATTATTATTTAAGAATAAATAAATTTTTATAAGAATTATTTATTATTTAACATGCATTAATTAATTATTTTTGCATATTATTATTGTTATTATTATTAAAAATAAAGAAGAAATAAAGAATAAGAAGAAATAAAATTAAAATAATTCTGATTATGTTATGATATAGTTATGTTAAACATGCAATAATTCACAATGTTTCATAATAATAATAATCTGTATTATTTATTGATTATAATACTACATATATAATAATTTGTATAATATTTGCCATTGATTATTTAAATGCTGTAATTTACCATTTCCATATTATTATGATGATGATGATGATGATGATGATGATTATTATTATTATTATTATGCATAAAAGCAAACAATATTATGAAGAATCTGCATTCTTTTTTAATTAATAATAAAAGTAATACATGCATAATGTAGAATTTATATTAGCAATTATTTAAACATGCAGTGATTGACAATTCATTAATATTATTATTATTATTAATATGAATAATAAATATGAATAATAATAAGAGGAAGAATAATTAATTTGATTTATTAATAGTAGTTTTACATAAGGTATTAATGTGTTATTAATAATTTATTTATTTATTTTTAGATTCTTACGCATTTGCAGTAGGTTACAATTTCTTTTTGTTTTTTAATAATAATTTATACATTGTAATAATTATTCTAGATTATTATAAGTACTACATGTCTACATACTAGTATTATTAATAAAAAAATACCTTTACTTATTATTATCGTTATTATTATTATTATTATTATTATTATTAACATATTATGTTTAATTTTCATCTGATATTTTATTTCAGATAAAGCACAGCAAGGGGAAAAAATTGAGCATGCTGTCACATTTCATCCAAACAAACCTAATTTATCATTCTCAGCTCCTGCAGAGCGGTTCTCATCTCTTGCTAATGGTTTTCCTACCATTACAGATTGTAATAATCGTGAACACATTTTGATTTATGTTATTTTTCCCCATGAAAAGCATGAAAATGCAGCATCGGCTTATACACCTCGATTAGGTTTGGAGATGGAGGAAGTTGTCTGTTTACTGAGACCATTCTGCTGTACTCAACAATATATGTGATTAGTTCTCTGTGAGAGAGTCTGCTGCTAGATAAATAAAAAGATCAAGTTTAGCGCATGCAGAATATGGGAATGTTGTGGTACTTGTGGGCTGTTATTTTTTATGATTCTCTGTAGTGTTGGAGCAGCCCGTGCATAATGAGGAGACATCTCGGCTATGATGGTGATTGATTCTATCACACTCAGAGACCCTCAGCCCTGTCTCCACGCTGGATGATCAGTGAGCTTTTATATTAGCATGATGAATGACTCGCAGTTATGCACCTTGAGAAGTAATGTTCTTTTAACCTCACTCAAGAGTTGTGCTGAACAGATAACAGCCACCATATACTATGATTTAACGACTGCCACTACCAATGTGGGTAACATTTTAATAAGTGAAGAAGGTCACAACAAAATCTAGTTTGAAAACTGTTTGTGTAAAATCTTCAGAATAAATATCTACATATCTAAACACTATTTTAAATACCTTGTTTTTGTATATTTTTAACCATATATACAACTTTTCAATACATGAAACATAACGTGTGTGTATATACAGTGGGGCAAAAAAGTATTTAGTCAGCCACCAATTGTGCAAATTCTCCCATTTGGTCGCGTCCTGGTCCCTTTGCCGAAAAACAGCCCCAAAGCATGATGTTTCCAACCCCATGCTTCACAGTAAGTATGGTGTTCTTTGGATGCAACTCAGCATTCGTTCTCCACCAAAATCGCCAAGTTGAGTTTTTACCAAAAAGTTCCATTTTGGTTTCATCTGACCATATGACATTCTCCAAATCCTCTTCTGGATCACCCAAATGCTCTCTTGCAAACTTCAGATGGGTCTGGACATGTACTGGTTTAAGCAGGGGGACTCATCTGGCACTGCAGGATTTGAGTCCCTGGTGGGGCAGTGTGTTACTGATTGTAGCCTTTGTTACTTTGGTCCCAGCTCTCTGCAGATCTCCCAGAGTTGATTTCTTTGCACCAAGCTGCTTACTTATTGCAGATTCAGTCTTCTCAGCCTGGTGGAGGTCTACAATTTTGTTTCTTGTGTCCTTTGACAGCTTTTTGCCCTTGGCCATAGTGGAGTTTGGAGTGTGACTGTGTGAGGTTGTGGACAAGTGTTCCAATAGATGCCATCAATACAGGTAACGAGTGGAGGACAGATGAGCCTCTTAAAGAAGTTGTTACAGGTCTCTGAGAGCCAGAAATCTTGCTTGTTTGTAGGTGACTAAATTCTTATTTTACAGACGAATTTACCGATTAATTCATTAAAATCCTACAATGTGATTTTCTAATGTTGTTTTTTTTTATTATTTTGTCTCTCATATAGTTGAGGTATACCTATGAATATTACAGGCCTCTCTTATTTTTGTAATTGGGAGAACTTGGTGGTTGACTGAACGGTTGAAGTCTGGGGCGTGGAGGACCGGCTCTGCGGTCAGGGCTTTCTTCACTTTAGCTTCTTCCGTCCATTGGATCCGCTCAGGGTGCCCCTTCCTGGTCAGGTCTGACAGGGGGGCAGCTATGGAGGAAAAGCTAGGGATAAAACAACGGTAATACCCTGCCAACCCCAAGGAAGCTCGTACCTGGGACTTCGTAGTAGGGCGGGGTGCCTCCTGGATGGACTGGATCTTCTTTTCCTGGGGCTTTACCAGTCCTCTGCCGATGACGAAGCCCAGGTACTTCACTTCAGACTTGCGGGGGTTGGTGGTAAGTCCAGCCCTCCTGAGCTCAGACAGAGCCCTTTGGAGCCGCTCCAGATATTCCTCCCATGCCTCCGAGTGGACCACAACGTCGTCGATATACGCGGCGGCGTAGTATCGGTGTGGCCGGAGGATGACTTCCATGAGCCGCTGGAAGGTGGCCAGTGCCCCGTGAAGGCCAGAGGGAAGGGTCAACTTGCCAGTACCCTTTGGTCAAGTCCAACGTTGTATTGTACCGGGTCCTTCCCAACCGTTCCAGCAGCTTGTCCACCCGGGGCATGGGGTAGCCTTCAAATTGGGAGACTTCATTGAGTCGTCGATAGTCATTGAAGAATTTCAGGGTTACGTCTGGCTTCGGGACCAGGACTATCTGGCTGGACCATGGACTCCGGGATGGTTCAATTACCCCCAGCTTGAGCATTTGTTGGACATCAGCCTCCACAGCTTGCCGACGGGCTTCTGGGATTCGGTAGGGCCGCTGCCAGATGATGACTCCCGGGTCGGTGATAATGTGATGTTGCAGGACCTCCGTGTGGCCTGGAGTCTCCGAAAACACATCCTGGTACTGACTGACCAGGTGCTTCAGCTCCACTCTCCGAGAGGTGGGGATCCATATCGACAACCGCGGGCAGGGGAAGAGCGAGTGCCGCCACTTGGTCCCGGTCCCCGACCCCCGACCCACCGCTTCAGGAGGTTGATATGGTATACCTGGATCGTTCTCCCTCTCCCCGGCTGTCGCACCCAGTAGTTGACAGGCCCCACCTGTTCCTCCACGGTGTAGGAGCCCTGCCACTGGGCAAGGAACTTGCAGGCTGCATTGGGGACCAGGACCATCATTCGGTCTCCCGGATGGAACACCCGTGGTTGGGCCGCCCAGTTGTAGTGGCGTTTCTGGGCTTGCTGGGCTTGGACAAGGTGTTCCCGAACTAATGGCATGACCCTATCGATCTTCCCTCTCATGTCCTTGATGTGCTCGACGACGGTTCGATGGGTTGCCGGCTGCTGTTCCCATGCCTCTCGGGCAACGTCCAGGAGGCCCCCGGGGCTGGCGTTTGAATAACAGCTTGAACGGTGTAAAGCCGGTGGAAGACTGTGGCACTTCTCTGATTCCGAACAGAACATAGGGGAGGAGCTGGTCCCAATCTTTTTTGTCTTCGGACGCCACCCGCTGGAGCATCTGTTGGAGGGTTTTGTTAAACCGTTCTTCCAGCCCGTCTGTCTGTGGGGGATATATGGAGGTCTTAATCTGGTCGATCTTCAGCAGCCGGCACAGGTCAGCCATTAGTCGGGACATGAAGGGTCCTCTGGTCAGTCAGGATCTCTGATGGTATCCCTACGCGACTAGCCAGTAGAAATAGCTCCTGTGCTATTGCCTTAGAGGTGGCCTTACGGAGAGGGACGGCTTCTGGATATCTAGTCGCGTAGTCAACAACTTTGGCAGCGGCCCCACAATATCCATGCCGATCCACTCAAAGGGCACCCCTATGATGGGTAGAGGGATGACGGGACTGGGGGGAGGTTTCTTGGGTGAAGTGAGTTGGCAGACAGGGCAATCCGCACAGAACCTCTTCACCTCAGCCTCGAGGCCTGGCCAGTGAAACAGGTCCCTGATGTGTTGCGTGGTGTTGCCAGCCCCCAGGTGCCCTGCCATCGGATGGGAATGAGCAAGCTCCAGGACTGTCTCCGTCTTTCTGCGGAGCACCACCAGGAGCCGTTTTTCATCCCCCCTCCTCTGGGCCCACAGTACAAAAGGCCGTTCTGGACGATGAAGTGCGGGAGTGGGTGAGGAGCCGGATGAATCTCACGGTCATCAATCCTCCGAACCTGCTTCCAACAATTCTTCAACCTTTCGTCCTCTCTCTGTGCCCCTCCAAAGGCTCCCCCTCTTGTGACCTGTTGAAAGACATCAAAATAGACATTAGTGTCACGAGAGAGGGCCTTACCATCTCTCCCGCTGTCCGTGGTTGCGAAGGCTGGTCGAGTTCTCCGGGATGGCCGGCGTTGGCGCCTTCGTGCAGGGCGGCCGGGCTCTGCTGTGTGGGTCAGGGCTTCCTCGAGCGCCGGCCAGTTGCATCATAGGAGAACCGGAACTGGCAAGTCATTAATCACTCCCACCTCTACAACGTCTTTATCCGTTCCTCTTTGGATGCTGAGAGCGGATGTAGGGACGTGCTGGGTGTCTCCATGCACGCAGGTGACTCAAAGGGTGTTTCTTGAGACTGGCCGGGGTCCCACCACCTTGGGACGAGAGTGATGCTGCTCCCTGAGTCAAGGGCCGCTCTGTAGACTTTAACCTGGACCTCGACAGAGTCTCGTGGCGCCTCTCTGGGCACTCCTCGGTGCACAGCACAGCCCGCCATCCACTTCTTGGTGGCCGGTGTCGGTGGGTCAGTCGGCAGGGGCTCAGTCCGCAAGCTCCAAGGCTTCCACCAGCTTGTTGATGGTCTAGAGTCCCCTCATCCCGGCAGCCTGGCGGATTGAGCGTGGCAGAGCGCGCAGCATTTTGTCTATGACAATCTTCTCTATGATCCGGCTGGGGGTGGCGCCGCTGTCCAGTAACCAGTGTTCGGCTAGTCGTTTTTTTATGTAAATAATCGTGATTAATCATTGCTCAGCACTAAATATAATTTAAAAATATATTTTATTTTTAATATTTATTATTATATATTATATTGGGGCTTTTTAAAATTTGTCAGTACATGGGATGTACTTATTAAATAACAATAATTGTTATTGTTGTATCATGAATATATATACATGTTAACTGCTTTATCTGGACCTTAGAAATCTGTGGAGTACAAGTTGAGTGTAAAACAAAAACTTGTTTTACCTTGGGATATTTTTGGTGCCATTTATAACAAAAACTAAGACCACCAAAGCTAAAAACCTTTTACTAGTGGAAGCACAAAGAGATTGAGCTGAACAATTTAGGAAACGCATTTTGGTAGACTCACATTATGCTGCTAAAATGTAGTCAGGGGCTCAGCTCAAAGTCCTTTTATGTCAAAAAGAGCCCGGGGCCTTAATGGTCAGCTTTCAAATGCGCTCATTTTTGGCTTTTGGTTATGTCTATGATTGTAATTAAAACTGTAATCATTTCATGTTATGTAGGAGACATAGGTACCTGGTATATAGAAAGAATGACCCAGCATATCTGTAGCCTGAGGGAGGTGGATCCTCCATGGCCTTGACTGTGAGTCTCCAGGACACGTCATCAGTTTTGTAAGCCACCTTGTGTGGCAAAATACATATTGTACCATATCTCATTAGCCAATGTTACCTGAGACACGCAGGACAACATTCATCAATGCCCAAATCCTTCCTGCTGACTTTGCATTTCACAAGTTACTGTAAACCATCTCACCTAAGCAGGGTCATGAACAATCCAATTCACCTGTCAAACTGTGCTGCATTGAATAACCAGGGATAACTTTTGTTGTGTTGTAGAAAAGCTGGTCTTTTTATGGGTATATTTACAACCCTGTTCAAAAGTTTGGAGTTGGTAGGATTTAGATTTTTATTTTTTTTTTATGTCTCTTATCCTTACTGAGACTTAATTTAGTTGATTGAAAATGCAGCAAATATTATGAAACCGTATTACAATTTGAAATTTTGTTTTTAATATATTTTTAAATGTATATAAAATTATAATTGATATCTTTATGGTAAGGCTGAAATTTTAGCAACCGTTGGTCCAGTCTTCAGAAATGTAATCCTGATGCTCTATATAAATTAAGAAAGAAGAAAGACTATGATTTTGAATCATTATATAAACTATAAGTATTCTAAATATATATATATATATAAATAAATAAATATATAATATTATAATATTATATTATTATATTATAATATTATTATATTATATTATTTATAAATAATTATAAATATAACTATAAAATATAATATAAACATAATTATTATTTGACATTGAACTTGTGACAATGTAATTATGTAATTTAAAATATGTGTGTTATTATTTATTAATTTTGCTCTTTAGCATTTTAAAATTTGCATGTACTTGATCAAGTAAGTAAATAAATAAATACAAAAATAATAATAATAATTCTTATTTTTATTAAATTGTTTTGCTGCTCAATATTTATTGAGACTGTGAAATGTTTTTATTTATTTTTATTTCTCTCTTTTTTGGCCAGTTTTGTGTGTGTGTGTGTGTGTGTGTGTGTTTTGTTTTATTAATAGAAGATTTTTTTTTTTAATCAAAAGAATATAATTATTATTTGAACTTAAAATTAAAACTAATTAATTTATAAATAACATTTTGTAGTGTATATGTTCATTTTATTCTTTAACATTTTAGAATTTCCATGTACTTCATCAATGTTAATTTGATAATAAACAATAGTTTGCAGGTTATATAAGATAGTATGATTATTAGTTATAGACTATTTAAAGCTGTGTATCATTACACAACATAACATTAGTAGTATTTTTTTATTTATTTATTTTTTACATTAATACATAAATTGTAGATAATCATCCACTCATCATCGTGCTAGTTTCCATTTCAGTCGGTCACTTGGTGACGGACGAATAGGAATCTCGCTTCGAGATGACCAATCTACACTGCGTATATGAAAACACGCCAATGAAATTGGCATGCGCTGATTAACATCCAGCTGCATCTTTTTGCAGTGTGAGTATAAATAGGCAGCGGATTAAGCGCTCATTAGCTTTTTGCTTCGGAGCCGAGCTTCATATAAAGATTCTGTTTCTGAGACCTTCATCTACTTTGAGTAATGGTGTTGCCGGCTGCTATCATGGCGCTGCAGCAGCGGTGGTTCCAGTCAAGTGGATTGTCACAACAGTTTGCACTACCCACTATTGTTTGTAGGCACCCATCTCCCCTGTGTGCTTCAGCCTTATATCTAAAGAGCAAAGCCTAAAAGAGCAAGCTCTTGGGTGGTTTGTCTTTGTAAAGACACGTCCTCTTAACCTTTTGTGCGGTACAGCCCCACATGTGGGATTTTTCGTTCCGTGCCCCTGGGAGTACAGTCCCACAAATGGGATTTAGAATGTTCAGTGACGTCGCATAAGTGCCAAATTCAAACTTAGCTTTCGTGCGTTTGCTGGCACTGAGCCAAAGAGAGACATGCGATGTGCTTGTCATATTATCACGACTATACAGTGTTTTTAACCACATAATGCATATTTTAGGTTTCTGGCATATAAATACACATAAGCAGTAGTGAAACAATACATTTAGAGCTTGTAAAATACAAAAATATGCCAATAGATGCAACAATAACAACCCATTCAAATTAAATTTGCTGATGTGTTTTATTCATAACAGATAAACATAGTGTAAGTAGCTATAAAATTCACTCTATTCTTCCCTGAGGGCCCTGCACAAGGGTGGCCACGACCCAGAGGTTCTAGGAAGAACTCCATACCACGACGAACCTCGTGCTTCGAGCAACTCTGGGTCGTGCGATGTCCACGATGGTGGTCCAAGAGCACCATCTGTGGCTGTGTCTGGCAGACATGTGTAAGTCCGACAAGACCCAGTTCTTGAACGCTCCCATGTCCCAGACCGGCCTCTTCGGCGACGCGGTGGAGACTGTCACCCAGCAGTTCTCTACCACCCAGAACCAGACAGAGGCCATCCGTCATATGTTCCCGCAAGCTTTCGTATCACACTCACTCTCCTCTCATTGCAGGCAGCAGTTCAAGTACCGGGAGAATGAACCAATGGACTACCTGCCTCACTTCTGCCGGAACGCAGGTAAGAATTGCATGCACTCAGACCCCACTGCGGACCTGTTTTGAGACGCCCGAGCTGGGTCCCTGCTTTCCCCCTTGCTGCCCCACCGCTGGCACCCTAGTGGTCCTGATGGTGTTTAGTTCAGCGGCATCCGCTTTGCGTCAGTGAGTGCTGCGGGTGCTCCTGTCTTGCATGCAGAGATTGCTACCCTCTTAGCGAAGGAAGCGATAGAGCCGGTCCCGTCCAGCCAATGTGAGGACGTTTTTACAGCTCTGGGGTTTTCGATCCTTCCGCAACACAGGCCATTCCTGAGTTTCGCGTTTCAAGGCCAAGCATATCAGCACAACGTCCTACCCTTCAGGCTCTTCCTGTCGCCCCGTGTGTTTACCAAAGTAGCGGAGACTGCCCTGACTCCGCTCAAGGAGCAAGGGGTTCGCATTCTCAACTACCTAGACAATTGGCTGTGACTAGCACAGAGTCAGGGTCAGTTGTGCAAACAAAGGGACTTGGTCTTGCGAAACCTCAGCCTGTTGGGGCTTCGGGTCAACCAGGAGAAGAGCAAACTCTGTGCCTCTAGAGCAGATCTCCAGGCATGCTGTTGTGTTCACAGATTCCTCCAACAACGGGTGGGGGGCGACGTACTACGGGCATGCAGTGTCAGGGGTTTGGACGTAACCTCACCTGCATTGACATATTAAGTCATGAGCCGGGTTTAATTTGGATTTTCACCCCTTAAGACCAGCAGGCGCTCCTCGAGGGAGGGGTACTGTCATGAGCCGGGTTTGATTCAGATTTTCTCCCTGTTATTCTCTGTTTCTTCATTAGTCTCTCAGCTGCCGCTAGTTGCAATCAGCGCTCTTTGTGCCGATCTTTGCACACCTGTTTTCTTTCGGCGCTGATTGGCATCTCTATTTCTCTCTGTCTGTTTTGGTTGTCTCGCTACCTGCAACTTTGATGTCATTCACTTTGTCTAGTCCTGTCCTGCTCGTCTTGTCTGGTTTATTTGCTGCCACCCTCTAAACTGTTTCTCCATACTCAGAACTGTCTGTATCCTGTTGCTGGACAGGGGTGTCCGCTGTGAGCGAGGTGATGCTACCATATCTGGCCCAGAGGCTGGCTCGTGACTTTTCTTTTGGTTTTGCCTGTTAAACAGTTATAGAATAAGATACCCTTTTGTTCCTTTCCTGCATGCAGACAGCGGCAGTTTTTGTTCAAAGTTTTCTTGAAATAAAGACTTTCATTGATTAACTGTTTTTGAGTGTCCTTAGACTGCACACCGGCCCGCACCTGACCTATCAATTGCCTTGAGGTGCTGGCAGTACACCTAGCCCTTGGTCGTCTCAAGAGTGCTTACAGGGAAGACACTGTCTTTGTTTTTGCAGCAAGGGTTGGAGCGAAGGTTGTCTCCCTCCACCCTCAAAGTCTACGTGGCTGCCATTGATGCAAACCATTACCCCATGGATGGCAGGTCTGTGGGTAAGCACTATCTGGTCATCAGGTTCCTTAGGGGGACCAGAAGGTTAAATCCTCCACGGCCCCCTACAGTACCCTCTTGGGACCCTGAAGAAGGGAACAGAGATGTCACGTTCCGTCGCCATGGGTCTGTACCGCCGCTAGGGGGCCTTGTCACCAGTTTGGCTTCTCAGCGAACAACTAATGAGTGCTTAATCCGCTGTCTTAGTGCATGCTAAGCGAGATTCCTATTCATCAGTCACTGACATGACGTCTCCGTTCCATTATTCAGGGAACGAGGGTTACATATGTACCCGAGATGTTTTATATTTATAAAAATATAGTATTTGTGGAATTCAATGGCTACTATATCCATCAAAAGATCCTATTTTATGTTAATATGTTAAAATCTAACAGATAACTAATACAGCTTTGGACCAATTGACCGGAAAGGTGTGTAAATAATAGAATTATTTTTTTTGGGTGAACCCTTTAATAGACTGCCGTCTGAAATCACTCCCATTTCTCATTATTTTTTTTATGAGTGTGGTGATTTGATGTGGTATGAATAAATATAGTGCTAAAATGAGGTATAGATAAATTTCTGGTGGATTGTTCTCCAATTGGGGGCTTATTTAATTAGTATCACTTGTTTGGGGGCTTGTGATGAGGATACACAGGTGCCCTATAGAGAATGTCACAGCTGTCCTCTGAGAAGCAGCTACAAACAACAACCTTCTAACAAAGCTCCTGAGAATAACAGGCCAGATGTTTCCTTAAGCCGAGGATAAAACAGAGTGTGTAAAGCAAACAATATCTTATCAAACAGCCATATTTAGAGATATTGCAGTGGAAAAGTTTAGGCCCTGAATACAACAACCTGCAACTAGATGATGTTTTGTTTTCAGAATTAATTAAGGGTTATAGCAAATCATTACATTTCCTTGACAGCACTGCAAACTGTGAAGGTGTGAAATCTTCACATTGAAGGCATGGATAAAAGACAAAAATGTGTTGTGTGCATGATAAAGAGAGTGAACATGAGTATGACTAAAATATTCAAGACAGCCTTCCAGCCAATGCAAATGAGTTCAAAACAGTTTTATGGCCAGGCCTTTAGAAGCACATGAAAGATGTTGGAGGAGAACAGTGAGGAACAAATTACACTAAAGTCATAGTGATCTTGGTTCAAACACAATTTAAATGAACCAAACATAGTGTTCTGGCTTGAGTACCGGAGGGTCTTCATTTAAAAATAAATTGCTATTCTTTATTTGACAACATTACAAAAATCTTGGTATCACACAGTGCACTGTAAAAAAAGTTATTGTAGCATGTTTTCAAATAAAATGCTATTTCAGTTTTTCTACTACAGCATTTTATGTAATTAAGTTACAGTACTAGTCATGTTTGTAAAATGATTTTTAAATGCAATAGATTTTACACCAAATTGAGACCAAATACAGGCAAAGTGAGACACTTTAAAGGTATGCTTTGAAAAATATTATGATTTTACCCAAGTAAAAATCTATTTTAGAACTTATTTTAAAAACTATACTTCTTATATAAAATAAACAATACGTAATCGATCAAAATTTTTATAAAATATTATTACAGATTAATATCTGTTTTAATGTATTTTAATATGGGTCATTCCTGTTATACAGTCACTTTTCTGTCTCTATGAATTTACGTACTCATATTTTCTTTAAACTAGTCAGCAAAAAATTGCAGAAATTTCATATATTAGGTCTAACTTAAACAGATAGAGTTAGGGTTAGGTTTTTTTTCTCAAACCTTTTAATATATGTGTTCAATTTTTTAATGTCCTCAGTGCAAAGTAATCAACTTCCACTAGAAATATACATCATGAAATGACAAAAGCCTAAAAATATTTTTAAATTATGTCATGGACATAATTGATAAATCAGGTGAAAGTATATTTATTTTTGTAAAATTTTCTTCATTTACAGTGTAAATGTGTAAACACATTTAACAACTATTAAAAAAAAAAACGTTATGTGTGTTTATGTTCAAGTTAGTTTGGGTTGGTTTGGTTCATTTGCAGCCTTGTTATAAAAAAGTATAACAAACCAACCCTGGAACATAACCTGCTACTGAGCAGGTTATCTTCAGAGAGTAAGTTCCTATGGTTACATGCATACAAAGATAGTTACCTCCGTTTTTGGAACCGAAAGTTGAGGTTATCCACTAACTTACCCTTAAACTTACACCGGTATGTCACATAACCTGCTTTCTGGAATATCCCCCTGAAATGGTTATAAACATTATGCTCATCTGTAGAAGGTGAGAGAGCAAAATTTTGAGCACTGAAACCGTAAAACTAACTGTAGCTAATTCTCAAAATTTTTTCCTGTGATGGTAAAGCTGAATTTTTATGTGGTATTTTGTCACAATTTATTCTAACATGCTGATTGCTGATTTGTTTAATAAAAGTTTATTTTAAACTGTAAATACTGTACAATTGTAAACATGTTTGTTTTTTTCTTTTTTCCTTTTTTTTTTTTTTGGTGTTTTAGTTTTGGTGAGCATACTTTAAAATGTAATTCATAATTTGAATCCTTCCAAACCATTGACTGATAATGTATATTAACTTCAAATTGATTCTGATTAAAATTGTCAAGTACTTGTGCTTTAGTATGTTAGTCAACACATGAAGTGTTCTTTAAAAAAAAAAAAAAAAGCTTAAGAAAAATATAATGAAAATCTGATTTGTGTACTTTAAAGTACACTTGAATATTGAGTTATCCTTATTATATTTTCTACAAGCATGCTTTTTTCATAATATTTTAAGCACTTCTTCACAATGTTCAGTACTAGTATGAACAAAAACTAATTTAAGTGCATTTATGTATTTGGACACAATAGCTATATGCTAACTCCTGATAATTTGAAACGTGACAGGAAAATCCACTTGTACATGCTAAATCTACTTCTGTTGATTATGAGGAGAAAGATACAGTTTGACTGTATTATCTAGCTTTTATAAACATCTCAGCCAAATGTTCCTTTGGGAAGTGTTTTGTAGCAACGCCATTGAGGGTAGACCAAAGTCAGCTACTGGATGTGTCAGGGAGATGGACGTCATCAGCGCTCGGTGACAAGAGCACTGTAGCGAAACAATCAGCAGTCGTGTCACCGCAGCTCACTCTGTGGAACCTGCTTCTCAGTTTGCTGTCAGCTTTCTCACCAACAATACTTTCATGCAGTCTCCCAAGCAAGCTGTTCCCAAATTCACATGGGCAATGCTAGACCTCGTCATCGCTCTGTACTACTGACAGAAATGCTTCTCATATTTCATAAAGTCACAACACAATAGGCAAATTCTAACCACAGCTAATACTTTGCCTTTGATTCTCTATGATGCTTTGTTGTACATTGTTTTCTGTTTAAGGTTTATAACACTATATTGTTTTCTCTGGAAAAGCAAGTGGAATGATTTTCAAATCATTGTGAAGTAAATATTCCAGCCTAATACACTGGTTACTCCAAAGTACTGTGCAGGACTATTAAGTGTGAATTAAATGTCCTTATTTCAGCTAGTTTTTTTTTCACAATTTTTTTCCTAAAAAATGCAGACATGTAAATTCATTTTTGTCACATATTATTGTAGAGCAGTTTGTGCTGATTACAAGAAAAATACAGGTTGGTCATTAAATATGTTCTAAGTAGCTGAAAAAAGCACAAATATCAGAGCATGTCCAAACATCTCATGGGCCCCAAAATCACCTCAGACCCCAGAGGGTTAACCTTCGCTTTGAAGATTCTTGCTGCTTTACAACTATTTGGACATTGCTGAATATTGCCTAGTTGAATATTTTAACTAAGAGTAAGTTTGCATATGTTTCCAACTTGGTCTGATAAAAATATATACCTCTGTGCACTTTTTGTGCAATACTGTACATTCCTTACTGCATGTTTTGCCACAGATTCAAAGAGAAATGTCCACTGACTCAAGCTAAAACAGGTTCAAAAGGTTCAATTTTCATTACGTTACGTTGAAAGGTACATGTTGCTGTGTTTTTAGTATGTTAAATATCCGTGGACTCTTGCTAAAATAGTGCCAATAGTGTTAACAAATACAAAACTAATATAAAGGGATTTGTTGATGTAACCGTGCCGTTTCAACTTTCTTTTAAACAGATTAGAACTGTTTTATCAAACCGAGTTCCTTGCCTCTCAAGTACATCTCTGTACCCTGTTACCGAAGGGGTAAACTCTTTAAATGTGTGTGAAAATTCAAGTTATACTGCCTCTTGTGTTCATTTTTATTTGAAAACTACAGTGATATGTACTTATATTTCATGTCTCACTAAAAAGTGCTAGGTAGTATTTTTGTTGTTGTTCTAATCTGTAAAAACTGGAGAGAAATGCAATCCTCATGCATTTTTTTAGTATTAAAATAGCTCAAATGCAAATTTGAGTCACAGATATAAACTGTAGATCTTGATGTTCTTGTCGTTTTAATACTACTGTTAATTCACGTTAAAGGGTTAGTTTACCCCAAACTGAAAAAAGAAATCTGTCCTAATTCATTTTAATTACCCTCATGTTGTTCCAAACCCATAAAACCTCTTCAAAACCATCTTTGGAACATAAGATATTTTGAAGAAATCTGAGAGCTCTCTGACCCTGCATAGACTGCAGCGCAACTGACACGTGCAAAGCCCAGAAAGATAGTAAGGACATCACAATGTGACATCAGTGGTTCTTCCTTATATTTATCAAGCTACAAGAATACTTTTTGTGAGCAAAGAAAGCAAAAATAATGACTTTACTCATTTTAAAAATTAATTAATAAATTTAACAATTTCTTCCTTTTGAATACCACAGCATGTACGTGTGATATGCCTTGTTTGCAATCAGATAAATGTACATGTACACAAGAGAAGAAATTGTTAAATAAAATTATTTTTGTTTTTTTTAACACAAAAAGTATTGTTATAGCTTGATAACATTACATTTAAACCATTGATGTCACATAGACTATTTACTGATGTCTTTAGTACCTTTTTGGGGCCTTGAACATGTCAGTTGTGTTGCTGTCTATGAAGGTCAGAAAGCGCTTAAATTTTACCCAAAAAAATTAGTAGGTAAATTTTCAGCTTTACCCAACCAGAATTAAAGAACATTTGTAATGTATTAAAGTATAACTGTAAGGGGGCTTGGAGGTCCATTATGCAGCATTTATTAATCAGAGTCAACCAGGCAGTGGTCAGAAATAGCCAGAGCAGTCAGAAACATGGTCTCCCTCGAGGTCTGGGGCCTATAGGCCAGAAAAGGCTGTTCATGATGAAAAGTCTGTTTGAGAGTGGGGTCATGTACATCATGAGCGTTAAACCATGATCTCTCCTCCGGACCATAGCCCTCCCAGTCTATTAGATACTGGAGAACACGACCCCGGTGTCTGGAGACCAGGATCTCTCGGATCTGATAGATCTCTTAACCATCGATGATTAGGGGAGGGATGTCGGGCGCCGCAACCTCGTCCTGGTCCCTCTCTCCTTCGTGGGCAGAAGCGGGCTTAAGCAGAGAAACATGGAATGTGGGTGAGATACGATATGATGATGGTAATTCAATTCTATAAGAAACTGGTGTTATCTGACGTGTGACTTTGAAAGGACCCACTTACTTTGGACATACATTTTTACAGGGTTGACGAAGTCAAAGGTCCTGGAAAGATAACCAGACCCAGTCTCCAGGTTGATAATCAGGTGCTGGACGTCAACGTCGATCAGCTTGTTCTGCTACTCTTCTCACTGCCCGTTGGAGATGTTGATGTGCTGCATTCCAAGTTTCTTCACTTCACCTGAGCCAATGATCAACAGAGGGCAGGTCAGTGGGTTCACCAGACCAGGGGAAAAGAGTTGGTTGAAAGCCCAGAATGCATTGAAACGGAGTGAGATTGGTGGCTGGTTTTCTGATAGAATTCTGTGCATACTCTGCCCAAAAGAGGAATTGGCTCCAATCCTGATGATGATCATGAAAGAAGGAAGCAAAATAATTCCTGATGCATACGTTCTGCTTGTCCGTTGGCTTCAGGATGGTAGCCGGAGGTAAGGCTTATATTGATGTTCAATTGGTTGCAGAAAGCCCTCCATACTCTTGAAGTAAATTGTGGCCCTCTGTCTGAAACAATATCTTCTGAAAAACCATAAAATCGAAAGACCTACTCCATCAGGATTTGGGCGGTTTCCCAGGCAGTAGGTAATTTGTTAAGGGGAACTATGGCCAGCACTTGGATTCTCATTAACCATTTGCAGAATTCTTTTCTGAAGTATTTCCGGAACATAGGTTTGGTTGGGTGGACACTCAGGTGGTGATGGATCATCGGTTTGGGCTGTAGGGATCTCATTCAGTATGTCCCATTGAATGGGAGCTAGAATCAGAGAGGGGGAGATGATGTTCTCTGGTTGACTGAGCTGGGATGGTTTTCGTATTTCCTGGAGAGAGCGTCCGCTTTGCCATTTTTGGTTCCAGGACTGTATTTAATTTTGAATACCAACCGAGAGAAGAAAAGTGACCATCTGGCTTGTCGAGCGTTCAATTTCTTGGCCATGCGCAGATATTCCAGGTTACGATGATCTATGTACACAAGAAAGGGTACCCTAGAGCCCTCTAACGAGTGCCGCCATTCCTCTAATGCTGCTTTTAAGGCAAGAAGCTCTCTATCACCAACATCATAGTTGTGCTCTGGAGGGGTTAGTTTTCTAGAAAAGTAAGCACAGGTGTATGATCTTGCTGGATCTCCCTGGCGTTGAGATAGAACAGCTCCATTAACTGAGTTTGAAGCCTCCACTTCCACTACAGATTGGATTTCTGGGTTAGGATGACGTAGGATGGGTGCAGACGTGAATTTCAGTTTAAGTGGTTGAAAGGCGTTTTCACTTTCGGGGGTCCATGGCAGTTGCTTGGTTTCTTTGCGTGTCATGGCAGTTAATGGGACGGCTGTCGGACTAAAATTACAGAAGAAACGTCTATAGAAATTTGCAAAGCCCAGAAACTGCTGGAGATATTTTACGTTTTGTGGTTTAGGCCAGTTGAGTACTGCATTGACTTTTTTTTTCATCCATAGCCATGCCCTGGGGACTAATGATGTATCCAAGAAAGGCCACAGAAGTCTGATGGAATTTGCAATTACTCAACTTTGCATGGAGGTGATTGTCAATTTCTTTAAAACTGTGCGTACGTGCTGGATATGTTCTTCAAGAGTTTCAGAGTAAACCAGGATATCGTCTATATAAACGATCACATATCTGTTGAGCATTTCCCGGAAGATTTACTAGTGCTTGAAATACGGAGGGACTATTGGATAGCCCGAATCGCATGACCAGGTACTCATAGTGCCCACTTGTGGTGGAGAAGGCTGTTTTCCATTCATCACCCTCACGAATACGAATGAGAGTGTAAGCACTGGGTGATAGAGTGAGTGCTACAGGGTGATAGAGTGAGTGCTACAGGAGATGGAGGAGATGTGGGTCGTGCTGTTCGAGCCATGGGAGGCCGAGGATCAAAGGGTGGTCAGGAGACTTGATTAAAAGCTGTTAAAAGCTGATTTGTTCCATGTGAAGTGAGCCCGTGTGAAGAGTGAGTTCTGGTGTCTGAGTCAGAGAGACAGCATTCACCCGGATGTTCTTATAGGGGGGGGCGAACGGGAAAGTTTGCTCTAACGTGACCGGGCTTGCCACAGTAGAGGCACAGATTATTCTCCAGTCTCCACACCAATCTGCATGGGCTCAGCTGGTAGTGGGTTATACGAAGCGCTAGTGGCAGTGAATGGAGCAGAACGGCGGCTCTTCCGGGTCTAAACAGAGAGCACACTAGAGTGACCTTACTGTCCTCCATGGTGAATCTTCCGGGTAATGACCCTGAGATCCATCATATTTTTCAGGCAGAGCTACAAGAGCAGGGTTAGATTTAAACAGAAACCGGAGCCGGAGCTGGTGAAGGTGGCAGAGCAGAAGTGGACATCTTGCTAAGTGCAGTAGTGAGAGCTTGAACAGAAGTGGTGAGTTCCACCGTTAAACTGGTGAGCTTCTCAAGTTGACTTTGGTGAGAGCTTAGCATAGCAGCTAGTCGGCCTACCTCTCCAATGACCTGAAAGACAGCCGCTGGATCAGTGTTTGGCGAAGTATTCTGTAAGAAACCATCAGAGGCTTGAAGATCCATTATGCAGAATTTATTAAACAGAGTCTAACAGGCAGTGGTCAAAAACAGGCATACAGATATGTCAGGGAGCAATCAGAATCGTAGTCGGAGGCAGGCAGGACGTTCAGGGCAGGCGGCAAGAATAAGTATCCAGATAACAGTCCCATAGAATAAACAACCAGGAAAAACGCTCGGTAAAGATAGCCTTGGCAAACCAATACTTCGCGTCATGAAAATATGTCGTATTAATAGTGGTAATAATAGCTAACACTTATGAGCGCATTAGCCCAAGGTACGTGAGTTTTAAAGAGTCTGGGTGGAAACACTAGTACTCTGGTGAAGGTTCCCGCTGCTGTTACAATAACAATAACACAGTTATCAATAATACTGTATCAAAAAGTGCAGCCTTGGTGAGCATTTCAAAATAAAAAAAAAACAATACTAATAATAAATAAATAAATAAATCTTACCAATCCAAAACTTGTAATATAGAATATTCTGGTTATTACCCCTTTACCAGTTTTGGAAATCTGTACTAAACAATACTAAAATCTCAATGAACCTCATTGAAAGTCATTGTGATTCATTTAATGATCAGTCCTTTTAAATCTGCACAGAGTGAAACAATTCTCTTGTCAGCCTTTGCTTTTATGTTGCGATGGTTTGACAACATTCGTATGTCTCCGGGGCAGCGTAGCATGCAGGCGGCATGTCTGTCTGGTTTGGTTTTGACAAGGATTGTTTCCCCGTCAGATTAACGTGATATCTTTTCATGATATCAAAGCTATGGACTTGTTTTTTTTTACACTGCCTTTCATTCTCTTGACAGGGAAATGTAACTTTAAAAGGAAAATAACAATGCAGGTTGATACTCCTGCTTAGCATTATGTTAGCAGTGCGTATGTTTGTATTGGATGAGTCGATGCAGTTCTGCGCCACATGCAGAGGTAGTGAGCGCTCCAGCTCATTAGGGAATTGGGATCATACAGCTGCTACTTTGGAAAGTGTTTGCAAAAAGGCCCCAGAGGAGCCCATTCAGCTTATTTCTGTATAATTACTTCAGATGGCTAACGGAAATCGATGGCATGTCTGTCGCATCAGCTTGATATCCTTTGCTTTGTAATGAAAGTTCACATACCTGTCCAAGGCCGAACAGGAGGGCTGCTGGTTGGGCCCTTTGACATGCCAAGACGCTTTTGCCAGCAACCCAGTAATGAGGGGGAAAGGCCCAGTTAGACAAATATGCTTTCCTGTTTAATTAGCCAAAATGTCACATGGGGTTTGTCGCACTCTTACTTCCGAAGTTTATCTGGCCATAAAGCATGCTGGGCTTTTATGAGATGTGGGGATTTTACTGGTGTCAGACAGAGTAGATGTTAGTGGCTGTAGGGCAAATTAGCTGTTAAACTCATTCAAAACTCAGAACGGGATGCAAGATTTAATGGCAGGAGCAGCTGAGTTAAGTGTACAAAGGCATTTGTAATACATTTTATGTGACTCACTTTGTTTTATTGTTTTAAATTAAACTATTATTACTATTAAAAACTATTAAACTATTTTTCTTCTTTCTTAAGCTCAATATATTCTTTAGACGATTTCAGTTTATGTTTTCTTAATAATGTGCATTACAATTAGTATTTTTGTTTTAACGGTTCATTAGCATTTCCATTCATTTCAAAGCCTTTGCTTGGTTAAAGATTGTTTTTTGATTTTTGCTTGTTTTGTGTTTTGTTTAGTTTCATGTTTTGTTTTTTGTTTTTGTTTTGTTTTGTTTTTCATGTTTTATGTTTTGTAATGTGTTATATTTGTGTTATATGTTTTGTTATTCATGTTTTGTTTTGTTTTTTTTTTTGTAAAATGTTCTTACCCTTTAATGCCAGTTCGTACAAATGGCATCCCAACATGCAAACAAATGCTAACTGGCTGATGGCACCACTACAAAAAAACAAACACTGGTACAACATCTGTTGTAAAATAATGCTATTTGTTTGTTATGTTGCTTGCAAGCGATTTTAATTTGATGGACTGTCAATGACAAAAGATGTTTTCCCTTTGGAATGATGCGTCTGGCTAGCTAAATCATGCTAACCAGCTAAACCTTGACGTTTTGGTTGGAACAACCAACCAGCAGGCTCATTTTAGAAAAATAACCATTCTATTACAGTATTTAACACAGACTGATGAAAAATCATTAGTTTTATCATGATTACTTTTTTTCAAATGAAAAATGAGTGACACAAACCACTGACAAAATGCAACCTCTAAAGGTTGCAGCCTTGGAAGTGAGACACGGCTACGATCTTAATATAGAGGCTGAATTTATGAAACTGAATAGACACAAGCTAGTGCATTTACATAAAACACCTGAGAGCTGTTGCTAATTTACTAGGGATCAAGAATTACATGCTGAACTCCTTCTGAGCTCAAGAAAAGTGTATTTCCGTGACCTAGTGTTTGAGCATGCCAGTCTTATAAACTGACAAAGGCCAATTTGCTGCCAAATCAAAACTGACGGCTCTTAATGAAGACAGAGAGCATTATTCATAGTTTCAATTTCACAGTCAGCAACATTTAGTGACCAGGGCAGAGCAGCATGTAAGTGGCCGCTCACACCGCTATTAAAATGGGTAAGGTAAAATCTTTCAATGTGTAATTATTTCAGCAGCTGTTACTCCATGGGGGCAACATAAAAGTACATGGCCTGTGGACTTCGTAGGTTTTAAGGAAAAGTGATTTTATTAAGGAATTACAATTTGCTGTGTGTGAGAAAATATTTGTTAAGACTGCATAAATACAATAGCAAGTACATGCAAATGCAAACTCTCAATGTGTCTGATATTGTTGCTCTGTTTTGTTCTTTATTCAAGCAAAGTGCTTTAGTAATTCTGTCTTGTAACCCCAGTGCAAAAATATATATTTTTTTGCTACACAGCAATAAAAGTAACAAGCCTACTATACTATTTCCTCCTTCAATTTAATCAAGTTCAATTCAGTCAAATACATCATGTATTTCTTTTCATAAAACTTCATAAAAATAAGTTCATAGTAAATTAGAATTTAGAATTTTTGTAAATCATTATATGTAAAGCCACAAATGTAGGATATAACCTAATTTTTATAATTCTTTATATTATTCTAATTCTAATTTATTTATTTATTTATTTATACTTTTATGCCTTTACTTTTTTTTCAAATATTTGTTTGTTGGCTGCAATCCATAAATAAATAAACATATTTTCTTGCATCTTGTAGTTAAATGATCAATAAATAAATAAACCCATTAGAGCAAGAAAAAAACATTCCATTCGAATAAACTAAATTTACCCAAACCAAATAAGATAATGCATGATTTTCTTTCCCTGAATTCTGGAAGGAATATCTGACCTGAAGGTAAAAAAGCGTTCAGTCTATCATTCTTGCATGTTTTTTAGTGCTGTTGCACACATGGTTTGTCCTCATTTAGAGGTCTATAAATGGTTTCCTCCTTCCCATAGTCAGTTCTGATTGCTCCCAACCCATTTTAAAATCTCTCTGTGTCTGCAATCAAGTCCCATTTATCATGTACGTTGCCTGCGCTTTTGCTTTCTCCGTCATAATACCTGTTGCTGTTCATTTCTGCTGTGTTGTCATGTTATATGCCTTAGTTACTGGATATGATCCGTGTTTTGTCTCTACCATGCTGATAAGGGCCTTATGGCATTTGCTTGCATATGATATGCCACTGGCTTTATGATAATGAACATTTGCCTTCCTTGGGTCATTTGATTCTTTGGTCTTCAAGCTGAATTGCTTCAGCAGATGGCTGTGAATTACCATAAACATCTCTGGGCCTGTTTAGATTCTGTTTCCTGCTTGTTTGGAGTGTGTCGTGCTGACAACACTTTCCTATATGAATTTGTAGTTTTATTGCACACATCATGAACCATGCCAATGTTTTGCGTTAAGCCAAGGTGAACATATAGTTGGAGAGGAAAATAAATAGTTGTTTTTTGCCATTGTCAGCTGCTCTCTCAAAAATTGCACTTTGATTAAGGATAGTCATTTTAGTTAAATTTAAATGTACAAACCTACCTATAAATTATATCTTTATGATACTTTTATGGTAGACTAGTGCTGGATGGTTTCTATGGGTTCATGTTCTTCCTGTGACCTTTGTAGCATGATTAGTTCATTCTGTTCACCTGTTACTAGTTTACTACCCTCATTTGTGTTTGTATTTAAACCTCTGGGGTCTGAGGGGATTTTGGGGCCATTGAGATGTTTGGACATGCTCTGATATTTGTGCTTTTTTCAGCTACTCATAACATATTATTGACCAACCTGTATTTTTCTTGTAATCAGCAAAATCTGTTCTACAATAATATGTGACCAAAATAAATGTTTGCATTTTTTAGGAAAAAATATTAGGTATAATAAAGGTTTTGTAAAAATAAAAGTAGCTGAAATTTAACTCAAACATATTAGTCCTGCTCAGTACTGCAATAACCAGTGTATTAGACTGGAATATTTACTTTAGATTGATGTGAAAATCATTCCACTTTTTCAGAGAAAACAATATAGTGTTTTAAATTTTAAGGCCCAGTCTGTTTTGTCTTTGTTGTTTATTCACTGTGACCCTACAATACAGTCTTACTCCATCTCGTCACATTTTGTCGCTTGATCAAAACCCTTTTCGTCACTTTTTGAAGCTCAAGGTCCTTTATGTCACTTTTCGATGTTAAGGGTCCTCCATTTTTTTAAAATAGGAAACCCTTAGCGTCAACGTGCCGACGCGATATTTATTTTTTATTTTATCTTCATAATTAATAATTTTTTTGTTTTTAATTACATACAATTTTTTTAAGCATTTAATGCATGCGTGGTGTGATGAATTATTTGTCAGGTAAGTGGGACTATATGAGTAACTGCACATTGCATCAGTGACACGTGGGAACTGAAGTCTTTTACGCTGGCTATATTAAAAACTGAGGAGCGCTGCTTACGCGTGCAGTGTGAAACCCGCATAAAGGTAAAAGATTGTTCTCATTGCAAAGACAAATATTGTGTTGTGTAGTATTTTTCAGCTTGATTTAAACCAGCATTATTTGGCTTAGTTAATAAACAGACACATTATGAAAAAAATTTATCTGTGTCCTGTTATTTATCTTTATGCATTTCAGGAAAAAAAAAAATCGTAAGGATTCAGGTGTAGTTGCAAATAGTGATTAATCATGATTAATCCACTGAAAATCCTGATTAATTTGATAAAAATTTTTAATAATTTGACAGCCCTGCTTTAAACACAAACATACAATATTGTATAACATTTATATTTTTTAAGTTACTGTAAATAGGAAAAAATACTGATATCTTGGAAACTTGGATTTTTCTGTTGATATTTCTGTGCCGCTTTGTTTTGTTGATCTCATTTGAAGATTTGATTTAGAGACAGTTCTTTCAACTTTCAGAGTGCAGGCCACAGGTTAGTACACTTAAGATGAATCATTCTGGTTGTTTACACGATTGGTCAAAACTGCAGACAGGTAAACAAACATATCTGTTGTTCAGTCAAGAAGAAAGATGTGTTCTCTTATTGTGAGTTGAGTGTTCAAAGGCATATCCATCAGATACTGAATCACCAGGATGTTGCCACTTGCAGCCATGTGGAAGTAATGCGCCAGTGCATTTGATCTATGATAATGACCGCATGCTTGATTATGTTTAGCTTATCAAGGATTTAACACAACCTTAGAGGTCAAAACTTTCAAGTTTCCTCAGCTTAACACCCCAGTGAATATTCTATACAGCTGTAGTTCAGCAAAGCAATCTGTGGTGCAAAACGTATTTGTGTACAGAGTTCATAGGATATTAATATTTTACTAAAACTATTGACACGGATACATAAGTATGACTATTGCAGTCTTGTTTAATGTCTGCCATAATGCAGTTGCTTTGGGCAGTGTCTTTGCATGCGAGAAATAGGCGCTTACTAACTTATGTTTCTGAATGTATTTTTTTATTAAATGGGCCACTGAACAGAGGGTGCAAAGGTGATGTGAGTAATGCAATTTCTGAACCATTAGACTCCATTTGTCATAAAGCAGAACAGTTCCTGGGCAGAGGTCTTTTTAATAATATAATATCTCTGTTTGTAGTGTGCATTTTTGTAAATGGTTTATTTTATGTTGTATCATGATTATTTTTGTTGCATGAGCAAAATAAGTGAATGTGAAAAAACGTATGGGTTACTTCCGTAACCCAGGTTCCCTTAGACATGGAACGAGTACTGCGTCTGATAAGACGCTATG
>JAUCMT010000056.1:11556891-11571314 GCA_032357475.1 Enteromius thamalakanensis
ATCAGGTGCGTTAACAAAGAGAGAGATGCAAAATATGCAGAGCAGGGGGGCGCCAGGACCAGGGTTGAGAACCACTGGATTAGATAATTGCATAAATAATAAATTGAACAGGTGTTCCTAATAATCCTTTAGGTGAGTGTATATATTTCAGAAAAAGAGGATATGTTTATTTATTTATAAAAAATAATACATACACAAGGAGGGAGATTCTATTGTAGCTAATCGGCAATGAAATAATCTAATCCCTAAAGTGTAGTTCAAACACATAATCATTCACATTCTGTTAGATTTATTGAATAGTAGAACTTTACTTCGATCTGTATTGTTCCTTAATAAAAGCCTAAATTGCACAATATTACTGTGCAGTATGTTAATTTGACCACATAAATATATATGTGCCATATGATCACTCGGCCAGCAATGCAAACCTCAATGCATGATATGATGCATATTCTGCGCTCACAAATGCCATTTTACTCACAGGTTGCAACACCGTCCTGTTTCGGAGTATTCAATCTCCACTCTCTGGTTGTTTTGGAGAGCCGCACATAATGTAAGTCACCCTTAGACAACACATTCATTACATTCATTTCTCCCCTGAGGATGCTGAGGGGCCGTACAAGATTGATACCTCATCTCCTATGGTAAAAGGTTAGGGAAAGGGTCTGTGCTCAATTATGTTAAATTCAGGCCAACACGAGGCCCATTCTTACATCAGCCTGTTTCCTGAGCTGTCAATCATATTGGTGACTCAGCTGAAAGGAATGCCAGCATCTGCTGCAGAGCTTATCTGTGCTGCTCAACTGCCTGAGCGCTGTCAGGTTGGCTAGCCACAGAGACATGTGGCCGCTCACTCACTCTTTCAGGATTTCGCTTTGTATTTTTCCTCCCTCTTCCCCTCATTCCCTCTCTTAACTTGCATAGGTGATTCTGGACCTTTTTCGGGTGGTTTCAGACCCAGTGTTTTCTTCTCAGCTCCCTGAAAATTTTTTATTAATTCCGCAGTTAGCCACTTAAAATCTATGATTGTGTTTTCTCTCCATGTTTACAGAAAACAGATTGAAACAGACTTTAGCTGTATACAGTTACTGCTCCAATAAGATCAAATATCCAATGAAGTCCATTATGTATTTCATATATATTTTTTCCATTATTTGTTTTTTAAAGATCAAATGATTGTTTGTTCATTTTTTTTTTTTTTAATAATTTATATATATATATATATATATATATATTTTTTTTTTTTTTTTTGTTTTTGTTTGTTATTCTGTGTGATTTTTGTGGGGTTTTTTATGTTTAAGAGATCCCTGTTTCTCTCTTGGGTTTTTAAGTTTTACTTACCATATATAAATATATATATATAAAATATATAATAATATAATATATAATTTTTTTTTCTTTGTTCATTTCAGAGATCAAATGTTTACCGGCTTTTTCGTGCATTAAAATATGTATTTTTATTTTCTGTTTCAGGGATCAAATTATTGGCAGTTTGATTAAAGTTATGACAATTTCTAAACCTTCAAGTCATGCCCCTAAATCATATAAGCCACAAAAAGAACTGGTTTTCTATGTCTATATTGAACCATTAGAATTTATTTCATGCTCCAAGAGCAAGTGATCATTAGCAGAACTGACTCATCATGTCCTTAAAGTCAGCTGATACTTTTCAAAAAACTGCCACAAATAATGGTCAAGAATACAGCACAGCAAACGTCTCTGTTACATATGTAACCTTTGTTCCCTGAAGCGAATGAAGCGCTTATTAGTTCTTTGCTGAGGAGCTGAGCCAGTGAGCCAGCACATAGCCGGGCTGTGGCCTCAATGTTACCTGGGAATCCTCGGCCCAAACGAAAATGCCTGCAGGTCCCTACCGTCTTGATGGAGGCCAATGTGAGCAGGAGCACGGTTTTCATTGAGAGAAATTTCATCTCTACTGCTGGCAAAGTCTCAAATGGGACCTGTTGTAGTGCTCTAAGCACAAGAGACAGGTCCCAAGAGGGTACCGTAGGGGGCCATGAGGATTTAACCTTATGGCCCCCCTAAGGAATCTAATGACCAGGTCGTGCTTACCGTCGTGGTCGTGGTTTGCAGCAATGGCAGCCACGTAGATTTTGAGGGTGGAGGGAGACAGCCTTCGCTCCAACCCTTGCTGCAAGAACAAAAGCACAACTCTGATCAAGCATCTCTGGGGGTCCTCTCGTTAAGAAGAACACGTAGGCAGCTCTAGTTGAAGGCGCTCTCGCAGAAGAAATAGTTTCAACTACCGCTTGGGGTAGGTCACCTAGAACCCGTGTCCCGTTCCAGGGGCCAGACATGGAGTTTCCAGAGGTCTAGAGCGGGTGCCACAGGGTGCCCCGTCTCTGAGTCAGTAGGTCCTCCCTCAGAGGAATCAGCCAAGGAGGGGCTGTCACAAGAAGAGTTTGGGGAACCAATTCCTGGTGGGCCAATAGGGCGCTACCAGCAGGACCTGCTCCTTGTCCTCTCTGACCTTGCACAGGAACTAGAAGGCTCAATGGGGGAACGCATATTTACGCAGGACCCGCGGCAAGGGCGTCCCTACCGAGGGTTCCGTCGGCAGTGAGAGGTCATTGGAGAGGCTAACAGGTTTACCTGAGCTGGTCTGAACATCTTCACCACTTTGATGGTTGATGTACGTAACGGTCACCTAGTTGTCTGTACGCACTAGTACGTGACAGCCCTGTAAGTTCTTCTTGAGACGACCCAGAGCTAGATGTACTGCTAACAGCTTTGTGGCAATTGATATGCCAATGCAGATGAGGTTCCATCCAAACCCCTGACACTGCATGTCCGTTGTACGTGGCCCCCCACCCGGTGGTGGAGGCATCTGTAAACACACAGCACTGATGTGGCTGCTGCCATAAGCCCCAGGAGCCTCTGAAAAAAAACTTCAGTGGAACCACCGTCCTGCCTTTGACCGTATTCAAGCAGTCCAGCACCGACTGAGCATGTTTGTGTGACCAAGTCCAACTCCATCCCAAGAAAAGAGATATTTTGCACCGGACAAAGTTTGCTCTTCTCCCGGTTGAACCTAAAGCCCCAACAGGCTGAGGTGTCACAACACCAAGTCCCTGTGTTCGCACAGCTTAGCCCGACTCTGTGGTAGTATCAGCCAGTCATCCAGGTAGTTGAGAATGTGACCCCTTGCTCCTTGAGCAGAGTCAGGGCTGCACGGCACTAGCTGCAAGGGTGATGAAGGAGGAAGAGCCATCAGACCAGTTTCTGGCAGTGAAAGGTGCTGTCCATGTTCTGGTGAGCTATTCATGTACTTCCGGATAGAAAGGAACCGGGGTGGGGCCCTCAAAACCAGCTTGAGCCACCCCTAAGTACCAATCATCCAGCTTTGGAGGACCCGGGATCTGTATCCAACAGCGTGGAACGCCCAGTGGACGTTGTGCCAGCCGTAACTTAATTTCCAGGTCCTTCTGGCTCTCCTTCCAATGCAGCAATCGACATCCAGTCACCAGGGGGAGCGCCAGAGATAACAGCTGGTACCCATTGCTAGGGTCCAGACTGTCCCAATAACAGCTCCTTTGCTAGCAGAGCGCCGGTGGAAAAAGGAGTTTTTGCTTTTTCCTCACCATCATCATTAGACCAGACCGCCCCCTGCCAAAAGGCTGTGCTCATGCAGCTTTCACCAATGCGAGCCTTACAACTAAACAGAGAAAGGGTCGCCCCTCCCCTTTGCCAGCAGCGGGGTCTGGTCCTCAGCTCCGCGATGATCATCTTCCCTCTTAGAGAAAAAAGATGACTCATCCACGAAAGCTGCTTCACGTGCTTTGCCCAGACATGTGAGACATCGATCGTGACCCTCACCCGATGCCAGGGAACGGCCGCATCCAGAAGCGCACGAGTTGAATGATATCTTTAAAAAGACGTGTCTTCACAAAGACGTACCACCTGTGAGCTGCCCTTTGAAAAAAACTCTTTTAGTGTGCTTAGGCGCACAGGAGAGATGGTTGCATGTACACAACAGTAAGGTAGTGCAAACTGTTGTGGCAATCCACTCGACACTGGAACCACCGGCGCTGCAAACACAGTGTCACCAGCCACTCTTCAATCACTGTTGTAGATTGGAGAGCTGAACTCATGCGAGCTCGGCTCCGAAGCAAAAAACTAATGAGCGCTCCATCCGCTGCCTATTTATTCTTGTGCTGCGATCAGATGCAGCTGGATGTTTTCATTGTCATGTTTTCATACATGCAGAGTAAATTGGACATCTCGAAGCAAGATTCCTATTCGTAGGTCATCGACTTGAATTGGAATGACCGACTGAAAGGGAACTCACAGCTTAAGGCGTTATCTCTAATAAATGCATTAAGGGGTAAAAATGTCTTTTTTTCCCAGTAGTTGATTAGATTGTATTTCTGTAATCACATCACATAAGAGGTTAAGCTTTTTGTTTAATATAATTGAGAAAATATTTGCCTCGTTAATGTCACGAAATAAATAAATGATTATTAGATTATATAAACAACAATTAATTTCATTCTCAAGAATATTTTCAGTTACTTTTTAGGATTTAAATCTAAATCTAAATCTTAATTTTTTTCTGTATTAAATATTTGTTATTTTAAATTAATAATAATAATAATTATTATTATTAAATATTTAAATGTACTTATTATATTAACTTAATTTAATAATTATATTAAATTATATATAAGTTAATATTTGCCTCGTTAATGTCATGAAATAAATAAATGTATTAGATTATATAACCAACAATTATTTCACTCTCAAGAATATTTTCAATTACTTTTTAGGATTTTTTCAAGGTTTTTTTCCCCTTTTTTTAAAAAAATTGTTATTTTAAATAATAATAATAATAATTATTATTATTATTATTATTATTATTATTAAATATTTACATTTACTTATATTAACCTAATTTAATAATTATATTAAATTATATATAACTTATATCATTTACTTATTTACTTATTATAATTATATTATATCAAACTATCTAAGTAACCTAAAAATTAGCTCAATTCCATTAAAGTTATGGCGCTCACATGTGTCTTGTCTAGTCTAATTTGTGGAGGACCGCAGCGCTTTCATCCTTTTGTTAGGAATGGTGAGGAAGAATGTCACAATGAGGATAAGAAATTATCTGTCCTCCTAACCTATGCCCGCATGACCAAATGAGCTTTTGAAATATTTAACTGCTGCAAACCTTAAAGGTCCCTCTGCTTTGAAATACTGCATTATAACACTGTGGTTTTCCACAAATGGGTCATTGCAGACACTGATGGTCTATTTCCAGAGCGTCCTTGGTGTGCAAATGTAAAATCACAATATGACAGAAAAAAAGTCTAGATGCTAGAGAGTGAAAACATGCTGACGTCGACAGATACGACAACACTCCAATCAATCTCTGTCATGCACCAGCTGTTGTCACTAAGTGCTAGAAATTTCCTATGTAAAAGGTTCAGGAGATAAATTTGTTTTGGGGAAACAACAGAAATCAACTGCTACATTTTGTTCAGAAGTACTAAAATGCTCAAAAGGACTTTACTAACTTCAGTTGTTACATCTCCTACTCTTGGTCTTGAAATTAAGAACAACAGAATCCAACCCTAAACCTACCGTTTTGACGAACCATAGTTGCACAGGATTTCCTCACCTCTCAAATACATCTCTGTACTCCGTGAGCTACCGAACAAACCTACTATCTAAGAAAACTCAAAGATATGAAGCTGGATATGTGTGATGCTAACATTCAGAAGCATCAGTTTTCAAATATCCCAGCACACATTGTTTTGAAGTCATAACATAATTTTCTCCAAGTAATTGTATGTGTAAAAAGGAAAAAAAGGTGTCAGAGTTTTACTGCCTCTTGTGTTAATTTCATTTGAAAACTGAAGTTTTATGTACTTATTTGGAGGTATTTCGTGCACCCAAGTATGTTTACGTCATGATACCAGGATGAATTTGTTGTCATTGTTCAGTACAAAGCTTTAGTTATGATTTGTTGATAAATTGAATGCTTTAACAGACACTGAAATAAGCAAACAAAAACACTACTGTATATCACATTAACATGCATTTCATTTTGTGATTCGATGAAAAGGTAGAGAAGCAATAGAATGCCCTGTAACTTTCCACCCCTGATGACTGCGACATTTAAAATAACACATTCTAGTAGAGCTTATTATGAAACACATAACTGAAATAAAAACACCTGCCCAGAAATTGGAGTTACATGCCTGCTGTAAGTTGTTTCAGAAAGTGGGGCAGTATCGACTTTGGTGAAACATTGTGGGTTGAGTTAGAAACTCTTAAGTTTTGTGACTCACAGTAGTGTGCCAGTAAACAAACAAAGTGATTTGTTGAGACAGTGTGTTCTGTGTGATCTACTATCAAGTAATTAGCCTTAATCATTCACCCTTACAGTATATGCAGTGCCAAGACATTGATTGCTTTTCTCATCCTTATATAGCGCCAGACTTGTGTAATGCTTAGGGTATTGAGACGTGTATTATGTTTATATAAAGTAATGCATTGGTTGTGATCTATCTCTCTGCCTTCCTGGCTATAAAACCTGGCAGTTAGTCCTCTTAAAAGCTTTTTGCAAAACCTCCCAACAGGGTTTTGGCAAAGCAACGGTCAAATTTTGTCTAGATCAACTTTGAGTTTTAATTTCCTTTTAAAGGTTTAGTTCACCGTTAAAGGAAATTTTTGTCATTAATTACTCACCGTTGTTCCAAACACGTCAGACCTTCGTTCCTCTTCAGAACACAAATTAAGATGTTTAGGTGAAATCAGAGAGCTATCTGACCCTCCATAGACAGTAACACAACTGAAAGCATCCAGATACAGAAACATAATAATCTGTAAAACAGTCCATGTGACATAAGTGGCTCAACTTTAGTTTGCGTGCAGGAACGCAAGACAGGTTCCAAAGTGAGTACTGTCTTCACCCTCTGGACGGCTTCTTGGGCCGCGGGGGTCCACTGACCTTTGTCGGGCTGCCCCTTCCTGGTCAAGTCTGTCAGAGGGGTGGCTAAGGAGGAGAAGTTAGGGATAAGGCAGCGATACATTCCGCCAACCCCAAAAAGGCTCGTACCTGGGTCTTGGTGGTTGTGATTGCTGCTGTCCTTACTGCCTTAACTTTTTTTTCTTGTGGTCGTATGAGACCCCGGCCGACTTGGTACCCCAGGTAGTGAGCCTCAAAGTGGGCGAGATGGCATTTCCAGGGGTTGGTGGTTAGCCCAGCCCGTCGGAGTTCGGTCAGCACCCTCCGCAGAAATTCCAGGTGGTCGTCCCATGCCTCGGAGTGATAGGCGGCGGCGTAGGCTTGGTGTGGTTGAAGTAGGATATCCATCATTCTTTGAAACGTGGGGGGGCCCCATGTAAGCCAAAGGGAAGGGTCCGGTACTGCCAGTGGCTAATAGGGGTAGAGAACTCAATTTTTAGATTAGCAGAGTGAGATCGAGGTACTTGCCAATATCCTTTCGTCAACTGCCACAACCAGTCATAAAATCTCACAAAATCTCATAAATGTGCTGAAAAGTGCTACTCATTTGTGTCATGAAATACTGTATTATGTGTTACATAATGCATTTAACCAATCAAATTATTCATTATGTTGCATACTGTACATACACAACCCATTCTCATATAAAAACGTACCCTGACTACGTTGGTCCAAAGTGCAAAACGTAGAGGGGTTACAATAACGAATTGTATGACTGTTAAGTTTTTTGTCACGGTTTCATCAGTGACAGGCATCAGCTGTGATCCACAAACGGATTTGGATTCAAATATTTGGTAATGATATTTCCATTATTGTATTGGGGTGTGATTTTTCACTGTAAACCGTCACAACAGTTTTATTTATGTGACTTTATTAATACATTTATGAGCACGTAACCCAGCACCTAAAAAGGATTAATATTCTAATTCTTCCGAGGCAAAAGGATTGATCACCATCTCTCTCCGTCCGTCACTCATTTGTGCTGCTTTGCGCAAATTTAAAAAATGCCGCCTGCCAGGAGAATCCATACGTCAGCCTTCGTTGTAAAATTCTATTGGCTCCCGCGTGTCTCATGACCGATCGCATTATGCTGCTGTGAAATGTTATTGGCTCTTTTGTGTCTAGTGATTGTTTTGCGTCATTCTACAGGATGAGAGTCTTTTACATAAGATGTGAATGTGTTAACGGAGCGGGATAATTTCACAATTTCTCTTCTTTGCATAAAGACATCGTATGGCTTTAGAAGAACTTGAAATGCAACACAACTTGTTGGTAATGCTTTTTTTTACTGCTTATGGTCAGTTTTTGCAATAAATACCTGTGACTGCGCTTAGATTGTGTGTTTTATATTGTTCAGAAGTGGGTAGGTTTAGGGTAAAGGTGGGGTTAGGTGCTACAATGAAAGTATACATTTTATATCAAATGAATTCAGTTGGGAGGCTAAACTGACAAAAAAACGTAACAGTCATACAATTCAAGGGCCGTTACTGTAACCCCTCTACTTTTTGCACTTTGGACCAACATAATCAGGGTACGTTTTTATATGTGACTGGGTTGACGTACACATATATACTATACACGCTCTGCATATGCTGAGGTCCCCCTATGTTCTTTGGAACTCTCAAGCCTGACCTTGGAGGCCCTCACAGTGAGCAATGGGGCAGCTCTGACTGACTCACTATGTATAGTACTTTACTTTTCTTACTTAAAACTTCCCTTGTGGTTTGTTCAGGATGGAAAAGTTTGGTGTCTTTTAGTTTTGAAAGTGGATTAATTTTCCCAGAGTGTCATACAGATAACCTCGAAGCACCTCAGTTTGTGGGCACTGAGACAAGGAAAGAGAGGTAGATGTGTGATAAGGAGTTTCTGTCATCTATTCCCCCTGCTCACCCACCCTTATGACTTATTACAAAAGATACTGACACCCTTTCTGACATGTTGTATCTATCACGAACCTCCACTCTCTTGGCCCGTTATAATTTGGATGCCAGTGATGGCTATATTTAGTCCATTCAATGTCAGTTAAGGACAGCAGCATATCTACAGTGTAAGCATAATGGAAGTCCTCTCACTAGTGTCCATGCATCTTCTGTTTAGAAATATACCATTATTTATGATGCCGGCCTGTTTGGAGAGAGACACTTTATTAGGTTGTGCATTGCATGTCAATACAGTGTGATTCGAGTGAGATTTCTTCCTTAGGCAAGTAGTTTTACAATTCATTTCATTAGATTAGATGCAATTCCAAGGTGTACAGTATCTTTTCAGACTTAAAAAGTTTAGAGTAATTTACAGATCCTAAAATGAAATTCCTATAACCTTTTTTCTTAATGTACAGAACATTATAACTACAATAACTGAGCCATTGTGGAAAAATGAAGATGACAAATAGCCCATTTTACATGGCAGAATTCAATTGTGTTCTGATGAAAATGACTCTAAAAGAGCCATTTCACTGCCTCTTAATCTAAGTGATGCATTTGATGGTTGTAAATGAGAAAAAGACGGGAGACGGAGGATGGTACAAATTAATGTGGGTTCTTTTGTTGCGATTTCTGAGGTTTGACAGCTAAGATATGTCCTCAGATTTCAAACATCACATCATACTGGGGACGAAAACAAACGAGGTAAAGAGGTAGTGTGCAAAAAAAAAACAAAAAAAAACCCCTCTTGTCTTGGCAAAGATTTTCTTAGTTTCTTGGACTTTCTTGTTTTGCATTACAAATATCATATGAAATCAAGATGCATTATACCTGTAACGACTGATCAGAGACATCCGGATCCATTTGCAAAGCTTTTAATTCACAACAGGCAGGCAAAGTCGGTACACAGGCAATCAGAGTTAAATAGGATATCCAAATCAATGTCAAAGTCCAGGCAGACATCAAAACACAAACAATCAGGCTTACGTATGATTTCCAGATCAAAATTAAAGTCCAGGCAGAGTTTGGGGCAGGCAGCAGTAATCGTGAGCAGTGAAACAGAGCAAGGTCATACACAATAGATCCAACAGAGAGTAGGGAAAACGCTTGGAATTGTCGCGATTCATCCAGTGTCCGAGATGAGTATTATACTGTGGGGAATGAATGGCACCTGGAGCGAATTATGGTTTCGGGTGTTCGGGTAAAACAGGTCCGGGCGGAACTAATATTCGGGAGATGGTTCCCGCTGGTGCCGTTTAGATTGAGCCACTGAGGTGTGGCTTGTAACAGAGCACTCCCCCTGCAAGCGGCTCCTGAAGCGAGTGTTGTTCTGATGGGGTCTTCCCTGTGGACGGGATCTGGGCCATACGAGATGGTCTCGATGAAACCCCTCTATCAGAGCTGGGTCCAGAATGTCCTGGGCATTTATCCAGGATCGTTCCTCCGGCCCGAATCCTTCCCAGTCTATGAGGTATTGCATGATGTGACCCCCGACGCCGTAAATCCAGGATCTCTCGGACCCGATACATCACTTCACCATCTATAATCAGGGGAGGGTGGTCGGTAGCCGCAGCCTCGTCCTATTTCCTCTCACCTCCCGGATCACCAGCTGGTTTGAGGAGTGACTTATGGAAAGGGGGAGAGATGCCGTAAGTATTGGGCAATTCTAATCGAAAAGACACTCGAGTAATCTGTTTGAGAGTTTTAAAAGGACACACATACCTAGGATTCAGCTTCTTGCAAGGTTGACGGAGACTAAGATCCCTGGTAGATAACCAAACCCATTGTCCTGGCTCATAGGTCGGTCCTGGTCGTCGCCAGCGATTAGCTTGTGTCTGTTCCCTGCACACGGCTCTGGCCAGGTGTATGTGCGCTATATTCCACGTTTCCTCGCTGCGTTGAAGTCAGGTGTTTACTGCGGGAGGTTGCATGGGCTCACCAGACAAGGGGAACAAGGGTGGTTTAAATCCCAAAACGACCTGGAACGGGGTTAGTCCAGTAAATGGCTTACAGAGAGAATTTTGGGCGTACTCTGCCTAGACAGTGTTAGTGATCCCTAGACCTGCTCCAATCACTCTGATTTTGAGGACAATAAGTGCAAAGAAACCTGGTCAGTTCCTGTTTCATTCGTTCCGCTTGGCCGTTTGACTTGGGATGATAACTGTTATCTGAAGTTAAACTGACATTTATGTTGAGTTGATTGCAAAAAGCATGCCATACCTGTGAGGTAAACTGGGGTCTCCGGTTGGAGGCGAGATTCCTCGGGGATGCCATAGTACCTGAAGACCTGATTCACCACTACTTCAGCCGTTTCCCAGGCCATGGCCAGTTGAGTGAGAGGGACAAACCAGCAGGACTTTGAGAATCTATTCACTATGGTAAGTATTGTGGTGAAATGGTTAGAGGTGGGCAGATCGGTTATGAAGTGCAGGGCTACGCGCGACCAAGGTCGTTCGGGTATGGGCAGAGGCTGTAGAAGTCCAGCAGGGCGTTGCCGTGGGGACCATGGGACCATGTTGCAAGTAGGACAAGTGGCCTGAATGAACTGTCAAACATCATGCTTAAGGGATGACCACCAGTAATGATTGGTGAGTAGATCTGCAGTAGCAGTAATGGGGGGGTTCCAGTTTGCCCGAGAAGAAGGCACAAGGGCAGAGTTTGTGGTTGGTTTTGTGACGTTGGGAGAGAATAGCCCCTATTCCACTGTTGGATGTGTCAACTTCTAAAACAAATTCCCTGTTCGGGTCTCGATGTCTTAGGATTGGTGCTGAGGTGAATCGTTCTTTCAGTTCTTGGAATGCTCTCTGAGCCTCAGGTGTCCAGTTGAGTTTGAGCAGCCCCATGCGAGTCATGGCTGTTAGTGGAGCCACCACCTGGCTGAAACCTCGAATAAAGTTGCGATAGAAATTTGCAAAGCCCAGAAAGCATTGCATGGCTTTCAGTGTCTTGGGCTGAGGCCAGTCGATTACTGCTTGAACTTTTTGATCATCCATAGTTACTCCTTCATGCCTGATGATATAACCCAGGAAGACTACCTTGCTCTGGGAGTCGCACTTCTGGAGTTTAGGCATATAGTTGGTGGGAAATCAGACATTGCAGTACGGTTCTGACATGTTGGATATGTGAAGGGTATCGTTGGAATAGATCAGAATGCCATCAATATAAATGATGAGGTACTGATTGAGTAGGTCTCTGAATATGTTGTTGACAAAGGCCTGGAAGATCGAAGGGCTATTGGAAAGTCCGAAGGGCATCACCTGATATTCATAGTGGCCTGACATGGTTGAAAAAGCTTCCACTCATCACCTTTTCTGATACGGATCAAGTTATAAGCACTACCTAAGTCTAGTTTGGTGAAGTATCAAGCCTGTTAAAGTGCTTCCAGGGCTGAAGGAACTAAAGGTAGGGGGTATCTATATTTGACTGTTATCTCGTTGAGACTTCGGTAGTCGATACAGGGTCGAAGGCTGCCATCCTTCTTTTTAATGAAAAAAAAAAGCCTGCTGAGGCTGGTGACATGGAGGGGTGAATAAATCCCTTTCTAAGTTCCTCTGTGATGTACTGTACTTATTCATGGCCTCGGTTTCTGGTTGTGACAGGGGGAAAATCCGCCCTCTGGTGGGGACAGCTCCAGGAAGCAACTCAATGGCACAGTTGTTGCTACGGTGAGGAGGTAACTGAGTAGCTTTTTCTTTGCTGAAGGCCTCCTGGAGGTCGTGATATTCTGGTGTTAGGTGAACGTTCCCCTCTGTGAATGGTGCCTGGTGATTCGTAGAAGGTTTTGGTAGTGCCGTGCGGAAGAAACAGTGTTCTTGACATTAAGGACACTGGATGATTTCGCGATTCACCCAGTATCTGAGGTGAGAATTTTTACTGTGGGGAATGAGTGGCACATGGAGCGAATTATGGTTCAGAATGTTCGGGTAAAACAGGTCCGGGCGGAACTAATACTCGGGAGATGGTTCCTGCTGGTGCCGTTCAGATCGAGTCACTGAGGCGCAGTTTGTAACAATACCTTTACTTAAGAAAGATGGCTATTAGGACAATTTAAGAGAAAGAGATAGAAAAACTTGGTTTATGCTTAAAACAAGAATATTTTTTACAAAAAAACTTAATTTAATGGGCAAAAATATAATTTTTCTTACCCCACTGACAGATATTTGTTTGTTTGTTTCTCATTTTACTTCTTAAGTACTTAAGTAAATGTACCTTGATTTAAGATTTTTTTTATATCTTGAATTAAAACCAAGAGTGTTTGTTAGGGTTGTATGTTACATTTAATTTTGGTAAATTAATGTTTGTTGCATGTTTCAGTGCATGTTTTATGAGCCTCACCATGGTGTTTAGTGTTTGTGGGAATGATACTGAGCACCTTATATATATGTTCATATTTAAATGCTGCTTATGGCTTTGGCTTTGGCTTATCATGTGACTTTCTCATCACCACCTGCATTTGGTGGTTATCTGTGTATTTCAAAGCTACAAAACAGATTTCAGTACTTTAACAGATTGGTATATTAACATTATACAGTATCAGTTAATAAAATTACTAAATTTAACTTAAAAATGTAAGACCTAAAAATTCCGGCAACCACAATTGCCAGTTTTCCAAAATAAATTTTACAGAAATTTTACAGGCAAGACAAAGTTAATATCTCCTGATGATATATTAAGTTTTTACAATTTTCCACAAGCTAATATGATTCTTTAGGGTCTTAATGGAAAGTTTTTAATTGTCACGCTCAGGAATCACAGGGCAACTGAGAAAAATCAAAGTTTGTTCATTTATTCACAATAACATAAATTCTCCATTTACAGGATAGTTTTCAAGGTAAGTAACTGAAACGGACTTCACAAACAGGTTGGAATCATCAAAGGTACAGAACGTTTCACTCAGCAGACATATTCACACAGGTAAGAAAGGGTAAGTATACTTAAAGTTCTGCAGATTTCCAGTGCTCTCGTGCTCAACAAGTCCTTTCAGTAATAGGTAATTCAAACGGTGTTCAAACAGTCTTTAGTGCTCAGATTCCTTGATGATGATTAGGTTCCTTTATAAGTTCCGCGATCTCTGCAAGAGACAAAATGAGGGGCAGACAGGTAAGTAGTAGAGAGCAGGTAGTTAGAGACATTCAACGTTGAGCTCAGCCATCGACTAAAATGGCTAAGCTGAGCTCTATAGCAGGTAATTGATCGAGTGCAGGTGTTAATCGTCTGGTGATTGGAGCGGGTGACAGGATTTGGGGATTGAGAGCAGATCTGGGGACAGATGATCGTGACGGTGTGACAGTAGTATAGTTTGTTTTAAAATTTCTCAAAGATAGTTTAAAAACGCTAATTTTACCCTGTCAAAAACAGCTTTTTAGAAATCACTCTGTTCTGTGTACTTCCCCTTTAAATCCTCACGAGCTCCGCTGACCCTTGCTGCGTCCGAAATCGCATACTGCTTCAGTAGGTACTACATTTAAAACCGAACGTACTACTCGACCGTTAAAACA
>JAUCMT010000056.1:11590906-11611391 GCA_032357475.1 Enteromius thamalakanensis
TTAATAAAGAAATTGATTTCTGAGTTTAAATTGGACTGTGGGTTGGTGGGATGGCTATTAGATTTTTTAAGCGATAGCGATTTTTTAATGTTTTATCATTTTAATACAAAAAACAATGGTATATTGTTAGATTATTGAATTTAAGTTGATAAATGCTTGTCGCTTTTCTTTGTTTTATTTGGGGCCAAATAATTTAAAAATCCCTAACTATGTATATTTATAGGTAATGAATGAGGCGGAGGCGTGCGGATCCATGGGCAGCTTGTTTAATAGAGTGGTCATACATGCAGGGTCAGACACCAGCAAACAGAGCAATAGAGACAATGCAGAATCAAAGTCGAGGTTCACAGGCTGAATAAGGGGCAGGCAGCAAACAAAATTAAGATAAACAGTCCATGGTAATAACAGGAGAAACCAATACAGGAAAGAATGCTCAGAAATGATAGCCGGGGCTAGTAGGCATTTTAGTCTGGCTTTTATGTGTGTGCTCAATCAGTATGTGGGTGTGGTAATGAGGTGCGGGTGTGATCAGTCCAAGGAATGCGGCATGATGGGTAGTGCAGTCCGTCAGCCAGGCACATCTCTGGCTGAAGTGCCCTTTGGTGGAAACAACGAGTGACTCCAGCTGGATATCATAGCCCCTGCCCTAGGAGCAGCTTTCAGACACTCAGAGACGAGAACGCTCTAATGTGCTGGAGGGGGTTGAAGCAGAGGCAGAACTGGAGAACGTACAGGGAACCAGATCTGTGAAGCGGATACAGACGATGAAGCTGGTGACTCTACGGTGGGAACCGACATCTCTGGGGGTATTGCAGCCACCAGCAGAACCCCTAATGACCCTGTGGGAACTGCAGACACATCCAGGGGTTGTGCAGCCACCGGCGGAACCTCCAGCGCATCAGCGGCTGGAGCCGACATCTCTGGAAGTCGTGCAGCCTCTGGCGGAACCCTAAGAGGTTCTACGATGTGAACTGGTTTGGATAAGAGTTCTGGGGTGCAAATGCTGACAGACAAGGCCTCTGACGGGCAGTACGCAGGCCATACACTCAAAATGGCCACTGTCATGACCCGTAGCCCTGCAGAGAGCGGTGCAAAGTCTGTGTTTACTTTTTTTTTCTCACCTGAAGAGACAAAGACCCCTCCTTATGTAAACAGACATAATGAAGGTCAACGATACATTATTGAGCACACTGATATAACTTCAGAGATGTGAACACACTTTGAGTCAATCCTGAAAACAAGTAAACATGTGAACCCTGTAAATATCCGTTACCTAAGTGTTTGCTGCTTCCTTTCATTAATTCAAGAAGAAATAACCACCATAATTATTCAGGGAGCTTGTTTTACCAGAGAATATCAGTGTAGTTGGACATCTGATGTTGGTAAGGGCTCTCCTAGAGGGGACCAGTTTGAAGAGACTCGAGTGAATATCCTCCGGATTCATATGTGGAGCAGGTTTCACTAGAAAAAAAAACACACACACAAAAAAACACCTGTAAGCATGTTGAAATCAGTATATGTAGCCTATCTATTTATATAGTATGATTTTGTAGTCATAGACCGACGCATGCTTTATATTATTGTATTTTTTTTTTTACCCGAGAAACAATTTATCATTGTTTAGGATGTTAAACAACTAGCATAAATCTAACATATATTTGCGAAACAGAGTAGTAATAATATGTTCTAAACATTCTTAGTCTTGTAGCATTCATCAAACACTATTATCATATTATTTTAAAGTATATTATATCGAGCATAGAAACACAATTGCGTCCAAAGAAATTTACATTTCACTCACTTTCAAAACATTTTAGTCAGGAATTACAGTTCCAGAAAAACAAACCAGTAAATGTGTTCATGTTTATGCCACAAAAATGTCAACTAAGCAGCATTCATCATGCACTCATGATATTATTTTTATATCGTATTATTTATATTATATAGAGCATAGTAACAGCATACAGCCTGTCATATTCAAAATGTTTCACTCAATATCAAACATTTCAGTCAGGAATTATACTTCGGGGAAAATCCAAAACCATTAAATGTGTTCAAGTTTATGACACAAAAACATGCAAACTAATACAAAAACAAACAGTACTTACTCATTAGAATGATCACTCTGTGGCTGGACCAGTTAAATTGTTATTCAGCTATCTTTCTTCTGTTATCTTAAAGCAAGTCTTTGCTGAAGTAAGTGCTGTTTGTTTCCTATATTCTTCCACTCTGCACAATC
The DNA here is from genome assembly GCA_032357475.1 of Enteromius thamalakanensis. Lineage (NCBI taxonomy): Eukaryota > Metazoa > Chordata > Actinopteri > Cypriniformes > Cyprinidae > Enteromius > Enteromius thamalakanensis. The sequence goes on from JAUCMT010000056.1 coordinate 11,593,146, forward strand.
GAGCTGTTGTGGGCATTTACATGTCGCGCGTCTCACATGGAGGATTGTAATGACAAAGCAAAGTAGCTCGGCATGGTCACATTAAAAAATAATGAGATCAGATAAATATAGTGTACATGACTTAATGAACGTTTTGCAAATGACGCATTTCGAGAGGAACACAATACAAATTAATCTAACACAGCTTGTAGCCCATCAGCTAATAATTCCCAATCGCTTCATTTCCCTTTCACTATAAAAACCCCAGCTTTCATTCCATCCACATCTCGCTTTTGAGCATCGATCAGCTTTCTCGCTGTCCCTTCGCCAAAAAAGCTAAGATATGTCCTGTTCGGATTCATCCAATTACGCTTGCGAGGAGCCCGCTCCTCGCCCAGCTCCTACTCCCCCCTCCTGCCACTCAGCAAGCGGCAGCCCTGCCGGCAGCTTAACCCGAGGACGTGGGGCCCACTCGAGGCCGCAGGCCTACCAAAGCCGCTAGCTCGCCAGCTAAACGAGCTCGGCAAAATTCTCCTCCATCAACACTTCTGGACTTCTGAAGACTTATCTCTTTCAACACTATTTGACATAAAAAAAATAAAAAAAAACCTAACCCTACTCTTTCTTTCCCTTTCTAGCCTGCACGTATTTGAAGATTACCTGTTGTACGGTATTATGAGCACTTCCTAAGTTGTTGTTTTTCCCACTTGTAAGTCGCTTTGGATAAAAGTGTCTGCTAAATTAATAAATGTAAACAAGACAACCACAAGCATCTCCTGCTTCTTCCTACGCCTCAGCCAGATTCTCCAGCAACAAATGGACAATGATTTCATTAAGACAAACACTCTCTGCTGCCAAGATTCCCTTTCCAAGAGAGGTTAACAAGCAAGACCTTCTGAAACTCACTAATACCCATCTGCCCAATGTCTATTTATCTACAGTCCTTAAAGTATTCACACACCTAGGGATCCCAATCGCCCAAGAAAAAACTTTGGGCCCCAGTACATGCATCGAATTTCTGGGCATTAACCTCGACTCTCAGAAATTCAAAGCTTCCCTCCCCAAAGAAAAACTAGACTGAATCACTCTCCTAGCCTCCAACCTCCTGAACCACCCCAATTGCTCAAAGCGAGAACTCCTCTCCATCCTTGGCCACCTCAATTTCGCTATGCGAATCATTCCCCAAGGCAGACCATTCATTTCCCATTTACTAAACAGCCTCATCCGCCCCTTCCCTCGATGGCCCAGATCACCCTTACAGACCCTTGCCTCCACGAACTATAGCTCTTGGTCTCTTTTCTGTCCTAATGGAATGGCCACTCTTTGTTCTACAAAGATTGCCTTTTCAACCCCGTTGACATTCAGCTCTTCACAGATGCTGCCCCTTCCATTGGTTTCTGAGGCTCTTACCGTAACCACTGGTTTGCCTCCCCCTGGCCTCCCTAATTAGCCAAAACCCCAACCCATCTATCCTCCTCGGCACTCTTTGAACTCTACCCCATCGTAGTAGCCGATGCATTGCATTTTTGCCATGCATTTTTCTCCACTGCGACAATGAGGTCACAGTCCAATGCATTAACAAGCACAGCTCCAACTCCCCCGCCGTCATGCCCCTTCTCAGACGTCTGTTCTGGATTTCTACCTCAAAACAATTTATTCTCACTGCTAAAAACATCCCTGGTAAGGATAACGCCATTGCTGACGCTCTGTCTCATTTTCTGTTTCAGAAATTCAGGACGCTGGCACCAGAAGCCGACTCCCAGCCAACCCCAGTTCCTCCCTATTTACAACTCATATTTCCCTAAACCACCCTCTAAGACCCTTTAAGAAAAATCCATCAATTCCATGCTTCTAGCAATGGCACCCAGAACTCTCAAATCGCACCTTACAGCTTGGAGAGCCTTCAAATCCTTCCACCTTAGCTTCAACCTCCCCTTGCCAGACTTCTCCCTACTCTACATTACCTCATTCATATCACACTTGAATTCTTCTAGGTTCCTCCAAGCCAGTTCAATTAAAGGCTACCTAAGCAGAATTAAATTTTTTTATAAATTGATATACAGTTCTAATTCCCCCTTCTCTAACATCCAAATCCAGATACTTGTCAAGGGCATTCAGAAAGAAAACACCTCCCGGCAAGACCAAAGACTTCCCATAACCCTGGAGATAACTCTCTGTATCTCCACCCTTCGGTAAAATTAAAGCTCCCCCTTAGTCAACCGCATCCTAGATGCCATGTTCACGTTAACTTTTTTCGGCTTTCTAAGGTGTTCAGAATTCACTGTAAACTCCCCAATTAACCCTTCCATCCACCCCACCATCTCTGATCTCTCTATCCTAGACCACAAAACCATTTTTCTTCATCAAACACAGTAAAACGGACCAACTTCACAGAGGCCACCATATTTACATTTTTAAACTACTATGCCCTTCTCAGTCCTACCAAACCCTACGATCCTACCTATCCTACAGAAGCTCGTTCGCTTACTCCCCACTCGAACCCCTTTTTGTAGATGAATTAAACCAACCCGTTACTAGGTTTTGGTTCCAAAAACACCTCAAATCTGACCTGACAAGATCCGGAATCGACCCAGATTGTTTCTTGTCCCATTCTTTTAGTATCGGAGCCGCAACCACGGCCGCCAAAAGAGGTTTAGCACCAAACCAGATCCAAACCCTCGGCCATTGGTCCTCCGAGGCTTTCAAAAACTACATATGCCTCGACACATGTGGGAAAGCCTCCGATAGAGGCATTCCCACATTTTTCAAATTTCCCGACTCCATTAGAGGCGCCAATACCTATAGTAGTGTTACTTCCCGCCTCATATCCAGTAGTCTCATTCCCCGCCTCCGCTAGAGGCTCCCATATCTATAGCAGCATTATTTCTCACCTCCATTGGAGGCTCCCACATATACAGTGGCTACATTCCCCGCCTCCGTTAGAGGCTCCCACATATACAGTGGCTGCATTTCCCACCTCCGTTAGAGGCTTGCATACCTACAGTAGCCGCATTCCCCGCCTCCATTAGAGGCTTCTATATTTTCAGTTATCTCATTCCACCGCATCCACTAGAGGCATCCGTATCCATAGCAGTGTTTATTCCCCGCCTCCGTTAGAGGCATTCCCTCATTCTACCTTAAACCCTCAAACCCTTAAGGTCTGCCCAACCATCCCCTTTTTACTTTATTGTATTGCACCTTTAACCTCTCTTAACCTCATTAACCTCTCTTTCTGCTTCTCCAACAGGTATCAGATGCTTTCTGACAAGACAAAAAAAAAAAACTTTCTCCCATCTTTCATCCTTTCTCAATGCCTTCTTTTGGGCGCTACAAATTTGGCTGCTGTCTTCCAAAGCTTTTTTGGGGAGCAGTCTGGGACCGAGCCGAACTTCGAACCCTTACCCACAGGTTCGCCGTTCTCCCGGGCTCGTTAAATTCGCTAAATCACTTATGAGGAAAGTGTGGACTCTTGAACTGCATTTAACAGTACAGTTCATTTAACAGTTTTTGTTCATTTTAGTGACGGCTTTTTACAAACAGTTCGTGGAGAGAACAAAGAAAAACTGTGCACACTTTTTATTTTCCTTATTTTGCCAAAGCACACACTTTTGTTGTACTCAAAAAAAAGTAGACCACAATCAACAGATTTGAATGGTGTATAAAACTTACTTGTGTGACCAAAGTCAACAGAGTATTATCAGTGTCTTTTGCACTATAAGACAAAAAAGACCCCAATCACGCAGGCGTGATCCGCGTCCTCAGAGAGTTAAAAGACTTTTAACTCTTTTAACCTTTGTGCTCTTGTGCGCAGTGCTCGTCTTCCTGGGTGGTTAGCAAGAAATCCACTAAGGTCGTCATGCTGGGAAAGGGGGATCAGTCACAGCTGCTATCTTTAGCCAGAGAAGAGGAAAAGTTTGCCTCTCGGTAAGAGCGTAGAGCGTTTCTTTCTGAGCTTCCTCTGCATGCTCCCTTTATGCCCCATTTTGCATTTGCAGCTTGTAGCAGGAAGAGGCAGTTTAACTAGGGTAAATGGGTAATGTAAAACTCAGAGACCTGGTTGAGCAGGCAGAAGTCGTTACAAAAGTGACGACCATCACGATGGGGCTGGAGCATGCGCTGTGTGATGGTTCAATCACCCCTAACTTCAGCATCTTGCTGATTTCATCCTCACTGCCTGATTATAGTGTAAACTCTATTAATAAGCACAGTTACAAGATCAGCAGTTTAAGACATTAACTTGTAAGTGCAAAACACAAGATACTTCTCTTTTTAATTTTAATTATGACTTAATTTGATAAATAGACACATCAAGATTAATGTCATAATTTGCATAGATTTAAATATATAGATGCAAGTTAATATACACAAAAACAATGAATGCTGTAAAGCTTTGCCTGTTTAAATCACTTAAGTAACCCACTGTCACATGTTTCACATAAATTCATGTAATAATTAAAACATACATATCTGAATCTTCAAATATCACTGCTTAGTACATTTCCATGGAAACACAGCTCCTGCATATACCAAGAAATGGATTTGTGACAAGCTTCTCAGAGCTGTGTTTTTTAATTTTAATTAGTAAGGATGTCTGGATTGCTTACCATTATAAGTACTTAAGAAACAGAGAGTGCTTTGTGTTGATTAGTAAAAATGAGGAAAAAGTACACTGGGAATTAATACATTTTTGCGGACCGTATTATTTTCTTCAAGAGCACAATTAAAGTAAATTGGAGCTTTGAATGCAGCTCCTAATGTAGCCTAATACAGAACATTCACACAGCATAGGTTTTCTAGGTATATATATCTTTTAATGCTTTGATTTAGTGATTTAGTTTCAAATAAATAAATCATGTCTGAATATGAGATCAGTGCTACAGCTCCATGAGCAGGACTTTTTCGTTATTTGTTCAATTGGGAGCTCGCTTGCACATTGGCTTGACTGCTCTTAACCAAATCCAAGGGCAGCTTGAAGGATCAGAGTCCACCTCAAGAGGAAAAAACAGCCCTGAGGTAGTAATTATGGTCACATGTTACTCTTCTCTAATTGGCTGGTGGTGTAAAATGGTGCTCTTAAAGTGTTTGCTTGTTTTAAACAGAAATGAACCAATTAAATCTGTAAACATTAGGGTTTAAAAGTAAACCAATTAAGAGAGGAAGGACTTTATGAGCAATGTCAGAGGTTAAACTTTCATTTAATCTGCTTTTTATCAGACTTTGATAGGCGGAGCTGGCTTTTTCTTTCTTTGTACAGTGTTCAATTGCTTTGACTTAATTCTTAAATGAGAATTACTTCTCAAAGGTTCAGATCGCTGAACAATTAGATTGTTTTTTTGCACACGTGATTTGAATTTCTAATTCACTTCAGCAAACTGTCCAACTAAAAAGTCCAACTGTATACAGTTTGCACCAGGGGTGTCATGTACTATACTTAGTATTCTTTAGGGGGTCTTGTCATGCATGTTGTTTTTGATTTGAAGTATTCTTAAACGTGTTATGTAAAATAACATGGAAAATTGTATTATGGCCAATCACAAACGATATTGTTGCTCCGCGAAACAAAGAAACCAAAATCCAGCTACACTTTTAGTCTCTATCATTCTAGGCATAGGTATTTATTGTGCCTATGACACCAGGTTTATGTGCAGAACTGGGATTGCTTTCATAGTCTTTTTCTAAATACACCTAAGCAGTTGGAAATGAAAAGCCACTCCCTCAAACTACTTAAACTATGAACTATATTATTTAAATCCATGCAGTATATAGATCAAATTGTACTTTATTAAGAGTAAGTAAAATATGCTTTGACCTACTAGTTTACATGCCAGTTTCATTTAGTATAATATAACAGTGCTTCTGAAAGTATACAGTAGATGTGAAAAGTCAAGGACTAAGCCTGTCAGCAAAATACTCTGGCACTGCACACTCACACCCATCCCCCTCCACCACAGCTTTTGGGCCAGTATTTACATTATAACATTATGTAGTCCTGAGCCATTTAATATTGGACATGCTTTTACTTTAGTGCCTTATTTTTTTTTAAGATAAATGCATACCACAACAAAAACAGCAATAAAAATAGCCTTTTTTCTCTCTTTCTTTAACAAAGAAAGATCAAGATCTTAATCATCCAAATACTGTGGAGAACAACAATCGCAGTGTGCAACACACCTGTAACCTTTGCTCAGTCTTAAATCAGCATGTGTTTTCCCATTTAGCTAAATATCAGCCTGAGACCTCTGGCTCTGTGAGCAGGTGTGGTAGATTGTTTTCCTGAGGCATGCATCCTTTATCCTTGCATCATAATTCCCGAACACAGGATCATTTTCTCCTAGTTGGAAGTCTCTAGCTGGACATTTTGGGTAAGACTGTGTTACTGTTAGAAAAACAGTAAAATACATCAGGTCAGGTAAAGATGCTTACAAAGCATTTCAAAAAGTCCCAAGGGTGCATGGGAGGTAGGAAGGGATATCCATCCAGAATAGTGACTCGAGACCTCAGGGGATTTGCAAAGATTAACTGACTGAATATACGTGGGCAGTATATTTTATTCACAGCATTTTTTCCCAAATAACAAACATTTTAATATTTGGTTATTTCACGTTATTAGATCAGTAAAAGAGTGACAGAAAGACAGACAGATAGCCAGCCCGCCAGATAGATAGTTAGAAGGTATGAGTTTTTTTTTACAAGGTAGTACATAACTACAGGCAGCATGTAAAATGTATTTTAAAATGGAACCAATCTTGCCTGAACTTTATCCCAGAATTTCGGATTTCACATCATGCTTTATTGGCAATTATGTTTCCCCGAAGGCATAATAACTCAAGGGCATCAATTTGTTTGATCGAGGGATTTCAGGAAGGGTATTACTAGTAAATATAAGGACCTCCACCTAATTGATTGCCTTTCAACTATTCAGTCCATGTACAGCCAAATGCTGCCTAATTCAGGTTCAAGCCAAAGACGATTTATCAGGATGAGGTGCTTCCTGAGTGATTATACCTGTTATTTGTCCAACTAATGAAAATGTTAATGGATGACACAGAAATGGAGAAGCCCATATATCAGTGGATACAGTAAAAACACTCTGTTAGTACTAAGGTGCTAATCAATCAAATACATTTTATTTAAGATGATTACAGCATCATTGTCCATTTTCTTTGCAATATAATAACTTGGAATGACTGCTAAATGAATTAGCATTACTGTTGAGTCTGCATGAGAAGCAATGCAAAATTAACTGGTACACACCTTTAGGGACTCTTAACTAAAATGCATGAAAACATGTTACGGAATGATAATCGTCTATTTTGTTAATAATACTATACGATAATGAACTGTACTTCACTTGGTTATAGAAGTAGTAAACAATACACAGTGGCAAGTGGAAATATGCAAACCACGGTCTAAAAATTTATATCAAGTAGAAACGCTTTGCTAATCATATGAATTACATGAAAGTGCATCCTGCAGGTTAATGGGATTTCGCAGGTATATTATACGGTGGCACAAAACTGCTTTGTTTCCATTTTGCTGTGTTGAAGCCTGTTTCTGTTGTGTTGCAACTTTTCATTGTGTTGTACAAATTTTGTTATGTTGTGACTTGTTTCCCTTCTGTTAAGCTAATTTTGTTATTTGTTTCCCTTGTGTTATGCTAATTTTATTGTGATGCGTCTTGTTTCCATTGTGTTGTGCTAATTTTGATGTGTTGTGACTTATTTCTGTTGTGCTGCAATTTGTTTCCATTGTGTTATGCTAATTTCATTGTTATTTGGATTGTGTTCATTGTGTTGCAACTTTTTTTTCCGTTTGCTGTGTTAATTGAATTGTATTGAATTGAATGTTATGTTCATTTATTTGTGTGTTGTTTTCATTGAGCTAATTTTGTTGTTGTTACTTACGTTGTGTTAATTTAATTATGTTATGCTAATTTCATTATGTTGTGGCTTGTTTTCATTGTTGCGACTTTTTTCAGCTTTGTAGTGATACATTTCATTGTTATGACTTCTGTTTCCATTGTTTTGTGCTAATTGCATTATTTTATGCAACTTTAGTTGTGTTTTATGTTGTTTTCATTGTGTTGTGACTTGTTTCCATTGAGCTGTGCTAATTTTATCGTTGCGACTTTTTTCTGTTGTGTTGTGCTAATTTCATTGTTCTGCTAATTTCATTGTGTTGTGACTTTTTTCTGCTTTGTAGTGCTAATTCACATTTTTACGACTTCTGTTTCCATTGTTTCGTGCTACTTGCATTATTGTATGCACCTTTAGCTGTGTTGTGTGTTGTTTTCATTGTGCTATGCTAATTTTCTCATTGAGACTTTTTTAGTTGTGTTGTTTTCATTGTGTTGCAACGTGTTGTGATAATTCCATTGTGTTATGCTAATTTCCTTGTTTCTTGTTTTTATTGTGACTTGTTTACATTATTTTGTGCTAATTTCATTCTTGCGCAGTTTTGATACACTGCAATTTTAAAGAGAATTTGCTAAGCCATATTGTTCACTAATGAATTTGTACTTGGTTTGTCTTTGACCATTGTGACGGGAAACCCCGTAGCTCATCAGCGTCTCCCTGGCAATCATCAGCAACACCTGGGATCGATCACCGCGGGCCAATCGGTCACGGGAGAGCTGGGCTTAAAACCAGCCGTCAGACAACGAGTAAACTGAGCACTGACTCCAAGCTAACGCTACGCTGAAGCTAAAGCTGCTTGTCTCTCTTTCCCCTTTACAGAGTTCAGCCCGTGACCGCTTGGCCTCGCCTCCACCACTTACTTGGACACTTGGCTTCACGGACACCGAGCACCTGGACTCACGGACACCGAGCACTTGGACCCACGGACGAAAGAGCACGAGAGCACCGCACGCTAGCCAGCAAACCCACCGCTTCTCACTGTTGATTCTGCACATCTTTGTAATAAATCCACCCTTTGGGGATTTCACCAAGCTCCCTTGTTGCGTTGTCTTTGCCCGGCGGCGACACCAAATTAAAAACATCAGACAGACATGTAAACAATGCTAAAATCTTGATTTCACCACAGGGTTCTATGATGCTGTGTTTACCTTAAAATTGTGCCCTCGTGGACTGCTTACTAGGAATTGGATCAGAGTGATTATATGTGATGCATTTTTATCCGTTCTGCACACACTCTTGTAAACCAATGCTCATTTCCCTTTAAAGGTCAGATTGCCTGAGGTACACAAACAGCAGACAGGTTAAGAGGACCTCCTTACAAGAACACCATTCAAGAGCTTCTGAGGTAAGTTATGTATTTAGGCTATGTATTTAGCTAAGAGCATTTAGTCTCCTGCATTAAGGCCAGTTTGAAAGTGAGTATAGAGCCTCAGGGTTTTGCTGTGTACCATCATAATGAGCAGTTTCAACCCTGGCTAAGATGACTCATCTCAGCAATACTCCATCTGAGTCACGGCACATGCTTCTGTTCAGCTTTTGTTCTGAGGAAACTTCAGTAATAACTCACTGCCATTTAGACACATATTGAGAATCAAAAATTTGCTTGTAGTTTGTGAGTGTGAATTTGAACTGAACTGGGGTTTGAATCGGACAGGCAGGATAAGAAACTGAACAACTGAACATTTCTTAAAATAATTACAAATAAATAAATACATTTGCATTAGTCCAACAAAAACATATTGTAATTACATATTCGATTTTGATGAATTATAGCTGTTTGTCCCTTGATATATTAATTAAAGTAAAAGAAACCATCTATCAATGTTAGAAGGGCTTGATATCAGCACTAGAGGGACAGCTGCAATCTATTTGTCAACTTGGAATGAATACTGATGTTGTCTAATTATCAGTCAAACCAGTGCCCACATACAGTCCATCTCAGTGAAATCTCTGTGTGGTGTCTGTGTGAAGAAGAGCTTTGCAAACTCTGAGAGAGATCTCTAGGGTGTGATTGCTTCAGGATACATATAGCCTATGCATAAAACATATCTGCTGTCACTTCCAATAAGTCTTAAATATAGAGGTCTAAAGATCAACTAAGCATAGTGGGTTTGAATTTAAAATAAAGTGATACATCATGCCAAACCACCATAGTACAATGCATTGTTTTGGAAACGAACTAGCTTCACGCGACTGTATCTCTGCATCTTTCAACATGGTCACTTCTCTGTTGCTCTGACCACGTTAGTTCAACAACATAGGGCTATTGTTAATGACGTCACACACATGTGGTGGAGATAGTGTATACCTTCTAATATTAAACTGATTAGAGATCTCCAAGATGCTGCTGTATTGAACATGACACATATTAACAATTGTATTTTTTTTGTTCACTATCATTTTGCTTTATTTGATCATTACTTTGAATCATCGCGGGTTCCCTCTTACATCATACTCCAAGGTTCCCTTAGCCTTTTTTGCGCATTCGCACTTTTCAAAAACAGCGTTAAGAATGGACGTGGAAAAATACATAATAAAATTGCTTTAGATAAATGATTTAGATAGAGTGGAAGATAAAGATAGTAATGCATGTTAGTTTGCTTCTTGTGCACAAGAGCATATTTATTAAAGCCCATATATCTTACTAACAAGAAACTATGCTTATAACCACAGGTCCATAGCTGTAGTTCAAACCACAAGCGTTTGTGACGTTGACTGCGAATGTTCGTTCTAACTATGCTTTCGGGAAATACCGAATCTTTGAACCATGCTGGTAACGACGGAAGTTGCGACCATAGTAGGCTAACAATGCCATTGGGAAACACACCCCTGAATGGAGGTTTTACCGCTGCGGTTACCCTGCCACTGCGTCTGTAGAGTGCATTTGCAGCTGTTGACCGTCAAATGGCGCTTTAACCATAAGTTATTGAGCAAACGCTTCAAAGCACGTTTTAGCATATAGCCGTCAGCTTTGCCTCGCTGATGTTATATATTTGACGGCAGCAGTCAGAGGATAATGAAAGAAAAAAAAATGTAGTTAATATTCACAAATTGCAATTTAGATGTCTACTTTCTACTAGTCTGTGGTGATCTCCTCCTTGGATCGGCACCTTACCATGGTGGAGGGGTTTGAGTGCTTAAATGATCTTAGAAGCTATGTTGTCGGGGGCTATATGTCCCTGGTAGGGTCTCCCATGACAAAAAGGTCCTAGGTAACAGGCCAGACAAAGAGCGGTCCAAAAAAAACCTTTATGGAAGGAAAAGCAATTATAACTGCGACGTCACCCGGTGTGGCTAAGCAGGGGCCCCATCCTGGAGCCAGGCCTGGGCTTAGCCCGAAGGAGTGATGTGGGGCCATCCTCCCATGGGCCCACCACCTGCAGGAGGGACTGTAAGGGGTCGGTGCATTGTGGGTTGGGCGCTGGTCGAAGGCAGGGACCCCAACAACCAAATCCTTGGACACAGAATCTGGCTCTTGGAACATGGAATGTCACCTCGCTGGGTTGGATGGAGCCTGAGTTAGTGCTGGTGGTTAAGAGGTACCATCTAGAGATAGTCGGGCTGACCTCCACGCATGGCTTGGGCTCTGGAACCACTATCCACTACTATAAGGTTGCCCACGGTGAGAGACAGTGGGCTGGTGTGGGCTTGCTCATAGCCCCCCAGCTTAGCCGTCATGTGTTGCAGTTCACCCCGGTGAAAGAGAGTTCTGTGCTTCGGTGTCACGGTTTGTCCATAACAAACACCATGTTCAAGCATAAGGGTGCCCATCAGTACATGTGGTACCAGGGCACTCTAGGGTGGAGGTCGATGATCGACTTTGTGGTTGTTTCATCTGACCTCTGGGAATATGTCTTGAACGCTCGGGTACAGAGAGGGGCGTAGCTGTCAACTGATCAACGCCTGGTGGTGAGTTGGATCTGTTGGTGGGGGAGGAAGCTGGAAAGACTCGGCAGGCCCAAACATACTGTGAGGGTCTGTTGGGAACGTTTAGCAGAGCCCTCTGTCAAGGAGGTCTTCAACTCCCACCTCTGGCAGGGCTTTAACCAGATCCCGAGGGAAGTTGGAGACATTGAGACCGAGTGGACTATGTTCTCAACCTCCATTGTCAATGCTGCTGTTCGGAGCTGTGGATGCAAATTCTCTGGTGCTTGTCGTACCTCTCACACTCGAACCCGGTGGATGACACCGGAAGTAAGGGATGCCGTCAAGCTGAAGAAAGATTCCTATCGAGCCTGGCTGGCTTGTGGGGCTCCTGAGGCAGCTGATAGGTACCAGCGGGCCAAGCGAACCGCAGCCCGGTTGGTTGCGGAGGCAAAAACTCAGGTCTGGGAGGAGTTCGGTGAGGCCATGGAGAAGGATTATCGGTCTGGCTTGAATAGGTTCTAGCAAACTGTCCGGCGCATCAGGAGGTGGAAGCAGTGCCCTGCCAACACTGTATATAGTGAGGGTGGGAATCTGCTGACTTCAACTGGGGATATCGTCGAGCAGTGGAAGGAATAGTTTGAGGATCTCCTCAATCCCACCGAGGCGTCTTCCACTGAGAAAGCAGAGGGTGAGGGCCCAGGGGTGGACTCTTATGGACAAGATTTCTAGGCGCAGTCAGGAGCTGCGGGGGTCCGGTTTGGGGACCTCATCTCTGCTTTTTGCGGATGATATTGTCCTGTTGGCTTTTTCAAATCACGATCTACAGCATGCACTGGGGCGGTTTGCAGATGATTGTGAAGTGACTGGGATGAAAATCATTACCTTCAATGGGGAGTGGGGAGTGGGGAGTTCTGGGTGTCCCTGCTTTGACTGCTGCCCCCGCGACCTGGCCCCGGATAAGCGGAAGAAGATGTATGTTTGTATGTATGTAGTCTACTTATGGAGTTATCTGTTTTTCTTAGAACGAAAAAAAAAGGTAGTTTAGGCTGCATTGCATCGGAGCATTGAAAGTGGTAGCCTATTTTAGTAGGCCAGGAAACATACATAAATGTGTGAAATAAAAATATTCGTGTTATTTATATTCGTTACAAGTACATTTTTTATTAATATTTTGAACTAATTTGATTAAAACAGCAACAGCATATATTTTTGTGAAGCTCAGACTTTTTTATTCATTACCTGTGCTTTATTTTTACATCACGTTTTGTCTTACAGTCAGAGCGGGACCTGCCGTCATTTTAGTACAATTAAGCAGTCTTTTCAAAATGGACGACCAGGACAGATTAAGACAGGTGAGTGGAGCTCACCACAGCATCATTGTTATAATATCTAAAATAAAATAAGTGTTATGTGCAATGTAATCTGTGTTTCATGTATCACGGAGTCAGTGCGTGTTTTGACCGCGAGTGGTTGGAGACTGGTTGACTGGTTGGAGAGAGAACATTCAAAAATTCGTTAGCCCTCACTGCCGGTATCTGATTGGCTTAAGTGGAAGGTAGGTGGAGTCCACAAGTTTGTGGATCAGTATGAATTCACACCTCTATCAACCCCACTCCACATCCCCCCAAAACAGAGTCAGTTCAGTCTCTTTTTGTTGCTGAGTGTAAAGTGGTCAAGTTAGTGTAAGGCAAGACAGACGCACTCTTGATTCATCTCACTTCACAATAATATTAATAATAAAAGTGTCATCTTGCAGCTCTTGCGTGTTTATTATAGTGTTAAAATGTTAATCTATATTTTGACATAATGAACTGAACATCCAGTGTTCACTTACTTTACTTGATGTTAATAATGTTTTTGCTCAAAATATTTGGAAAATGTATTGTTTTCTGCTGTAGACTCATTCTGAATCTTTCTCATAAATTACATGTTTTAAGGAGAAGGTCCAATAAAGGCTTGTCAATAATTGGCCACTGTTATGGGTAGCCATGATTTTGCCAAGACATGATCCTGGATCAACATTACTGTCCAAAAATATAGACTTATCCCAATCCCTACCCCTAAATCTAACATTACCCAAAATGTTTTCCTAAAGCCTAAAATAGAGATTTTCAAAAAAAATTATCCCTCAAATCTGATTGGATACATATTTTGCTTGGTGAAATCACGCTCACCGTTTTGACAAAATAAATTTCGATCTGTCCTCTTACATAGTCCTTGGAGCTTGTTCCTTATCTACTTGTTTCTTATGCTGGGATCCTTCTAATAACTGTACCGAGATGTATTCTTTCACTCCATTTATGAAAGTGATCCATTTGGAAAAGTGATCACGCATCTCCATACTGTATCCAGTGTTGACAAGATCAGTCAGCAATGATTGTACTTTCTATTTGCCATTGACACAACGGGGAATTCTCCTTCAGCATGATCAAGTGTCAAGCCATTAAGCGACTGAACGCCAGTGGGCAGGACCTATGGTAAGGAGAAAACTATTCGTTGATGTCTTAATCTTACACTTTCAAGTTTGCATTTTCATGCCCCCCAAAAGGCTAGTGTTATGTAAATGAACGGACAAAACACATAAAGATGTTTCTGTTTTTAGAGTGTGCTTTGTAAACACCCTCTAAGACAAATTATAATAATTAACAGTATTACTATTAATAATAATATTAATATTTCCATTTACATAGTATTTATATTATTACATATTTACTGTTCATTGTACAGTATATGTGATTACTGGCCCCAGTTAAATTTAATTTCAAGCACTGACTACATTTAAGTGAACAACATACAACTAAATATCTCCAGCAAAATATGTTTGTGACAAATGTCTTTTTGTCCTTGTCATGAGATTCAGAGACAGTTCAGCAGTTTATGTTGGGGTGTGCTGTTCTGCTGTGAATTTCGAAAAGGCTAAGATGAGTTCAGGAGTCTCTACCGATGTCTCTGGACTCCAATTTCCTTCAGTCTGGTTGTCTGACATGAGGCAGCTCAGAGAAAGACTGATAACATGGAAAGGCATCTCACAGTTTAAAGCAGCAAATGAAAATGCCATTGCTGCAGTTGATATCTGCCAAAAGTCTCCAGTCTCCTCGCACAATTGGAAAATTGCAATATATTTATATTTTGTACTACATCGTGACCATCACCGAGCAAAAAATAATTACTTTTTTCAAATAGGTCTTCTCAAACACTCCCCCTTCTGCTGTTGGTCAGTTAAACAGAGGGTCCTTCCCCCAAACTCAGTGAAATAGCATATTTCTACGCATCTGGAATATCAAAATAGAGGCACCCCTCATTAGGTGTCTGTTCACTTAACGCTCTTTTGAAGTAATTATACTTAAACCCCTTGTCAGTAAATGTGTGAAATCTTAGATAAACATTTGCCGGTTGATGTGGTTTGGGAACAATACTTTGAAGACACCAGTCGCGTGCTGTGCTTCAAGACGGTTTGCTCTGTTACATTATGCTCTTTAATATGCATAGACTTGCTAATTAAGCTCATCTAATTCTAATGATGTGGCCGTGAGGGCACTCTGTCAGCTCAGAGGAAAGGTGCACTGTGCAAAACCTCTGCTCTAAAGCTGTGGCAGTGACCAAAGGTCTGGCATGAACTAATTAAACCAGTTTTATTGTAATCTTTGCTTTATTGAGCAAAGTATTGATTCATAACTAAGCAGTCTTACTCCAATTCGTCACATTTTGACGTTTGCTCAAGACCCTTTGGAGTCACTTTAGGAAGCTCAAGGTATTTCTCCGTCGTTTTAAATAGGAAACCCTTAGCGTTAAAATGCGTACACAATAATTTTTGTAATTTTATCATCATAGTTAAAAAAGAAATATATGGTTGTAACAATGGCATTATTGCATATATGTAGGGGTGTGATTTTTCAACGTAAACAGTCAAACAGTTTTATTTAAATTATATTAATTACACATTTATGAGAAGGTACCCAACCTCTGCCCCTAAAACTACCATCTGTCAATAAAACATAAGGTATAGCAGGCAGATACAACCACTGTCATAATTTATTTGAAAAATATTAATATTTTATGCAATTTCACAAAATGCCTCTACAAGAATCTGTGTCTCGTGAACGATTGCGTCATGCTGTTGTGAAATACTATTGGCTCTTGTGTATCTTGTTGACCGATTGCATCATGCTATGTGACAGGAGTATGTTGCAGCGTCATTTGCACCACTTTACCACCATTCACATAAGGGCTTTTCACACCACAGGAACCTTGTCATAGTACCCAAACTATTTGTGAAACTACCAAATTTATTGTATGTTCACAGCACAGAAACTTAAAAGTTCCAGGGTTTAGTTCCAGGAACTCCATTTGCAGGAACTAAATTAGCTCCTACTTCAGAGAAGGTCTATAACAGTTTGTGATGTAAGTGTAGGCTGATTGGCCAAATGCACACGGAACACAAATCCATTCTCTAGGAACTACTCTGCTGGATAGTTCCTAGAATTATGTGGTATGAAAGCCCTTTTATACTCTCCTGTGGCTTCATGGGAGAGTAAAGTGTCATTTGTATGCACAATTGTTGATGTTTTTTTTTTTCCTCAAATAAGATGTTTTGAATTAATGAATCTATTGCTTGGGAGCGAATAGTCTGTTTTATCAACAGAATGGCTCTAGTTTGAGGACTGGAACTGACTGTTGGATGTGTTTGGAAAGTACTATGCACCTGCCAACTTAAAAAAGCATGCAAGACCACAGCTAAATTTGCGGCACTCAAATTTAACCCCGAAGGAGCCACTCACACAAATACCATTAAGATCCAACCCCCCTAAATAAAGCACAGCTAATGATAATGCAATTAAAAGCTTTCTGTAAGATCAAAATGGGGATGTTAAGATTCAAAGGAAGGAATGTTTGTACATTTAATAAAATTAAGAAGAGAAACTAAATAGAAATTGTAGCATCGTTTATAGGATTAGTTCACCTAAAAATGAAAACAAATGTAGTAACCCTCAGGACATCAAAGATGTAGATGAATTTTCCGTCACTGCAACTAATTAGGAGACTTTTATCATTACATCACTTGCTTAGTAATGGATCAAGGTGTAGTGAATGGGTGCCGCCAAAATGAGAGTTTAAACAGCTGATAAAACCATCACATAATCCACAACACAAATTCAGTTAACATCTTTTTAACATTCTGGGTCATAAAGCTTTTAACCTGAAACCAGCAAAGACATAACCAAACATGTTGAAGTTCAGACCTAGAAGGGCAAAAGGAGAAACTTCCCAGCATCTACAGACTTACTGTAATGGGATGAGTCATTAATTAAGCAGAATCATAAACCACAAAATTCTTAGTGGCTGTTGCTCCTCTGAACAACCGCAGAGAGAGAGAGAGATCTGTCTGGCGCAGTAATTGGAGTTCCAGTTCACAGGAGCCGAGGATATATTTTTTTAAAGTGCAAATGCTAACACTAATGAAGCTCTTTACAGAGCCCTTTTGATAAAGTGCTGATGATAAGAAGAACTTGGCTGAAAAGTGCATTGTACGTTTGAAAATATCTCTGGGTGACATTGCCTGGTTTCTGCCCCAATTTTGTTCCCTCAAGAACTATTCCACCTTGCTCTTGCAGGTAAAACAGATGCAGAAGGGGTTGGTCATCCATCCTGCAGCAGGCAGGCTCCCATCGAGCTGTTCCCCTCTCCAGGTGAACGCTGTAATGGAGCTGATAGTGCCTCAGACACAGTCAAGGACTCTGCTGGCCTTGCACTTATCTCAAGTTGCTATTCAGGAGAAGTGCTTGTGTGCAGTGATAAGTGCAGAACAAAGCCAGGCATTGGCCAGGTCAGAAGCATTCAGGATATCTAAGAAGTATTTGGTATAAGGGCTGAGGAACGTTGTTTTTATTTATAATATTTTGATAATAATTTTATGAAATGTCAGGCCAAAGTCAGTCAAACCAAAAACTTATTATAGACTTATATATCTATCTATCTATAAACTATCTACTATATATTTGTGTGTGTGTGTGTGTGTGTTTATTTCAGTGTTGGGCAATGATAAACTGCATCCAATATCCAATACAGTGTGTGTGTGTTTATATATATATATATATTTATGTATAAAAACACGAACAAAAACAACTAATATATACTATTAGTTCTTTTTTTTTTTTCGTGCATAGTATTTTTGTGGATAACTGTGTATATTTAGTTGTAGTTAGTAGTGCTTGGTGCAGTTGTGACTCCTCTTCTCCTTGTGCAAATCCAGTGACAGGTGCAAGGATGTGCTTTTACCCCGAGTGAAAGGAACCAGGAAGTGGGAACCAATCGGTCACGGGCAAGTCTGTGGAGGCAATGGAAAAGACAGCAGGTAAGTTCACACACCATTGGATATAGTTCTCAGTCTCTGGATCCAAACCATGACCGATTGGTCCATGCTGAATCCAGGTGTAGGTTGTTGGTTGCCAGGGCTGATTGTCCTTTGGGATTCCCGCCACAATAT
>JAUCMT010000056.1:11628136-11640542 GCA_032357475.1 Enteromius thamalakanensis
TCGGACATACTACTCGCCTCGCATGCTGTTTTTCGCCTACTATATAGTAGGGTAGTAGGCGATTTCGGACGCAGCAAGAGTCTCTCGGAAATAAAGATGGGCAGAGGCTCTTCAGTCTGTGAAAGAGGACATAAAAACTTTATGTAAAACAACACTGCATCACTTATCGGTATTATTCTATAATTGACAATACTAAATGGGCCCAGGAATACTTCCAGAAACCACTGTCGGTAAACACGATCCGCCATGTCATCTGAGTTACCACCTAAAGCTCTATTATGCAAAAAGGAAACCATATAGTTGGTTCAGAAGTGCCATTGTGTCCTTTGGGCCAAGGCTTATTTAAAAATGGACTGTTGGAAATCACGGACGCTGTATCCTCCAGCCTATAAAGAGGAGGGAGACCTTCTGGTGTGTTATTGGCATTCAGTTAAAAAGAGGTGTGTAAGTGCATACAGTATGGGCAGCTTGCATGTTTTAGAAGGCACTGTAAATGCTGAAAGGTTTTACAGAAACATATACTCTCATACAGTATCTCAGTTTGAACAGTTGTTATGTTATCTGTTTGTATTGTGCATAAAATATTGGCAGTCCCGCATTTTCAATCAGATGTTCTAAAGAATGATCATTTGCAAGGTGTAGCAAGTCATGTTAACCATGGTTGTTTATATACATACATACTTTAACTTAATTAGTTTCAGCAGGAAATACATAAACGCAGTGAAGAAAAGTGAGTCAATGTATTATTTGTATCTGTCTTTCAATATATGCATTAGAAAAGGTTAATTGCATTCAGTAGGTAGGAGGCTATAAACAGTGTTTGTTTATGAATGTGTTGTTTATTAATGTTTATACATGACTGGTATCCCATCTCCCCTGAGCTTTTTAATTACAAACTCAGAGCAGCAGAACCATAACCCTGCTTATCTCAAATGAAATGATAGCGATACCTTTCATTAATAAGTTGCTTTTTAAGAAAAGAAGAATGAAGATGCGCATTTTCTCATATATTTTTTTTGCGCATGAGCTGAAGCAACCGAACTCTGCAGTTGTGGTGTTGCATACAGTAAGCAAGATAAGCCCTCATTTACATAATTGCCATTTTGTCATTAGTCATCCCTAAAATAACCAATCGGTGAGCTGAATTTTTAGTGTTTTGAATGTTAGAAATATTAAACTGGTTTTGCAAAGTCTTGCAGAATCTTTTGAAATATAACAAAAAGATCTCTAATAGGATTAGCGTGTATACATTTACATTCAAATCCCTCTGACAGTGCCTTGTTGAAGTGAAACTGCGGACAAAAAGCTTTGCTGGTTGCTACACAGTGGCGAATGCTAATTCATTAAATAGATTTTATAAAAGGCTTTTTAAAGCTTTGATGAGTAAATCCTTTGATTGGGGTTTTTATAGACAGTTTTGGATGGTAACGATAATAAACCACTGCCTAAATCACAGCATATAGCTTTCATAAATAAGGTCCAGTGCAAGATATTCAGCTTCTTGCAAAGTTTTTCCTGGGGAAATTCCAATTTCGAGAAGCACTATCACCACTCGACAAAAACAATCTGGCCTCTCCTGTGCTTTCCTATCAGGTACTATTGGCTGATAGTGATGAAAAGGATCTGTTTGTTTGTTTGTTTTTTTCTTTTGCTATCTGTCTAAGGAAATAAATCAAGTCCTGAGGCGACTTTTACATTTTATACTGCTATAGTGGAGACCCAGAGCTGATTGAGTGTTCATAACTGTTGGACTTTTCCATTAAAACTAACCTGCAGGAGCTGTAAACTGATCACATGTCTGTGATTGCAGTTTATGGTACTGTACAGTATGTTCTTATTATTTGTCATTAAAACTTAAGATTTAAGGAAACTAAGCTTTAAAGGAACAGTTCACCTAAAAATGTATATGTACTCACCCTCAGGCTATCCAAGTTGTTGATTAGTTTGTTTCTTCATCAGAACGGATTTGGAGAAAGCATTATATCACTTGCTCAATAATGGTTCCTTTGCAGCAAATGGGTGCCGTCAGAATGAGAGTCCAAAATGGTGATACAAACATTTAATTAGTTTGAACTCTATAAACAGTGCTTGTTCTAAATTTTTCTCCTGCTTCAGTCGAGTATACTTTTTTCACAGGAGAAAGCAATATTATGGGAAAATAACTAATATTTTAGCTCATATATCAGCAAATGACATTTTTGTGTGAGCTGTTCCCTTAACTCTGAACTGTGTAAATTTGGTGGCATCTAGCAGTGGCTATGGAGCTAGAGAGGCTTATACAGGATTAAGATGTCGTAGTATGAGACAGCTGAGATGTAAATCAAAGAATTATATCTAATTAATTTGTTCAATAAATCAATATCTTTTTGCAAATATTACATAGTGATGATACATGCTTAGTTTGTCCTTTAAGAACTACTGTACAAACATGACGGCGACTCCCATAAGGGGAACCATGGTGTATGTAGACATAAATAGTTACAGTGGTGATATTGCTAAAAAGACCATTGTTTTGTGTATTTGGAGAAATGCAATGGATTTATGTAGTTTAAGGTGCAAAACACATTATTTTCCATATTCTGTACATTATTGTTTCTCCCCTAAGCCACACCTTCCTGAAACTGGTTGATTTGTACAAAGCTCATTGTTCTAAAAAAGTGGGGCCTGCTATCCAGTGCGTTGTGATTGGCTGAATACCTCAAGCGTTTGAAGGAAATTAAACGCCCCTTCATAATATTTTAATGCCGCATTCCGGCGTGATGACACAAAAACAATAAAATCCATTAAAAATGAGGCATTTGTTGCATCCAATGGGGACATAATTACTGATTATCATGACTTAGTACTATCTGTTTACTGTCGCATGTACTGTTTATTGTGTACTGTCGCATTTCATTGCACCTCTTAAACATTATTATGTTTGCATTCATGATCGGAGACAACAAGCATTACTCTACACTGCTCAAAACTCACATTTGAATACTAACTTTAAAGTTGTGAGTCAGAAGAACCAGACTGTCCTTGTGCACAGCCAGCATAGGCTACTCTGCAAGTTTTAGGAATCAGTCCTCCTTAAATACGCTGAACACACTCTTAATATCTGGGTTGAACTGTTCTGGAACTGTGTTGTAATTACAACTTAACTAACTTGATTTTTAGTTGTGTCCTCTTTTGGAAGCACAAAAAAGTAGTTTCACTTCTACAGCGAAATAGCATCTCTAGAACAAGGGCGTGTTTACATCAGCCGTTTTAGGGGGGTGTGGACAAGTCATAACTTTTAAAAAGAATATCTCTTTGGTTTTGAAACTTTAGTCTTTGCAACTTTAGGGATATTATCTATGCACTAACAGATGTAACACTCCAAAGAGAATAGAAAATTAGAAATCGCATGATATCGATATGACCCATTTTAATAAAAACCTAATAGTTTATTGTGTAAGGTCTTTGCACACTTCTGAAAATGTTAGATATATTATATTGCATTTCTAAAAACCCATATTCGATGGCAACTCTTTTTACGGCTTTAACATAATGTTGCGTGTATTACTCTGAAGATTAATACATTCAGTGTCAGAGTTTGCTTCTCAGAGTTGCGTTTTAATGGAGTGGCTCATCATTAGCTCTGTTAAAGCTGCAGCTACTGAGTAGGGGGACTGATTGGGCAGGACAGGCTGCTTTTTTACTGTCAACTTCAATACGTTCTTGGTTGTTAGACAGGCTGTTTGGGTAGCAGATACATTTCATAACCATCTTATGCTCCTAAATCCAAATCTTGACTATTTTAATGAAAAACTGTACAAGCATTTTTGAGTTCTTAAACTGTTTTTGATCAATAGGGACACTTTCTTATACTACAGTAACTCAATTTGTGACTCTAGCTGACCGTATGTATAAAAGCCTTTGATTTTTTGCTGACTTTCATGTTCTATAAGCATCAGCTGTCTGCAGTGTGCTTCCCATTAGCATGCTTAAGGGAGACTGATGTTCTGACAGCACATGGTTGATGAGATTATCGCATCAGGGAAAGGAATATTAATGCAGTGCATATGTACAGTATAAAAAAACATTCACGTGCTTGTAACTTTGATGATGCATATTCAAATATGGCACTGAGGAAACTCTGGCACTTTCCATCAGTGCAGTTTACTATTGATGCTTATCAGTCTGCTGGTATGAAATGGATAGACACTGCCAAAATATTGTGATGACCATGCAGCTATTTTAGGCAACAGAAAGGGTTTGGCATTCATTGCATATGCTTTCTTTATAATTGGAAGTAGCGAAAATAATACAAGATTAAGACTGATGCTCATTATTTATTAAATAAATATTACAGCTGTCAAATGATTTATCATATGCAAAATAACGTTTTTTGTTGCTGTTGTTGTTTTTGTACATAATACTGTAATGTGTACTTTGTTGATTAGGTTTATATATAAACAAACACATAGTTTATATATATATATATATATACATTATATGTACATTTTAAATTATATTTACATTATATCTATACTATTTGATATATAAACATATTTTTCTAAAATATTTTGAATTTATATATACAAAATAAATATAGTGCACACTCATGTAATATATATATATATATATATATATATTGCTTCCACAACACACACACACACACATATATATATATATATATATATATATATGTGTGTGTGTTTTGGATGCGATTAATAGTTTGGCAGCACTAAATGCAAGCTTTTTTTAAGCAAAACGTCCAGTAAAATATGCTGTTAATAAACAACAACAACAAAAAACCTTTCAGCCTGTAACATCCACACCTGGCTCCACCTTCTCAGTCACACTACAATCACTATCACCGGAGTCTTTGATTACGCACACCTGGATTCATCACCTGAAACTGATCCCCAGCACAATCAAAGCACCCTTTATAAACTCACAGCACACTGGGTCCAAGCTCAAACCTCGAAAGTGGACTCTTACCTCCTCGCTCAAACTTACCTTGTTCCTTACCTTGTTCCTTACCTTGTTCCTTACCTGTTCCTTTGCAGAAGTCTCCGTGAGTCTCCCAGTGTCTCCAAAGCCCCGTTGTGTCTCCCCTTCATCTCCTGTGGTGTGTGGCCGTGTTCATCTGTCTGTCCTCCTGCACAAAGATTTATTAAGACTTTTCAGTTCAGTTATTATTGCCCAGTATTGGAAGAATTTACGTTTGCTTACCTTGTTTACTTTATCTCCTGTGGAATAAACACCTTGGTTTGATTTTACCCTTTTGAGTCTGTCCGCTTCGTTACACAGCCAATATTTTATAAGTAAAAAATATTTTAAGAAATTAAGTAGTTGTGCCTTATTTTTATGTAATTAAATAAAATACACCTTAGGTTTTTTTTTTACGATTTCCATTATTATTTAAAGCAGGGTTATATAGATTTATGCTTACACCATTTAAAATTTTTTACAAGTAAATGAATGAATTGTTTTCTCTGAAAAGACTGAATATGTTGTGATTTTAGAGAATGTTTTGTTGCCTATTTTACAATAGCCTATTACATGTTAATTTAGAAAAAAAAAAAAATATTATTTTTAAAGATTAAGAATAACAATTTATCATCCACACAATATTACTCTACACCACGCGTGCAAAACAAAGTCAAGTTAACAAGAATTGCTCAACACTGCGCACATATTCAATGGTAAATACTACATTTAATGGCGAGAAAAAAGAGCGAGTGATTCCTCCGTATTTAGATCGCGTCAAGTTTATTGATGAATGAAGTTAACAATTTTAAAGCCAGATAAACAGGATTATTTTTCCTGAAAGAGGCTGGCTGGCTCGCACGACCCGCGTATAAACCCTCGAATGAATTTATAGTGTCTGCATGCTTCGCTACTTCACTCCAATTGTCCGCAGGCTGCAGATGCTCTTCGCCAATCCAGCACTGCAGGTGCAGTTAATGCTGGAGACGCTGATAGTAGTTCTGGCTAGATATCTATCTCTTTGCTTGTTTCTTTTCCTCACACGGAGCTTTTTTTTCTGCTTAACCCCTGATTTTGCTCTAGTGCTGCCTCGTGAGGTGTTGGATTCATTCGCAGTCTGACCGGCTTTGCGGTGCGTCTTCAAGAGCGTCAACATTATCTTTAGTGGACATATGACGAGCAGTTCCGTGTGCTGCCGCATCATGTTGACATAACTCTGCTGAAGAACAGAAATTAATGAATGGCCAAGAGAGGAGCGATGATATGAATTAACTCTTTGATGTGGAGGGAAGCAGGAAAGAGGGTTTTGTACTGCATATACTGGCAAGGAAACACGGGAACGAGGCTTTATACACGTTTCTTGACGCTGTGAGTTTTCTTGCTGAAGTTGGCTTTGCTCAATCATGGGAGAATGATGCGGAGTGGATATTCTGATAAGTGTTCCTTAGAGACGGACGCAAGATTTTCCAAGCTTTCCCCTTTATTAATTTTTTCGTGGTGACTCTGGAAAGGTGGAGCGATCAGGAAAAGCTAATGACGGACATATTAATCCATCAAGAGCACCAGAGGGGTTTGGATGGAAATGTGTGCACCTTTTTCTGGTTTTATACGGAACTACTAATGCATAGCTCTGCTGGAATCTCAATTGTCAGTATTAGTGAAATGAATTCAGGGCTGTTGACATGCTCGTTGTGATTTTTGCTTCTTTTTCGCAAATATCCATCTTTTCATCTGAAAGTATTCCGATCTAAATGGAATTAGTTGAGAAAGCCATCTGTGAAAGGAATAGACATGGTACATGGGAACAGGTTCCTTCACGGTGAGTCCAGTTGCCAGTTAACTTCTCTCTGTTTCATTTTACGCAAGAGATCTATCTGCATTTATCGGTCTGTCTCGGTTTATTCCTTTAGGAACTTTATGTGTTATTGTAAACTGATTTATATAATTACGTTTAATTTATTTTGAGTGGTATGAAACTACATATGCATCATGACAGCATACCCAGCTGTGTTGTTTTTTTGACGGAAAATCCAGCTTAAGTTGGTGTATGGTTTCTAGCTGGTCTAAAATGATCGTTTGCTGATGCAGGTTGGTTATTAGTTAGTCCAAGCTAGTGATTTGGTGGTCCATAAGCTGGGAAACCATCATGGACCAGTAAAAAAACACCCATAATCTGATTAAGATGGTTTTTAATGGTGGCTAGTTTTAAACTGGCCTAAGATTGTCATTGCAAGCTAGTAATTAGCTAGTTCAAGTTGGTAGAGCATCTTGGAAGAGCAAAAAAACCAACTAGTCTTATCAGTTTAAGATGGTTTGTAGCTTTATTTATTTAAAAAAAACTACCAGCTGAAACCGAATGTTCTTTATTCTTCAAATCCAAAGCAATTTGTAAAGTAAATGCAAGATAAAGACTAAAATAAATAAATAAATGAACTTTGGTTTTTCTTTTGCGTTAATTTTAGGTACTGCATTAAAACAATTAGAAAAAAGAAATCCAGGTTCTATACCAAATTCTTTGAATATCCTTGATTTTCAGCCATTCCTTAAAAGCATTTTTAAATCTACATTTTGCAATTTAGTGCAGCATAGATATATGTAGCAATTGCACTCAGCTTTATGTTCATAATGAATCCAAATGATTCTATGCTGTTTTGATCTTAAATCTTTTGTCGCAGTTGTTGCAGGTCTTCTCATGCTTGGGTTGTCTGGGGCAACAAAGAAGGAAGCAGGTAATGATGTTTTGTCACAGAATACCCACCCACTCTCCATCTCCATGCTTCCTGGCAATCTCTGACATTTGACTGCTCTCTCTCAGTGAAAAACAATTCAGGAGTGCAGCCGGCAGGGCAGTGTGGAACCTGGGTGAAAGAACCAGAGGGAGGCCTCTTCACCTCACCCAATTACCCAAACAAATATCCTCCAGAGCGAGAATGCATCTACATCATTGAAGGTAAAAAAAAGCCCTTGTCCGAATAGTAAATGCAGCACACAAACAAACCTGTCATGTGACACTAGGATGGTGGGGGGTTGTTTTGAATTGTTCAGCAGCGCAGTGGCACTCAGAGGGAAAGATGCAGGAGCAATCAGTTGATTGTTAATCCTATGCAGCAGCATTGTGATGCTAATAAACACTAGTGTTTCATTTGCATTCATAACAGAAGGCTCTATAGATCAAAATCTCTCAATATATGGATGTTAATTTGATTAACGCAATTAGATTTCCACCAAAGTGGGTAAAAATGGGGTTGTCTTTCAGTTGCATCTGTTGGACTGCTAGCATGCTGTGCTGCTGGATGCTAATAATCAAACTATTTTATAAACGGTGCCGGGTAGAATACTTCAAATAAAAATAAATGATTTGAAAACTCTAAAGATTATTATTTTTGGAATTTTTTGCATTTCAGTGTTTTTGAAAGACATTGTATACTATTATTACTACTATAATACATGGTTAAATAGCTCACTGAGTAGTAATTCAAATAAAAATTATGCTCATTGTTAGTTGATGCAATCTTGAAATGTTAAGAAAGTGTGTGTTTGTGTAGTCAATAATAAAGCTAATAAAGATATAGCTGTAGTCTGATTATTTAAAATGTAATATAATATTTGGAATCTGATTGTCATCTAGATTACATGTAAACAGTCACAGATTACAAATGAGATATATAAATTCTCTCATCCTTCCTTACAAAATTTTTTCAAAAACTTCTTTGTGTACTAATAACATACCCAACCCAATCTTGTGGTGAAACATAGGCTAACTATTATGCGAGGTGGAGATTATGGTATGAATGTGGTTTAAACTGAAATATCTGTAAATATAACCTGATTGACCACCAGTTCACTTACCAAACCATAGTTTTTAATTTTCACGGGAGTGTGTTGGACATATGATATCATCCATCATAAATTACAGAAGTCAGTCTTGATTTTTTTTCCCTCTGCAGCTCCACCGAGACAATGCATTGATCTTTTCTTTGATGAAAAGTATTCAATAGAGCCTTCATGGGAATGTAAATTTGACCATATTGAAGTCCGGGACGGACCCTTTGGCTTTTCTCCAATAATTGGACGCTACTGCGGCCAGCAGAACCCTCCATATATCAGATCAAGTGGCCGTTACCTATGGATAAAATTTGTTGCGGATGGTGAATTGGAAGCCATGGGATTTTCTGCGAGCTACAACTTCACAGCAGGTACATACAGTTTTATGCTCCCTTTATGCGGTGTCAGTTATTTTTACGATTGATTCATTATTAAACCAGTGGGTTTGGGATTTTCCTGATGGTCTGGAAACGTTTTTCACTCGCTGACCTCAGGGTATTGTTATCCTGTGCATGTCGACTTGAATTCCTGATGCAATCAGTAACTACTCTACAAAATCCATGCTGCTGATTCATATAGCCATGTTGGTTCTGTCAATGATCCTAACTTGCTTTTGAGCTTATTACTCATATTCAATTGCAGTAATAAAGAGCCTGTTTGTTCTAATTCATCAAAAACCCCTTGAATTGTTTACTTT
Source organism: Enteromius thamalakanensis (assembly GCA_032357475.1). Taxonomy (NCBI): domain Eukaryota; kingdom Metazoa; phylum Chordata; class Actinopteri; order Cypriniformes; family Cyprinidae; genus Enteromius; species Enteromius thamalakanensis. Next base: position 11,637,618 of record JAUCMT010000056.1, read on the forward strand.
GATCATTTCTTAGTACCACAATGAATCCTGACAATCCTTCCCAGGACCTGATTTAGATGATAAAGATTGCCAATAAGATGCTAAGTGGTAACAACAACATCATTCCGCATATAATTGATTACCTGTAAGGAATCCTTCGAAATTTGTAGCATATTGCGGTTGTGTTTTTCAGACGTCCTGTTCTTCACTGCTTTCTTGCTTTGATTTAAAATTGAATCTCTGAAGTAAGTCTGAACGGCATGTAATACTGTACCGGTAAATGGTGTGCAAATGGAGCAGTGATAGATAATGTGTGAAGAATGCCAAAAGCAATATTTGAAAAAAGCTGCAACTAAAGTTGTAAATGCAAAAAGATTTCACAGAGTGGTCGAGCTTTAAGGGCCTTGCAGATGAATTGCACAGCTGTGGCACTGGGTGCAAGAAGACGTAGCACTGATTTAGAGTCATACTGTATCTGAGAAATGAGTTATGAGCCGAGGCATTTTTTTTCTTTTTCTCCATCCTATTGTGAGTCAGGAGAAAATTCTTTCGCCAAGTTTGGAAAAACTGTTCAGCGTGAATGGATTCAGATTCTCGCTTCGCAACTTGCCAGGGAAGAAATACAGCTTCCTCTAGTCTTGATAAGGAAAATCAGTGGCATATAATTTACATAATTAAGGAGATAAAAGTCCCTGAATTCACTTCCCTTGATGTTCCCCCAAAAAAGTGGAGAGCGCATCTGCTGTGCTGTAGCCAATGGTAACACATGCTAATGCAGAAGGTACAACAGATGAATGAAAAGCAGGGGATTAGGAAGGCTGGAAATTGCATGTATTCATCTTCCTTGGTCTTTTTCTACATTTTATCACCACAGAAAGGAACGTTACTGTATTTAACTGAAAATGTATGCCGCTTATTATCACAAAGCGGACACTCAATCAAAGATGTGCCGGTCTGGAGAGTGAGAGCGGAGGAATTTAGTGTGTGTTCGTCATGCTGGGGCTCTGGGCAGCACAAGTTTTAAAAAAAACCTGCATACGACTTCATAAAAACTGCACTTGCTTGCTTCATCAAATCAAATAGCTCAAGTGCAAGTGAATTACAGTTCTTATCTTGAGATTTTTTTTTTTTTGGCTGGAGCAATGAGATCGATGTCAAATAAATATCAGTTTGAAAGTGCTATTCAAGGCCTGGACAAGTCACTGGATTAAAGGTTGGGAAACCTTGAATCACTGTTTTCACGACATTCACAGTGTAGTGCAACAAGTGAAGTGAATTCCTGAGCTAATGGCTCTTATGAGCTGTTTTTTAATGAATCAGAAACACACAGCATGACATGTCGAGCGAATGATTTGTAGGGTCTGTTTAGTTTATTAGAAATGTACAGTGCAGCTAGTGAAGTCCAATTCTTAAACGGCTGACTTTTACATGAGCTGGTTAGTGGACCGCAAATGTATGTAATTAATGAAGTCCAGTTCTATAGGAATGCTAGTTAATGCTGTGTAATGAATCAGAAACAGACAGTGTGACTAGACCATATACGATAAGGTTGATTCTTGAATAAATTACCCTAATGAACTTATTCTTTTTAGTGAATCAGAAACATAAGGCTTGACCAGTGTATTTTGACTCACTTTCTGAACAGCTGGACTAATACATTTTGTCTTGTTCATTTTAAATTAATCCTGATTTCTCAAAAGTATGTGCTTTTATTGATGAAGCAGAGTGAACTGCTCCACTAATATTATAATAAGTCAGTGCAATAGGCAAAGTCAGGATATTCATAAAATAATCAATTCGATTTTGGTTTGTTTTCACCAACCCTTATTTTATTCCTTTAGAAAATTGCGGCACAAATCGCATGAGATCTTCTGTGTTACTTTTGCAGCTTTTTCCGTAAAGTTTGAAGCTGGTTACTACTGTTAGTAGTAAGTACTGCAGGGATATTATTTTGTTGGCCACCCTGCATCATTCTGGTTCCCAAAAGGTTTTTCCATAGGCTTTCAGATAATTGCCGAAAATATTCTCTGCAACCAACAAACTGTGTGACTCATGCACAATTTGTTCATCATGATAGTATTCATGCACAATTTGTTCATCATGATAGTATTCACAAATTCTTTGAAATCTAAATATAATTGCCAGAAGTAATACTTTTAAACGTCTGTCAGCCCTTTCAGTCTTTATTTTAAAAAGAAAAAAATTACCTGAAAAAATTGTATTAGAATAGTTTGCAAGGGCACGATTATAAATGCAGCAAGGCTGTAAAAGTACGTTTTTATGTTTGCCGTGATGAAATTTAATGCACCCCACAACATCTAAAGTCTAATTTAGCCAATTGTTAACAGCCACCTTTTTCCAGACACATAAAAGCTTAAAGTCACAAGTGAGGTTTTACTAATAATGTTGTTGAATAAAACATGAAAATATCTAGAGCTTGTGTTAACCACAGATTTTATTCAACATTCAACAACCATTCAAACAAACTATTAACTTTTGGATGATGGAATTAGAAGTGCCAAAATGCTAACTTGCTTCTAGGTTTTGGCCTTCAAAAATATGTAATTCAAGCAGTGCACTATATGGATGAGTGCTAGCAGATTTATTTTCTTTCTCCTTTTAGGGTCTGTAAAGGAAAGCTAAATTAAATTGCTAAATTGTCATTTTTGGGTGAACTAGGCTGCCCCTTTAAGGGGCGCTGATGGGAGGGGAAAATTCTTCAGGTTATTTACTAACAATGCACAAATTAAAGAACAAAAACGCAACATCTCATTTACATATGAACCAATGCAATATACCAAGCACAGCAAAAATTTTAACGTACGGCAAGGTGCAGGCAAACCTGCCACTTCCAGTTATGCTACCAGTTAAAAAAAAGTCGACGCATAGGTCTTTAGCCGTTTTTAGCCTCATGAGACGCACAAAGGCAAAAAACAAAGACAAAAT
>JAUCMT010000056.1:11640642-11667684 GCA_032357475.1 Enteromius thamalakanensis
CTTCAGGTGCCGGTGATTAGAAGTCAGGTGATTCAGAACGTGTGTATGTGACTGCGCTGGGATCAGTGGAGTTGACATGAGGTTCTTGAGCTGTGTTGGGTGTAACACAGCTAGATGGCGTGACACGTGTTGTGTGATTCATTTAAATAGTGTACTCCCATAAATTTAAAAGAAATTAAAAGGAAAACTCCTGCATTTTCGATAAGGTCAAGCGCAAAAACATGCCAAATTCCATCCCTTTTCTGCACTAATTCGTCACTGTGTGTCTTTAGTAAAACCTGACAGTAAAATTTGAATGGCAGAAGATGGTTTGCGCTGGCGAAGCTGTCAGTAAAACTGACCCTAAGACTTCTCAAAAGAATATTTAGTATTACCAGACTTTGTAGAGGAATCCAAAAACTAAATTGCTTCCTATTCCCATGCATTGCTGAATGTAATCCAATCTTTAAAAAGTAATTGAAAATTATATAATGATCAGATTTTGCAGTTATTCTCAAATTGAAGCATTCAGTTGGAATTTGTCTGTGTGACTCTCTAAAATAAGGAAAATTAAATATCCAGAAGTTGTGGGAATGCTAAAAACCGACTCGGGCCACATGCATCCAAACATAGGTAAGATATTCAAACATCTTGGGGTTTTAATTGAGTTTCCCGATTTGCTTCTAAAGTAATTAAAGGTCTTTTCACTCAAGGTTAGTTTCATCTGAAATTGCAGATGCATGGCATAATCCGTCGCCGAAGCCCAACTTTGGATGGCTCAGTGATAGAAAGGTAGAATGATGTGCACACTGTGTGTAATTACTTCCTGATATCGTGTGAAAAATAAAAATGGTTGTGCAGTCACTCTCAGCATTCAGATGCAGTTATCATGCAGACGTTGTATGAGTTGATTCCTATAGTCCGATCTTGCTGTCTGTAGACAGACGTCCTCCCACCACCCTGCTATATCTTTTTAAGCTTCACTGTGAACATAGACTTTGTGACTATCACTTGTCCTTTTCCTCCGCCTTCCTTCCCTCTGTCCATCTGTCCTTCTCGCCATCTACACACGTTCATTCTCTTGAGTCTCACTTCCTTGTCTCCTGGGCTTGACTGACCTTATTACCCCACCTTCTCTTTTCTAAGAGATAAAGCTGTGCTACCAGACAAGATCTGGCTGGGTTAAATAACAGGGAGAGCTGCTCCCCTCATGTGTCTTTCCCCAGGCCACTGGCTGTTTGAAGCCTTTGTCCCAGCTGTAAACAGACGCAGCAGTAATAAGAAAAACAAGATGGACTAAAAAGCATTTCAGGGACCGCTTTCTTGATCCAGTGGCCATTTAATAACCTTGTTTGTGGAAGCCTCATGTGGCCTTTTCCTCTTTTCATTTTCAATAGGTTTGTCGAAAGCAGGGAAAAGAAAGAGGAAGCTGAATGCAGAAGCTGAAAGTGGCCCCTTAGATCAAAATTTTGAAATGCAGTCAGGATTTAACTGTTAAGAAATATTGTTCTGTGTCTTCTTGTGTTTTATGTTTTTGCTGTCGCAATAGTTGACCAGCCAGGTAAAATGATGGATATTTTAAAAAAGAATTAAAATTTAAGCAAACATTGTCATGTCATCTAAACTTGTATAGATGCTTAAACATGTATAGACTTTACATGCTTTACATGCTTTGAGAAACACAAAATGTAGAATTTTTTTATACATACAAAGTCGAGGGGTTTTAAGAAAATAAGTCATATATAACAATGTTGTTATTGTTAACTAAGTATAACTAACATAATATATAATATATATGTGTGAATATGTATATATATATATATATATACAGTATATGAAATGTGAAGTTGAAGTGTTGCTGAAGCAACTAACTGAAAATAAGAACTAAAATTACCAAAACTAATATTTAAATAAAAAATAAATTTAACATATATATTGCTGTCAATAATCATATCCAAAATAAATGCTTGTGTGTGTTTTGTGTGTTTATTATGTATATATAAACACACACATACAGTGCATAATTTGAAAATTGTTTTAATTTGAAAAATGTTTTTATTCATATAATTTATATTATAAACTATATATATATATATATATATATATATATATAAACATATTTTTCTAAATTAAATATACATGCATGTGTGTATTTATATATAAAATAAATAATAATAATAATAATAAATATTCGCAGCACTCAAAACTTTTATTTTGGATGCAATTAATTGTTTTAAAGCACTATATAAAACATAAAAATATAAAACTAGATCATTTAAAATACTAATAAATGTTCCAATAGTTTATAATTGATAAATAATAAAAAATTTTCCTACACATATATCCATATAGTAGATCTCAATGGTCACCAACTGTTTGTTTTCCAAACTCTTTAACTTTTTGTTCTGCAGAAAAAAGTTTTTTCGTTTGGGTTAAGAAGGAGCAGGTTGGTCTTTAATACCTGGACAAAGCTTTTGGTTTTTGTATGGAGTGACTGCAACACCAAAAGCTGTTTTAGATTAGGGCTTTGTTCAAATTGAGTGTTAACACCCTTTTTCCAAGAGATTTGGTGAAGATTTGGCCTTCGGTATTTCCACCATTATCAGTGCATAAAACCCAGGATTTAACACAAATTATGATTGCAGATCCCAATCATCATTACTGCTGCTGCTCTAATAAGTCCCAACTGCCCTGCGGCTGGTTGGGACTTGATACATTGAGTGTTGATACATTCACAAATGTAGGGATGGTGGGGATTTTTCAGCGAGGCTATACAGTATACTGTAGGTACACCAGTAGGTGGCAAAAAGTGTTTTTATAAGTAAATCATTTAAAGATTTTTATTTGTTAAACCCAGTAAAAATAAAACAAACATTTGTGTTTATTAGAGAGTCATTAAATTACTTCAAAAACTGTTTCAATCTGGATCAAAACAAGCTTGTTCTTTTTCAAGTTGTTTTTTTAAGACTATTTTGCAAATTACAGAGGTAGGGGTGGGCGATATAGCAAAAATATCATATTTTATTATTCTTTGTCATTGATTTTACTAATTTGCAAGTTGTCTTAGCAGTACAGACAAACTAATTTGCCTTTCAAGGTAAGAACGTATAAAATAAAGAAGGGCAGATATTTAGGCCAAAATGAGCAAAGATAAAAATCTTTGTTATTTTATCTTTGTTATTTAAATAGATACACATTACAAATAAACATAATATGAATAAAACAAATTCATTCTTTTATTTTTTTCAGGAAGAGTAGCTATATTCATCAGTATTGAAAGCTGAAACACTGTATACTTCTACACTACATCCATCATTTACTCACTCTCAGCTCGTTTTTATCCTAATGAACATTTTATTAAATTCAATGAGGACCAGCTACTGTTTGGTTACTCAAAATATTATATTTTGTACTTACCACAAGAAAGAAATTAATACAAGTTTGGGACAACATGTGAACCATCCCTTTAATGACAAGCGGCGACATGTTTAGTTCTGTCCCTTTAAGAGCAGCACGCATCTAATATACCGCCACATCTTTCTCTTGATTGTTTACTTTTACTTTAGACCCAAGCATCTGTGTTTAACACTGTGTGTTTGTGACAGTATTACCCCAATCACATATGAGAAATATCTTGAGTCAGTAATAAGGCGCTATTTGACCGGCTTTTAGTGTGTGCGCGAATCAGGTGAACGCACTGGAAAAGCGCATCTAGACAGCACACATATGAAATGTTTAATCAGCAAGGCTTTAAAGTGTCTAATGTACTTTTGTGAATGCATGTCACGTTGTGCAGCATATTGAGAGGGACATGATAAAACGGCACAATACTATGATATTCCTTAAAAAGTCTGTTTAAAGACACCTAAATAACACTTTAGAAGCACTTCTGTGCTAAATTTGGCATAAAACTACTCAGTGTTTAATTCTTGTCTATTGAACCATTGATTAAAAGTCATGCTGTTTGTTAACAGTACATTAAACCAAAGAGAATTATGTTTTTCATGTTATGAACTTTCACATGTACCTTTCTCTCTGCATTTGAATCTCTCCTATGGTTGTATTTACTATGCTGTACTTGTTGTTGTATACTTGCTCAAATATTATTAGCATTCACAGCAAGCATCTTGGTCATAACAAATAATATTCAACCCCATTTCACACATAGAGGATGTAGCAAAACCAGAAATAAGTAATCCCAAGTCCAATAATTCTGATAAGGCCGTGATGTACTGGAGATATTTAATCTTCTAATTTGTGGACTCCAGGTCGTATTGAATTTAAATCATTCTAACGACATCTGAGATTAGAAAAGGGAGCTGGATATATGGCCCCTCTGTGCACAAGAACCTAGCTATATTATTGAGGCATGATGGATTCAAACCGAAAAATTGAAAATTCAACTCAGGGAATGAACTTTCGGGACGTTCAAGTGGCCACATTTCACCACCGCCTACCCGATTTTCTCGGGTCCGATAAAGTCTAGGGATGGAGAAGTTCTCTGTGCAAGAGACATTTCAGGCTCTGGAACATTGAATAGATTTACTGAAGTCCTTGACATGGCAAAATTTCATTTCGAGGCACAATAATCAGGCATTATTATTTCAAGATGGTTCCTGTCCTCCCATCTATTAATGCTGAGGGAAGGGGCCGGTAATTAGTGGAAAAACTAAACAAGTGAAGGCAGAGAAACAAATTGATGTGGATTCTCTATTACTTGTAGGAAAGTAAACAAAATATCAGTTCTAATTGGGATTGCACAAGGGTTTGCGGAAGTCAATTGGACATTCCTATGCAAATTAACAGTAGCATCCTAGAATTGAAAGTCAAATGCTCTTCCTGCAGTGCCTAGAATATGTGAATGGCACACTTTAACGTGGCAGCATTTATTAGCCATTATGATGTCTTGGAAGCTTAAGGTGGAAAATTGCATGCTTTGTGATTCGCTTCAAATGTTACAACAAGGAAAAAATCTGAGAGAGGCGCACGTAATGCTGCTCCCTTCCGAAAATGGATTCTGCTCTGGGTGGTTAGGTATAAGGAAAAAGAAAAAAGAAATGTGGGTTTCCACTGTGAAAGATCCTAAAGTCACACCATACATTTCATTTGAGGAGTATAAACACAAATCAATAAATCTCTTAAAATATCACATAAATTGAAATTTTTTTTAAGGAAATGGAAGATCAAAGTAGTAAAATATAATACTATTTCTTAACAAATAATAATAAAAATAATGTAAGATTTTAAATGCTTTGTAAGTTTATATATATATATATATATATATATATATATATATGTATATATGTATATGTATATGTATATGTATATATATATATATGTATAATATAATATAATATAAATATAATCTATGACTTGTAATCATTCTTTTTTTCTTTCTTTTTTTTTTGATTATGAGGTTTAAACTATATTTAAGTTGTAAAGAAATGATACGTTATTAATTTTATTATTATTATTATTACCATTAAATATATTATTACCACCTTTTTTTTATGTGTAGCGTATACCCCCATGTGTATATTTTTCTAATTGATCTTGGATACTTTTTAAAAGACTCATTGTGACTTGTCAGGAAAAATCCAGGTATGCCACACAGTGGAGTGTGGAAATGGTTGGAGCAGATCTAATTTGCTAAAGTAATGCTATCAGACTGAGCTGTTTGGCACAAGCGCACACGGACAAGGTGGAAAAGAACGCCGGGGCTCCTGCTCGTGTTGTTTATCTCCTCCAGACTTATTTGGCTGTTTGCATGGTTTCGCTAACAGGGAGCCAGGTGCAGTCTAGACTGGTTAATGGAGCATTGAATTGGTTTTAAAGAGCAGTACTTTTTTTATCATTTGGAAAACGCTTGTCTTTGTAAATTGTATTATGTATATCGTCGATTTGGTCGGGTTTTATGTTTATGTTTTATTTTAGCATAACGTAATATAGGCCGATGCAGAAAATAATGCGGTCGTTCTCAGTAGTAGAGCTCAATGGACTGTGTTACATTACACACTGGCTGTGGTACAGAGGTCATTCCAGAAGCAAAGAATGTGCACAGGCTTATCGAACCTTGCCTTTCACTCAAGGGAGATCTATTGTGTTTATCCCAGCCACCGACCAAAACTTAAAGAATTCAATAGTACAACGTTATTTAGCCACCAACATTTTTATCTCCCTTTCCTGACCTGTTTTTTCCCTCTCTACTAAAGCCAATTACCCCCAAAATCAATATGTGGACTAACTGTGCTTGCAGTCAGATGGTGCGGATGCGAGTGTGAGTGACAAGAGGAGAGAGAGAGATCTCACCGCTTCTGAAGACCCCATGAATTTGCTTGACAAGTAAAATTTTCTTTCCCATGTCGACATGTCGTTAAAATTAGGAAAGCTGGAACAAGGCATTTTGAATGTTTTTAAAATAAAATGAATTGTTTTGTGATTACGAAAAGGTTGAACATCTTGTGGTTGAACACTTTGAATAAAAAATACTTCAAACCTTTTGAAATTAATGATAAAGTAAAGAGGTGTATTTAATGTATTTAATGTGTAAGATAAATGTGTTATTACATTTTGCTTAGACCATATGACATTTTAGAGGCATTAAGCATGACATTTCAATTCATCGTTGTATAAAAACATCGCTCTTTTCCTTATTTTTAAGCACTTTCAAATGTCATATGACACGCATACATGTTTAGAAATATTTTTAAAAACAAAATATGGCGTTAACAGCAATTTGACAGGATAAAGATTTGTGTCCCCCTCAGAAAAATGCTTATATAATTTGATAAACCTTTACGATTACTGTAGCATATAATAATACAACGTAACATTACAGAGCGTATATGATTATACACAGTTTATTTATACATTTTCTAAGAATCATTCAAGCTTCTCTAAATGTAAACAATAAATTAATTTGATGTAATAAACTTAATCTTTCACTTAATTAATTAAAAAATGTATCACAGTTGAAAGTTATCCATACAAAAATATTTGTACACTTGACCTTGACCGAACAGAATTGTACTGTTTTTCGTTCCTCTCCGTACGTGCTCTCTCTCTTTTTTTCCCATCTCTCTTTTTCTATGGTGTTTCAGGCCCAGCAGCTGGAAAGCCTATGCTCAATTTAACCACATACAACATTCATTTCTTAACTCGTCCGTTCATAATGGCTTGCCTACAGTGTGCTTTATTATTATTCCCTTGCTAATCCTTACACCCATTTAGCTGTAAAGAGGAACTTATACCGTGCGGCTGAGAGTACAGGAGGTTAATGGGATATCCCTGAACATGTTGCAGGAATGGGCTAGCATGTCACATAAAGGGAAAAGATTTAGGTGAGATTTACTGTGTTGCCCCTGGCCCTGTACGTAGTTCGATGAAAATCTCTATAATTGCTATATATAAAATGATTTGCCATCATGGCTTTTGCAGTGGCTTGATGAAAGCAGGTTCAAAGAGCTTTGATATGGATACTGAAAAGATGAATGCTTGATGCTAGTGGAGAGATAGACAACTTTGGCTAGTGATAGGTTTATGTTCAGCAATATGAAAATAAATTATTGATTGATTTGGGGGAATTCCTTGAATTCCTTAATGCCCGTTCACTCCAAGAGCAATGACTATAAAGATAATGATATTAGTTTCACACCAGCTAGCTGTTTATATTTTAAACACACACTCATCTGCTGTTTTCAATTCTTGAGATTGTGACCGCAGGATTCTGATTGGGTGTCAATGTTTTATCATTTATCAGCTGGAATTTTCTTTTTATATTTATCGTTTATCGTATTTATTTAAAGTTATCCTGCTTGGTGTGAACAGGCATGTAATTCTAAATTATTCAGCATTAGTCAATTGAAGTAAAGTAAAAGTATGTAAAATACAGGACTGTTCAATAAATTAATCTAAAGTGAGCATTTTTTTTTAATGCTGGTCTTTTAAACTTTATATTCATCTAAGAATCCTGGAAAGATTTTATAATGGTAAATAGTTCTTATTATTACCAGTGATAACAATAATAAATATATCATTGAATCAGAATATTACAATGATTTCTGAATGATATTGTGAAATTTAGCTTTCCATCACAGGAATAAATACAATTTTAAAATATATTAAAGAAGAGATGGTTATTTTTAAAATTGTAATTAAAATTGTATCTTAAATTGTAATAGTATTTTATGATATTATTACTTTTTCTGTAATTTATTTTATAAATTTAATAAAATAAATGCAGCCTTGGTAAGTATGAGATGCAAAACCATACAATTGTTTAAGTTTGAGTGTATTTTCAATGTATTTTTATACATTTGTTAATAGATAGAAGAAATTTTAGTCTCATTGACCCACCTACTATACCAACTAATGTACCTAATATCTAATTATAGAAAAATGTTGCATGTGCCCACAGTTTCCATCAAGCTTTAAGTTTTTTTCGAGTCAGTTAAACACTTTCTGTAAGCTTTTCATAGGACGGTGTCACAGGGTTAAATCAGCCATTCGCGTTTTTATCAAAGCTTTCTCTCTCCAGCATTCATGAGGCCAAGAATGTCTGGACTCGTCCGCATCTCATTCATAGTCATGATGGCACTCGGCCCGGTGAGGTCAGGGCCCTGCTAAATATTATCCCACGCGACCTGCTCTCCCCTCCAGCTATGAGAACCAGTCCGCTTTTAGCATTTTATTGGGCTCTAAGGTTTCCACCTAAAGGTTGACATCTTTTGATACTCTAAAAGTATCTGCTACGCAAAGTGCGCTAACGCGTATCGAATCCACTGCAGCACTTTCTGCCGCTGCTTACTATATAAATTGATTTCACGGCACCTTTTGTTCTTGGAGGCGTTTCAGAGTGTGACATTTTCACCATTTGTGTGGGAGTTTGTGTGTTTGATTAGGGCTGGCAGCGTTTGTTTATGCAAGCACAAATTGTTAGTTATGCAGCCATTTGCCGATTTCTCCTTGGCTGCTGACCGTTAAGCGTGCAAGTCCAGAAAGTCAATTATACCAAGCTTTCCCAGTGGGAATATTAACTTCCTAGAGCGGAACGTCATGGCTGCAGATCATGTGAGCTCATCGTCTCTGGCACACAAACACTAAACAAGCCACTGAACAATATGGCTCTACTGACTTTTTTATTTTCTGTTTGCCAGGCTCAATTAATCACACCAGTCGCACAGAAATCCTCCTCTTTTATTAAACCCTGTCCCTGAAAATGCAGAGCTGTTCGGAGAGAAAAATGGGGAAAACAAGTGGGGGGAAAGAGAAAGCACCATGGCTCTGTAGAGGAGCGAAGTGTCTGATAACAGTTCCGTGCTAGTGTGCTTCCCTAAGGCTCTGTTCCCTCTGAATATTCATGGGACTTGGCAAGAAATCCTGCACCATTTGTAAAAAGGACAACTATCAGTTTTCAACTCTGACCATAAAATGGGCCAGTGTGCCTTCACAGATTCATTTGAAAAATACCCTGCGAACCAGAACAAAAAAATTGGTCTGCGGCGCTTGCTTATTTAATAGCTGTCGGAGTTGCACAGTGCTTTCTAGGAGCAAACACGTTTTGCATGTCTTATTATCTAAATATTACTGATCATGATGAGTCATTTTATTTTATCTTTAACATTATAGTTATTTTTGGTTTAAATAGGGTCTTTATGAAATCAAAATTCTGAAAATATGATATCTGTTGACAATAAGTAACTCTGCACCTATAAGTCAACTAACTCTCATTAGAATATTAGTACACTGTCTGATTAATATCTGCAGCTTTTTTATTGTGATAGTCTCCCAACATACATTCTACTGACTATAATTAACTTCGCAAGTACATGTCATGTAAGGGATAATGTACATTAGACCTCTTATTATACTGTACGGCTATTTGTTCCAGAAGTACATAATAAAACAATAAAGAAAAAAAATATATACAATAATAAATAATTGTTTTAACCAGGGAGTCATTCAAGTCACTGCTTTTGCTTTATCCCTAAATGTTAAAATTAATGTTGAAGTCATGTCACTCGGCAGCCATCTTTGAAATGCCTCTTGGGCATCCAAGTGAAGCTTCTGGAATGGGTAAACATCAAATTCTCCAAAACTGTTCACTAAGCTTACGTTTAAATTTCATATTTAAACACTAATGTAATCTGACAACAACTGTGTAATAAATGTTGTTTCTTTTACTGAAATCAGGAGAGATCAGTCAGTGCGCATTCGCAGTCCAAGGCCCACGTCTCAGAATGCCCTAACCCTAACAACCAGAATCTTATTTGATAGAATCTTATTTTACTTATATTATTATATTTAGTCGCAGTTCATTATAGGAAGACAAGATATCCTTGACCAAAACTGGAGGTTATTAAAGTATTTTACCATTTGCAATCCATTTCACTTCTTAAGTGTGACGTATTTCTGAGTGAAAAAGATGTTTATTCCATCCATCAGTAATTGATTGGATCCTGAAAAGTGGCTTTGAAATGTCAGAACGGAGCCAGGATGTGAGGTTGCTAAAACAATGTCAAAGCTATTTGGCTAATAGCCCACAAAAGTGACATCAGCCGAAAATAAAAAGTAATTTCAAGGTACAGCAAGTTATTATTTTTGATTAAAGACTACAAAACAATATTTTCTTTTCCTGCATTGATGAATCGTTCACAAGTCCAAAAAAATTCAAATATGCCTAACTTTATGCAGACTGATTTTTTTGGAAATCAAATTTTAAATGCCAAACCATGCTAGGCTTTAGTTTGATGTACTGTGGGTATCACACTTGTATGCTTTGTAAAACCATCGGGGGCTTTCTTTGGATGCTTACTTTACAAGACCTGTTTCAAAATTCAGTCAACGTCAGTCTGGTTGTTGACTTGCTCTAGGGAGCAGGATTGAATTGTTCACATGAACAGTTTGACTAGGGGTGCAGCCAGAAACACTGAACAGGCTCCTACTCTGTCATCAGAGAAAGAGAGAGAGGACTGTGCAGTGGATTTAAGTTCAGGCTTGGTAAACCCGCAGCTAGCCCTTAGACACACAGCCTCCAGCGTACCGCTGAACTGAGGAATAGACCTGCTGTTCCAACCGAACCTCCCAGCATGCATCAAACGACTGCCGATTCAATATGTATTATTATGAGGCACGCTGTAGGAGTTTGAGGGTTCTCTATGTTATTGTATATTTTTTGTAGCATTAGGAGAAGATGATTTGAGCTACAATGCAGGACGACTAATTTAATCGTAATGAAGTCTTTAAATGAGGTCAGGTAAAAAAAGAAAACCTTTTGTGCCAGGATAAATTTTCCAGCTGACATCATTATGTCATATAAGCCATGTCGTTTGGTCTCTCGGTTGATTTTGATTGCTTTGTGCATCAATCTTTCTTGAGTCCACGCCCTTTTGATTGATTTTACTCACTGGAGGGGAGAGTGTGATTGGATCAAGCTCTTCAACCCACACTGTGTAATTCTATAAAGTACCTCTTTAGTATTCATATGCATTAATATGTAAATTGCGGTTTTAGTAGACATAAGCGCTATATATACTTCTTCACCAACAGGAACTTGAAAGACATTGCATTCTAAATACATAAACATTAAAGAGTCATGAAACCCTAAAATGCATTATCATTGGTTGCAAATCAGTGAAAACAATAAAAGCACTCATTATGTGTATTTTAAGGGAAAATTGGTTGTTTGGCTTTTTTAACTGGGTATCATGAAAAGTAACACATATGCATTAATTTGGTGTGGTGATTGGCTGCCGAAACTGGAGAATATGCATCTATTTTATTAATTATTTTCTCAGTATTATTCAACCTGGTTTCATGAAAATATGTACCTCTCTGCACTTTTAGTGCAACACTGTTTTTACACGCCTTGTTGCACATTTCGACGCAGTTTTAAAGAGAAATGTCCACTGAGTGGAGCTAAAACACAGGTTCTATATGTGAACCCCAGCACATTTTATAGTGTTGATATGGGTACATATTGCTTTGTGTTAATTATGTTTTTGTATAGGAAGGCATTGTGATGGTTCAGAATGAAAGTATCCATGGACTAAGTTAATGTTGAAAACATGCCCTGTAGCAAATTCAACCTTAAACCTAGTCTTGTGTAGCCAAACCTTTAGACTGACAGCTGAAGGTCTAGAATTTATAGCCACTTTTTTGGCAAGGCCCGCCCATAAGGCCGTTTGACCGACATGTCAAACAATTACTCACAGTTCATTTCGTTCAGCGTCACGTTTCGGGGCATGGAAATGTCCCCACAACAACAGAACGGCGTGCAACAGTAAGAAAGATAGAAAATCCTCATTAGACGCTCGCGGTAAACATCTGTTTGAAGCATATCTCTTCACTTTTTAACACCCACAAGCAATTCTGGATAACCAAACTCAGTATTGAATCAGCCAGCTGCGATGTCAGTGTATGTTGTTTCATATTTGGCAGCAAACACGGCTGATATCCCCTTCTAAGTTACGTACTTTAAGTTACTTGATCTTCCATAATAGATAGGAGGGGACGTACAAATAGTAAAATTGGATCTGCTGGAAATCCTTCTAAAGCGTCGGCCAGGCTTGGAAATTAATACTCTTCCCAAACCCTGTCGGCATACTTTTGAGAATTCAACGTTTAACTGATCTTAATAAATGCTTAGTGTTACTCATGTAAACACAACAGTTTTTTTCCGGAAACACATGTCTGCGCTTTGTTTCCCGGGGGACCGAATATAAATGCGACACTTGTGTCCCCCGGAAATCCAATAAAATTCAACCAATCAGATGATGACTTCGACATTCCTGAAGGGTTTCCAGTGCATCAGACTTTTAGCCAACCTTCCGTGGGCGTGACATCTGAGACTGAGACTACCGTAAAAACTTAGCCGATAATTTTAACATATGCAAAAATTATATAAATAGGCATTTGTTGATGCAACTGTGCCATTTCAACTTCCTTTTACACAGGTTTTAATTGTTTTGTTAAACCATAGTCACACGTGATTCGAACCAGAGCTCCTCGCCTCTCAAGTACATCTCTGTACTTCATGAGCTACCAAACAAACCTACCGTTTTGCATTCTTCAAGGAAGGCTTTCTACAACACTTTGTTGTTTCTGTGGGAACTTTTGTGTGCTTGTGCTTCACTAGAGCAATTTTACGGTCAGGAATTAATGTTCAGTAAGAAGGCATGACCTGCGATCTCTGTTCTGACTAACCCCTGAAAAATAGTGGTACTCTAACAGTACTATATTATGCAAAAATATATGTAAACACTTATACTGAAATACTTATATAATTAAGATCCCGCTGATTGAAAAAAATGATGCTTTACATTTAAAAATAAACCATCATCTTGCAATGCACCTTGCCTTATTTACATGACATTTTAATCAGCTTTCATCTTGCTTTTTTATTCTGATATATAATTTGAAAGCTTAACTGTGTAAAATAACCCCACCTGCTTAGAGGCTAATTGTATTACGAATATAAACTGTATTATACAGTATGGCTATCCTTTATGATATGGCTGAAAATAGAACCACTAGGTGTCTATTAGTACTAATTATGATACATTTTCAATCTCTTCATGTAAGCGAACACTTGACTTGAATAGAATGATTTATGCAAAGCTCTAAAACATAATGAGTGATTGAAGATTGCTTATTACTGATGGCTTTGTTCTTTTCCTAAGCATTCTTGTTATCTCAATGAGTTAAATGTGATAAACAACAGCTTAGGTGGAAGACTGCATGATATGCAGAATCCATCTGAATGTCTCAGAAGACCGTGCTGATCAAATTAAAGATTGTAAACCATAAGAAACAGGAATGCCCTTGACAGTCTCAATGTAGCAGTGTTCATTCTGGAAACATCACCGCATGCGACTGCAGAACACTTTGCCACTGTTTAATATGGATAAAGACTATAAAACCAAGTTTGTTGTTGGTATGGAGTTGCACAGTTGCAGGAGAATGTATGTTGTGTGTGTGTGTGTTTAGCTACGCTTTTAAGTTTTATTTATTTATTTACTTATTAAAGTAAAGATTACTTGTTTACTTACTCAGTTCTTTTAAAACTGTTTTCTAATATTTTACAATAGTACAGTTCTTTCTGAATGTTTTCAAACACATTAAACAAGTTTTAGTGGCTCAATCTTTTTAAACAATATTTCAAGTAAATTAATTTTGCATTAAATCAAAACAGAAAAACACAGTCTGGACAATACCAAAGCAGTTTAAGGACTTTTCTCTACATGTTATTTATATTCGTATTAATTTTCGTACTAAGTGTGGGGGAAAAAGTATGTGAACCCTTTAATAACCATATCCTCACAATCCTGTGGCGTCAATAACTTCCAATAAACATTTCTTGTAATTATATCTTATTACAAAATTGTACCACTTTATATTAAGTGTATTTAACAATGTATGGTATGTACAAATGTGAAAAGTGAAGTAGTTCTTATCATGCTTTAACTGTATGTATGTTACATACATTGTCCTTTTAGGTAACACATTATTTTAAGGTGTCCATAATACATAACACATAGTAATACATAATAACGTAGCAGTAGCCGCTGTACTTACAGGTACTTCCCATGTAACTAAGTTAAGAAACAGTTTGAAATTATGTAGATGTAATAGGCTTCTACTGTTACACATTTGTAACGGACCAAGTCTGTTACACAGCTACCAAAGGATTGTCACACATGTCACACATGCTACTTAAAATAAAGTGTTTTAAGATTGTACTTAAGTGTAAGTAGCAATGTAACTGACTCGGTCTGTAACATTCGTGTAACAGTAGCTGCCTGTAACATCTACATAATTACAAACTGTAATTACAGACTCTTCCAAAACTTCATTATATGATAAGTACATATTATTTTATGTAAGTACAATGGCAACTACTAAGTTCCTAATTAGGTAATTACTCTGTTTTATGACACCTTAGAAATCCGGGTAAATCCAAAGAATCTGCATGTAGTTATATGTAACTCATAAAAAAAAAAAAAAAAAAGAGGTTTGGCCTAAAGATTGAACCCAACTAATGACACTGTGCAGAATCATTACCTATATTCAATTTTCGAGGACCGGGGTCTATTGATTCTCCTGGTTCATGCCTGGGTGGCTGAGTTTCTAAGCTGTAATTATTAGCCATTCTTTAGCTTTCTTTATTATTTCATTACAGGCATGAGAAACCCTTTTGATCTCTTTCATGATATCTTTTAATCCTGGCAAATTTGCTGATTACTTCTTCCTTGGCAACACGTGCCTTTCAGACAAAAAGCCAATATTAGAAAATTAAAAAGGATTTAAAAGGGATGTTGTTATCGCTCCTTCACAGAGACGTTTTAATGTAACTCAAATTGATGCATCACAGTTTCCATTAACATTTGCTCCTGAGGTTGATTATAAATACTCTTTTTAATTTAGATAGAACAGAAGTCTGAATAGGTTGTGCTTTATATGTTGCTGGGTCATTCTCAGGTCATATGACATATTTATAAATTCATTCACTCATTCAGTCATGTTTCACGGGTCCAGTTCCTTTCCTTGTGCCTCTGTTTGCCAATGACGGTTATAGAGTCACATAAAGAGGGGGAGGTCGTGTTGTATGACTAGCATGATTTGACGCAGTCTCTCTGATCTAAACAGCGCTGCCTTAATTTAGTGTGCAAACAATACCGTGTTTCTCTTTGAGGTAGTATGAGTGGAGGGAGTGGAGACTCACACTAATGGAGCATATCAAAGTCACCCTGAATGCTCAAACGGTCGGGGCTAGTTAATGTGCACATCAAAGGCCAGTCAGTGTGCTGTCAGTTGGTCTGGGCGCACATCACAGATATTTGTGGGATAGCTAGAATTGATGTAATTGGACTTCAACTACAGTTGGTGAGTATTGTGCTTGAAAGGTTAATGATGTATGCAGAAGATGTCTGTATTGTCACTCTTATACATCAGACATAGAGTAATGCAGTTAATAATAATAAAATCTTACTATACAATTACATTTAACTTGCATTACATTAAAATGACAGTACTTTGAATTATTATTTTTATTATTATCAATTATCTTACAAATTAAATTATAACATCTTGTTGTTACAAATTGTGTTTATGTTTAAGCTAAAATTAAGTTAATGATTGTATTAGTAATATTGGTAATATTTTTTAAAGATGTTTCTTCTGTTCATCAAGGCTGCATATCAAAAATACAGGGGGAAAAAAAGAATATTTTTAACATTTAAAATAATGGGTTTCTACTTTAATATACTTTTAAATATAATTAATCATTACTCCAGTCTAAATCATTCTAATATGCTATTTATTATTAGAATTATCCATGTTGGCAACGTTGTGATGGCAAATATTTTTTGGGAAACTGCAATTTTTTTTTCAGGATTCTTTGATGAATAAAAAGTTATAAAGAACAGCATTTAATAAAAATATGAATATTTTCTAACAGTATAAGTCTTTGCGTCACTTATCCTAGCTGAATAAAGGTTTTAATTTCTTTCAAATAGGCCTAAAAAAAGAATAAAAAATTACTGACCCCTAACTTTTAAAGGATAGTGTATATTGTTAGAAAGGATTTCTATTAAAATAAATGCTGTTCTTTTTATGGTTTCATTCATTCAAGAATCCTAAAAAAATATTTTACAGGTTCCAAAAAAATAAGCCTCCAGCGCTGATAATAAATCAGTATATTAGATTTCTGAAGGATCGTGTGACACTAAAGAGTAATGGTGCTGAAAATTTTGCTTTGCATCACAGGAATAAATAGGATTTTTATGTATGCTAAAATAGAAAATTGTTATTTTACATCGCAGTAATATTTCACAGTATACATTTTTTCCTGTATTTTTGATCAAATAAATGCAACCTTGGTGAACATAAGAAACATTGAAAAAAATCTTACTGTTTTCAAACATTTGACTGGTAGTGTATATATACTGTATAGATATGTAAATGTCTTTATATATATATAATTACATTATGACATCCTGGGCTGTTTTCTTAGCGATTTCTTTAGGAAAAACCTGTAAAGAAAATTTTCAACATTTAAAAATATGTAATAAAACCTCTACGGATGTTTGCTTCACCCCCACACGCACACACACACGTTGGAAACTTTCTGCTTTTTTAGATTAAAATGCACCATTTAGTATGTTTGTAAGCCTTTTGAATTACAGGAACATAACATCACTGTTTTCATAAACCACCTTCAGATTGCTATACCTCTATCGTACTAACATCATTAAACAAATTTGTGTCCAGTACACACACTCAGAGAGACCTGTATATTTGAGTGTATTATTGTTCCTTTGACACAAACAGACTGATGTAAACAAAGGAACAAACTTCTCAATATAAACTCTGATGAACAACAATATTTCCAATGCACTGTACAAAGCAATTCAGCACATTTAATAGAACAAAGGACATATTTCAAAGATTAATATTTGTTCAATATTTGTAACAACATTTATGTAATTAAAACAGTAAAAGCTTTTCATTTTACTTAGAAATCTGTTTTGCACATTAAAACTTAGCATATAATTGGAGTTGTTTTATCACTGTGCTTATGTATTTAGTGACCTCATTTCACTCTTTTAATAAATACAGTATTTTTTTTTTTGTGCAAACCCCTGTGGAGGCAAACAATTAGCAGTTTATTGTGTTTAATTTACAATGTTTAACGGAAAAATGTACCTCACTATTTGCCTTTTTCACACATGTAATATATTGCATGCATTGTTGCACACTGTCAACATATACACCTGTGCTCTCTCTCTGTCTTTGTGTCTTCCTGTCACTCTCTTCATTAGAGGTACAGGTATTGATCTCTGCACCAGCTATCTGTCGTTCCTCCGTAGATTTCCTGTCTCCCTACATGGCTTTTCGTGTTGTAGCAGAATCTGTCCATGTCTTTGTTTATCACCTCTCTGTCTTTCTCCTTCTCAATTCATTCCCTTCTTTCTGTCTTCATGACATGTCTCACTTCACCCTCGGCTTCTCAGTCTCACTCTCCTTAGCAATTATCACACAGGCAGCCAGTCAGGTGGACCCAGAATGTGAGAGCAGTACCTGGGTCGCACTGGTTAACGCTGAGGTGATACATGAACAAATGTAGCGGAATCGATAACTGCAAAAGGGGCAAAATTGGTGGGAACCGCCGGGCTGGTATTGAGGGAATGTTAAGTGGTGTCTGAAATGAGCTGAGGGATAATTTAAACAGGACACCTTGTTAAAGCCTTAAGTGAAGCTGCTGGGATGGTTTTACCTAATCTTATCAGCGGCTCCAATGGAGGGTAGATAAAACGTAAAAGCCAGAACAGCTGATGAGAATTTAACTAGATGTTAATTGATGCGTACCGATTTAAACCTACCACTTTCAAATGTAACATTCTGGTGGTGTTATTGAAATATTTGGATTGTCTACAATAGAGAGTTGAGAATGAGCTATGATTTGATCCAAAGATTCAAATTAAACTTATGCGCAAAACCTAAATACCAAATAAAATGCGAATAAAGCAGCGTTTTCAAGTCAAAAAGAACAAAAACGTCACTTTCTGGTAACTGTGGTACTAAATATCTATAAGAATACAGGAGAAGGTTATCAAGTTATCTTTTCTCATACCGCAAAGTAGCATTTGCATGGAGGAATTTATTTGGTAAATGTGTTTCCATCATAGTTTATGCACATCTTGGTGTTTTCCAAAATGAGCATGCAAATAGGTGGATGGAAACGTAGCTACTGTTTTAAAGAACGGTGGGTATGATTTTTTTATAAAAAAAATTTGTTTTGGATATCTAACATAAACTTGAAATGGTCAAAGTTGCTGTATTTCAGTGTAATATGGTAATTCTCTTGCATTTAATAAATTTTTACTGACCTATTGTAATACAACCTTTACCTCAATCTTTACCTCTTTCTTCTAGTGGAGGAATGCTGAGCTGAGAAAAGAATCTTTGGAAGCCAACACTGTCTCACTTGCATGCATACAGTATATAAATTTATTATATAATTTTTGACTATTATTGGAGCACCAAATCCCACCCCTACTTTAGACCTACAGTACCCACCTGTGAACAATATAAGCACACACACACAGGCAAATGCAGTCACAGGTATTTATTGCACAAACTAATCATAAACAAGCAGTTTATGACTTGGCCTACAAACAAGTCTTGTCATATTCCAATTCTTCTGAAGCCACGCTAATTCTTTATGCGAAGAAGAGAGTAAACACAAGGTTTTAATCACTAAAAATGTTCCCACTCCATTAAGGCCCTGATGTCTCATTCAGAAAACATACTCCTGTCTCGTTGAATGATGAAATCGGTCACGAGATACACAAGAGTCAATAGTATTTCACAACAGAACCAACAAGAACCAATGACTTTTTCACTTCCAACGCTGACGAAACGATTCTTGTACCGGCATCGCTCACACAAAGAATACAGAAGATGGAGACAGCTTCTATTCCTCTCACAAATCAATCGTTTGGCCTCAGAAAACTTGTAATATTAATATTTTTCAAATAAATTATGACGGTAGTTGTATCTGCCTGCTATATCCTGTGTTTTATTGACAGTGGGTAGGTTTAGGGGCAGAGGTTGGGTTATGTGCTCATAAATGTGTAAATAATATAATTTAAATAAAACGGTTTGCATTGAAAAATTCCACCCCTACATTTATGCAATAATGGCATTGTTTTTACCCAATATATCTGTTAATTATGACGATGAAAAAATTATTGCGTCGGCATATTGACACTAAGGGTTTCCTGTTTAAAAAAATGGAGGACCCTTTACATCGACTTTAGTGACTAAAAAGGTGTACCTTGAGCTTCAAAGAAGCGATGCAAAAGGGTCTCGACCAAGCGTCAAAATGTGACGAGTTGGAGTGAGACTGTGTTGTGGAAGCAGTGTGATGTTTGCTTACTTTCACATCTGCATTTCTAACCTAGCACTGTTAAGTTTACCAATGCTATCTTAAGGCCAAATGGCACATATTTTACAAGGTGGCTAATTCATATGAATTTGTATGACCTTACTCGTATGAAACGATTTTTGAGATGGTTAAGTTTAGGATTTATCATCTTGTACAATAGAACTGATTTTTGCACAGATTGTATAAATGAATTCATGTTCATATGAATTTGTATTTAGCCACTTTGTCAAATATGTGCAAATCCTGTGAGATCGGCTTGGGTTTTCTCATTATAAGCAACTATCAACTCAAAAGAGTCTCAACCTAGCATTTCTTTTGAGAAAAAAAAAAAAAAGATAAACGAATACATAATCCAGCTTGTATTCACGTTCTTTTAATCAACTGGATGTGTATTTGAAGTGTAAAAACTGATAGTATTTTCTGTTGTGTTTGTTTTGTTCTTTTTTAAGTGCTAAGTGTCTCATCATTTGCCAGTTTTCTCTTTATTTATTTTTTTATTTCTTGAAAGTAAGATGCGCAACAACAACACACAGCTTTCTACAATCGAACATGCTCACTTACAGGCAAAATCTGTCAATGGTATCACAATCCAATCACATGTGTCCAAAAATCTTTTAAACATCATTAAAGTGAGAGCTGTCAGAGGTTCTACCTCTATTTGACACAATGACAGCATTATTCACATGGTTCAGCTGATTGTTTTCTGTCGTTGCTCTACATACAGTACTTGCTTGCCATAGCAGTGTACTTCACCTTCCCCAGCTCCACCTGTGTAGATCTACTACGGTGTGATTTAATTTGCGTTGTATTTGGTGGATGTTTTATACATTTTACATGTTTAGCAGCAGTATTTCCTACCTTCTCACAGCAGCATGTTTGTGGATGTATTGGCAATAGAAATTCTCAGTAATTGCTTTGCAGAATCAGCAGCAGCGTATCAGATCGGTTCCAACAAGACCAAACATAGCCTTGTATACTGGCATGCTAAATTCTCTGGAAGTTGTGTATTTTTAGGCTTAAAGCAGCCATTCCTGTTGAAATGAGTTCAATTTAATAACCTCATCTCTGCATCTGTCACCATTGAGTCTGGGATTTTGTAGATCAGTGATTAAATGTAAAGATCAGAAAATGAACGAATGTCTACAATTTTTAGAACTAGCGATGTTTTCTATGCACATGTCTTACCAACCATTTTAAGTACTTAAAAAATGAAGTATGTTTTACTGTAGGAATTATATGTTTTGAATACCTTAGTATGTCAGCTACCTTCAATAACAAGTGTATGCAGTATGTGGAATTATTCCGCTTTTAGCGTTGGGAATACAGCAGTGCTCTCAAACATAAACACTGGGCTCCGAGAGGCGGATCTGGCTGTCAGGATACAGTGACAGGTATTTACAGGATGTGTACTAATAACATCATCATGTCTGTCTGCTGCAGAGCGGGGTGTAGTAGTACTAAAAGCTGGGGGACTTTCCTAGGAATTGTTCCAACAGACTGTTTTTCAAAGCCAGGAAAGCTGACAGGCTCGGAGAGAATATGCAACACTGCCTGGCTGTGTGTGTGTGTGTGCGCGCGCGCATGGTTGGCATAAACACACACACACCTGCTCTGTGCAAGTCCTTTGAGGTTATTAACAAAAACCATCAGCTTTAAGATAATGTGCCATTAATTATTGAATGCACAGAAAAGTTAAGCATGCATGAACAGTAAAAGGTCGATTTCTTCCAAAATCCTCTCATTTTTAGGTCGTTCACACAGGTATAACACAAAAGAAGAAATTTTAAAACATTTTGCTTGGCGCTTTTTTCCAGTATTTAGAAATGATGCAAGTCTTCTGAAGCCACATAATAGGTTGAGTGAAGAACTTTCATGAGAGATTATGAGCGACATATCAATATCTGATTTGTGAATTAGTCTTTAGAGTCAGATCTTTTGTAATGAACCAGTTGATCCGGTTCGCAAATCAGACTGATCTGCTCACTGGAGTGGAGGGTTATTACTAAATAATGACGTAGATTTCAATCTATTCCTAATACAGCCGACCGATTTTTGGCTTTTATTTTATTAATGACATCAGCGGATAGGTTTTTCTGTGTAATGAATTATGATACATTACAGAATCTAGAAATTGCTATTCCAGCTATAAATGTTTTGCAAGAGAAAGCAAGGTTTCAAGGGGAAGCATGGAATTTGTATTTGAATTTGTATTATTATATTACATTTCTTACATAACAAAAAAACATTTTATGAATTAATGAAAAAGCATTAAAACACAATCAAATTTTTTGTCCATTTGTACCCAGCTGCTCTGAAAAAACTGTTTAATTTAATAAGTGTATTTTCATATTCAGATAATTTTTATTGTCTAAAAATAACCATTTCTATTTTTAGTAAAACTTTGTAAAAAATGAATGTAAATGCTAATCCACTTTACTATATTAATTAAAATAATATGATTTTATGGGCCATTTATTATGTGAAGCTTTAAACTCATTGCTATGGTTTGCAAGTACCTAGAAACAAACACAAATTTTGAAACCATATTTCTTATGTTGCACTAAAGAAATAAAGCCTTTTTTTTGTTTTGATGCTGTCACTGCTTCTCAGCCCAGTTGGAAGCCTAGAGTTTACAGTATGCTTGCTGTACTGATGCAAATTTATGATGCTGTTTGTATTTTATAACACTGGTGGGTAAAGTTGCCAAATAACAGCAGCTGCGTGTTGATACCTTGAGTTATACAGCGCTCTTTATGGGTTTTTGCCAGAATTGAATTACTTGTCTTGATCTTGAGATCTAGGTGGTATAACACAGCCTGTTAATTTCTATAACTTCCATTTATATCCATTTACATACAGTAAATTACAGAGCAGATATTGAGGTTTTAACATGGGAGAGATGGCAATCTTATTTGCACTGTATCCTCTCGGTGCATATCGGATTAAGCACAACAGCTGAGTCAAATTTGCTTAGAATATACAAAATAGCTTGATTTTTCTGCGGTGCTTTTGGTTTGTGTTGTGATGGAAATTTAGTGTGTATGACTCAGTGATGTGTCTTCCATTCACTGAAGCACAGCTCTTCTGTTCTCAGCGCTCAAGCACTGTAAAATGATTGGACAATGTGTGAGTGCATTAAACAGACATAAGCTAGTGTTTGGAAACTCATTAATGTGACCCTTTAGTCATTCAGAGAGAGTCACACACTCCCACATGCAAACTCTCACTACTCTACAATCAGCACGTACCGACAAAACACTAGCAGACACTCTGTCCATCTTCTGTTGTATCTCACACAACAACAACCACCACCAAACACACACACACACACACATATTTGTGGTTTATGGGGACTCTCCATAGGCGTAATGGTGTTTATACTGTACAGACTGTATGCGGTTTTGCCCTACACTGACCCCACACCTAAACCTACCCCTTACAGGAAACTGTGTGCACTTTTTGATTTTTTTTAAAAAAGTATTTAAAAAGTGTTTAGTATGTTTTTTAAGCCTTTTGTTTATTGCAGGGAAATGTCCTCATAAGCCATGTTTATGTTGTGTGTGTACACACATACACAGACACACACACACACATACAAACTAACAAATTAAAAGTACAACTTTAATACATTTTCAGTAGCATGACAGTATTGTTTTGTTTTGTCGTAACAAGCTATTCTTAGCATTGGAAAGTGCTTCATTTTAGGAAATCAAGACTTTTTTCAGTAAAACAAAAACACTGATTCATCAGTTGGTTTGAGTCATCCTTTATTATACTTAGACATCTCAGAATCTCTTTATACAACTTTGTATTTTCTCAATTTTTTATTTTGTGAAATTTTACAACAAAAACTGCCAACTGCTATAAAAAATAAATATATGTTATTTATTCCAGTGATGGCAAAGTTGGGTTTTCCTGCAGCTATACTTATTTAGTGTCACATTAAAAAATGCACACAGAAATATTAATATGCTGATTTGATGTTCAAGAAACATTTTATCTCTGTTATGTTTTAGTGCTGTGGTGAAGCGTTAATCGATAGCTCCTTCATTGAACACGGAAACTCGGAAGCAGGAATATAACCATGAAGACATTTATTTAACATAAAGAAACAAACTGAACAAAGCAAAACTATACAAACCACATACACGTCAGGGAAACATTAACAATCGTCATTTAACTTAAGACACCGTCTAATCAACATTGAGCACGGGACACCTGTGAAAGACAGCTGGAAGAGAATCAAACACTAATGACAAGGGCGGGGTTACAAACGATCAGAACACATGAGGGAACAGCATGAAAACAAACACAGAGCACATGGACAGATAAATAAACACAAAACACACCCTTCCTTAAGGCGTGGATCCTAGACACGCACAGCAAGGAGGGAGTTCATGAGAAAGGGGGTGGGATGGCGGGAATCCGGGAGCGGACGGCGGAGGAGTCCTTTGGGACAGGTCAGATGGCCGAAACACCCTCCAAGGCGGAGCAGGTGGTGGAGCAGCCCACCTGGGTTTACCAGGCAGCGATGATGCTCTCCCGAGCCCAACAAACAGTTTGTACGCCCACCAGGGCGGAGCGGACGGAGGAGGCGCCCACCTGGGCCTACCAGGCAGCGAGAACGTCCTCCTAGGCAGGGTAGATGGTAGAGAGGCCCTCCAAGGCGGAACAGACGGCGGAGAGGCCCAACGGGGTGAAGCAGGCAGCGGGGACCTCCCTCTTGGTGGAGCAGGCAGCAGAGAAGCCCACCGGGGAACACCAGTCATTGAGAATGACCTCCCGGGCCGAACAGTCCATAATAGAGTCCTCCTGGACTGAACAATCACTGCTCTCCAGGGCTGAACAGGCAGTGAAAATGCTCTCCTGGGGCGAACTGACAATGGACGTGCCCTTCTGAACCCAACAGTCAGTGATAGTGCCCTTCTAGACTGAACTGACTGTGGTAAGACCCTTTCAACCCCTGGACAGGGACTCGGAGACCTCCATAGGTTGTGCAGCCACCAACGGACCTCTGGAATCTCTGAGCCACACACAGGCCCCGGCGGCTTGGGCCACCATTGATCCGGATAGCAGACTGGGTCTGGAGGATCCTGCCACCAAGGATCCGGATCAATGACCGGGTCTGGCGGATCCGGCACCCATGGTTCTGGATCACAGACCGGATCTGGTGGATCTGGCCACCATAGTTCCGGATCACAGACCGGGTCTGGAGGATCCGGCCACACTGGATCTGGATCATAGATGAACTCTGGTGGAGCCGATGACACTGAACCCAAATTGCAGACCATCAATTCTGGACATGGCTCCTCGTACCATGAAACGGGAGTGAGACCCGTAATATGCGGACTATATACCGCAAGGACCTCATGCAGCTCGACTGGCTGCGGGACCAGAACAGACTGGCTTGAACGCAGCCCCTCGTACTGTGTGACGGGAATGGAACCCGATACAGACTGGCTTGGAAACGTGAGGGTCTTTGACAGCTTCTCAGGCTGCATAACCAGGACCGACTGAGTAATACCACACAGCCCCTCTCGCTGTGAGACGGGGCTAGTACCCATCATTTGCGGCTTTGTGACTGCAGACCGAGATCCGGGCAGTCGCGGCCGGGAGTGCGAACCGAAGCTCGCGAAGATGTTCGCGTTCGTGGAGTTGAACACCATCCTCTTTTCGGTCGATTGTTCTGTAACGACTCAGTGCTGTGGTGAAGCGTTAATCGATAGCTCCTCCTACGGCGTTACACAGAGAACCTAAACATGAGTATAGCACTGTGCACATCACATTGTAATAAATGTGTAAATGAACTAGAGATTACTGTAATACAGTCAGTAATATAGATTAAAACAAACCTACCATCTTTGAACACCTATAAATATGAAGCTGGATATGATATAAAAAATAAATTGTGAAATAAATTGTAAATTGTAATATACTGCTGTAGAAGTTACAGTGAAAATACAGAATAGCCATGAAATTATAGTACATAGTACAATAGTATAACTTAATGCTGAGCCATATATTCAAACTATAACGTAAGGTGATGACAAAAAAAAATGACTTTACAATTACTTAATTACTTATAAACTTACAACAAACTAAGTAACTTTTTTCAAATGAGTAATGCAAGCTTCTTTGAGATTTTTGAAATACATTTTGTGTAAGGTGAAGAGGTGTTGTGTGTGCTGTGTAAACTGGATTTATTAACACTTTACTTAAAGGGGTGTGCATAAGACTGACATGACACCTTCATAATCATGACATGACATACATCATGAATATAAAGGAGGTTTAATGCATGTTTATAATAACTGTCATTAAGTGTCATTTTTAATCCAAAGATGACATTGTTTGAGATGCCTTTGTTATGACAACTTGACCAATATGTCATAACCTGTCAGTGTCTTTGCCATGACAACTTGACATTACCAAGACAACATAACTGAGTGAATAACACTTAATAACAGTTGTCATAAACATGCATTAATCTGTATGTCATGTCATTATTATGAAGGTGTAATGTCAGTCTTATGCACACCCCTTCAAGTAAAGTGTTAGGGTTACTAGAGTAAATGTTAACATGGTTTAAATCATCTCACTTTAAATCAGCTCCAAAACATGTTCAGTATAGAAACTGAATGAGCAAATATACGAGTAAGTATAGTTGGTAACACTTTAATTTAGGGTCTCTTATATTAGGGTATCTTAATTTAGTAATAATAAGCATGCTTACTATTGTGTATTATTAGTAGTAATTAAGATGATATTAATACTTTATTCTACATTCTTAATCCTACCCAATACCTAAACTAAAAACTACCTTTATAAATAGTAATAAGCAAATTAGGAATTTATTGAGGGAAAAGTTATTCTGGGAAAGAAAGACACGCAACGCAAGAGATGGGAGACATGCAACAATAGGGAGACAAACAAAATGTGAACCACTGGATTACACATGGTACAAGTTGTATTCATGTTTGGGCTGTCCAGTTTTGGTAACACTTTATAGACCCTTTTACAGCCCACGTGATCAAATAGTTGCGCGCGCATTTTGGCAACGGAAGAGGTGTTGTTCCCCATTGACTCTGACATATTAGCAACGAAAGTTTATTAAA
>JAUCMT010000056.1:11671316-11686489 GCA_032357475.1 Enteromius thamalakanensis
CATCAAAAGCTCATTAGCCAATCAGAGTAGATCGCTGTTAAGCCCGCCCCCACGAGAGGTTTGTGCCAAAATAGCAAGTGAAAATTTTCCAAGCGTAAGCAAAAGCTGTGGCAACGTATTCCATAGTTAACTGTGTCTACCGGTATACCGCTAACCCCTAATAGGATTAATAAAAATATAGTTGTGATTTGGCAAAACCCTGCTTTATTTAGCCCATATGTTACAGGGTAAACATAAATGCAATTTTACTTTTATTTTCACTCAGACACGGCTAAATACAGAGGCATCAACTTTTTTTTTTTTTTTTAATGGGACTTGACTTCTTTTTTCTTTTATTAACAATCATGCAGCCTAATTATCAAAATTGCATTTAAAATTCACTTGACTCACATGTGAGGGTTAGTGATAAGAGAAAGAAAGAGAGGCAGAGGAGGACAGAATAGGGGAGGAAGTGATGTGATTGCAACACACTGCTCCCCAAGGTCGCCTATAATGGATGACTGCCCACTCAAGCCTCTTACTCTGCATTCAATCAGACCACCAATCAATTATGAGCATAGAGCACAAATGCCTGCCTGGCCTTTATCACAATACAGTCAGAGCTGCAGCACGTCTGCTCCAGGGAACAGAATCAGCGGACGGCTTGAGTTACTGTTGTCTTTGACTCTCTGATGCTTCCTGATTTGGGCTTTTTTTGTACGAGAGCATCTGCTTCAGGAACAGTTTGAACTTTGGATGGTTGCTGTGTGGCTTTATAGTGAGCTGCTTGATTGCTTTTACATGTGCCAAATGTTTCGGCAAGCCAGACTGCATTTTCATCTCTTTTATACCTCTTTACTTTCTGTCGGAATAAAGGAGAGCAGCTGCGAGTCAGTTAATTTAAAGGTTCACTTCCAATTTTACATTTGAGTTTAATCTGGAAACATCAACTGGAACTGGAACATGACTTTACCATAGACTAAAAACCCAAATGCAGATGGGGAACTCCTCATTTTCACAAGCCACTGGTCTTGATACATAAGGGCTGTGTTTCTCGGGATACAGGTTCAAATCCCAATCTGACTCCTCTGCTTTCCCCAATGATTGTATTTTGCTATACAAGTTAATAAAAAGGCAAACGTCATAGCTTTAAAGAATTTTGGTACTGTTCCAAGTGCACCTTGTGCTGGTTGGAAATTATAGGGTTCTTTTCTTGTCTAATAAAACCTTGTTCTTGACTTTCAGGCTCTGTAGGGTTTAAATGGAAGTCTTTTATAAGACTAAAAGATGGAATTATCTCCTAAGGGGGTATTGGATTTATGTTTGTGATTCAGGGATTTTGAACGATTTTAGACTGGCTAGTCTGCAACACAACTCGATTTAAACCGATGTAGAATCATGTTTTCCTTTACTGTATGCAAGAGGTTGTATTTCAAGAGAATGGGAACTAATGTTTTAGAAGCTAATTTGAGTTGGTTTTGCAAAACTGCAATGGAAATTGCGGTCATTCATTCAACTAATTTGTTCAATTATTAGTTTGAAAACATTGATTCATTCAGGAACAAAAAGAAAGACTCTCCAGTCTAAACAATCAAAACATCTACATTATTGAATTTACATACAACTAAAAAACACAAATGTATATAGCCATAGTAATAAACACCTGGATTTACTTTTTCTTTTTCTTTTTTCTAACTGGGGTTGTTACTATAACTGCAATATTGTGTTGTTGATGAGCATAACAGAATGCAGCAACCGCACTATTTGCACATTTTCTTTTTTCGTAAGGTAATGCACTTCTCGTTTTATGCTTAATGCATATCTAGGCTACTTGTAATGATAACATAAAGTGTAATGTGTTGATTTGTATATCATGAATATTTGTGAAAGTCATGTCCAGGGAAAGCGAAATCTGTTTTAGCATCGATAGTTTTGAGTATCTCAATAGCTCAGTATACTGTATTACCGCATATATGTGGTAATACATGCATATTGTTTCTCTGAGCCACTCAAAATTACCAAAAGGGGATTTCTTTTCTGTGACAGCCCTGTTACTAAGTACTGATTACAATGAGTCTGTGGTTTTATCGATTAGTGAGTGATTTTGAATTGTTTATGTAGCTGATTCACAAACAGGGTCCGAAATTAACAAAATGCAAGCAAATTCTCTCTCTGGCGAGTTAAATTTAAAGCACCATCCGCCACAGGACGAGTAAATCTTTTCAACATTAATGTTAATCAGTATCAGTTCTCGCAGATCTTTGTGATGCTCACTCAGTCACTGCTCTCCCGTCCCCATCTGCATGCAACGTACTGAAGCGTAAGTGAAACGTGAGCGCCACACTCACGCCATTTCAGTGTATCCCACACTCAATGTAGCGGTAGTTTTGTGGTAGTGGCGTCAGAAGCAGGAGACCAGATTTCATGAACAGAGAAAACAAGGAGTCTGACTAGAGTTCAATAAGAGTTCATTAAAAAAACATTTCTAAATAATAGAAAAACTCTGAAATTACTAAAATGGACAAAGAAAACAAGTATTCTGATAGTTTGTTAAAAACATTTCAAAGTAATACACATTTCCAAGTTATAATAAACATCTAATAGGACCAAAAAGTAGTTTTTTCTATTGATGTTTTAATTATGTTGTCACTCCTCTCTGTCCGGAGCACACATAATATACAGAATAACGTGCTTTGGATACATCTGTGTTAAGTCGTTCAGAATTTGGGCGGGTAAAAAAGAAGCTTGGCTGGTCTATTTTTTAATCCAACTTGTCAAATACTTAATTTCGGGCCCTGTTCACAAATATTAATTGGTTTACACAGCATTACTTATTGTCACTTCTAAAGAAAGAAGTACTCATTAAAAAGTACACCTTAGAAAGTACAACTATAGTTGTTTGATTGGCTTATTTCACTTTGTGGTTAAGTACATGTTTTGCAAATGACATAGTTTCGGGAGAAGCGCTGGACGAATTAAACACGGCTGGCTCCGCATCTTCTAATCAATCCCCTTGTTACATTCACCCAATCAAAACCTTCTTACCACCTATAAACAACCCGTCTTCCTTTCTTCCGCATCTCGCTTTTTGTGCATCCCTCCTCCACCCCTTCTCCACCCACTATCATGCGCCACGCCTTCCTCCGGGGGGTAGCAGATGGGGACCAAGCCGGACGCCAAACTCTTGCCCTTGCCAGGGTTCAAAACTCTAGGGTTCGGAGTCCGCCATTCTCCCGGCTCGCTCCCCGGAGAGCACGCCAAATTTGCTATTTATTTTACCTTAATGAGGAAACTTAAAAATTAGAGAAATGTAGCTTTTTATCATATTACACCATGTTACTATCGAAAAGCAATGTCAGTGAGGACGCTAACAAAATGAGCACACACATGTAGCATGACACTAACAGCTATCACACCCTGAGGAAATATATTGAAATTTGTTTCTGCTTCTGATGTGTCAGGCTCTCAAAATGAGCTATTGTTCTGCCTTCTTTAATGATAAGACACCTCTGAGAAATGTGACTTGAGTGAGACTGATATCTTGTTGATTTCATCACACTCTCCTTGGCTTTGTTCACACTGCACTTAAATACAATTTATTTTTTTTCTAAACTTTATTACCAACTGTCGTTCTGTAAGTGATAAAATTAGATTAGTTTGTTCAAGCATCGCTGTCAATATCGGGTATCTACAGCGGTTGCTATAGGGATGTCTTATGTCTGAAGCGTCAGCACATCTGTCGTGAGTGTCAGAGGATTACTGTATTTACTCTTGACTGTGACTAAAAATGCTCACTTGTTCACTGTGTAGAACCTGCCACAGATGAGCATAAATAACTGAATTCAGTCACTGCTGTTGAATATATATATATATTAGTGCTGTTAAATGATTAATTGCAACCATTTTTCTTAAATACATATAGTACATGCGTATATTTGTTTGTATGCATGTGTGTGTTTGTGTGTGTATGCGCACATACATATGCTGTGCTGTGTGTATATCAGATGTGTGTGTGTGTGTGTGTGTGTGTATCTATATATATATATATATATATATATATTACCTTTTAAAACAAGAGCAAGTTGTACTATATTAATTTGATGGTTTTTTACTTGATTAATTTATGCACGTTTCTTTATTTATTGTTGTGAATGACTGTTAATCACTGAATTAGGTCCATTTAGTTAATTACCTTTTTTTTTTAATTGGTGTTTTATTTTATATTATAGCAGATTCTTATTTCAAGACATTAAAATGTTTAGTTAGTTGCAGAAGTTATAAAAATTGACATTAATCTGAACTATTTTATTTTGCATTCTTAGGTGTAATACTAAATACCTTCATAGGTATTTGCTGATTTTGTAAATCAATAAACATTCATTTTGGCCAGATTAAGTTAAATATTCATATTTAACGAATAAAGTGAAAACATAAGTCTGCTTCACCATCAGGCATCTTTGAGTCCAAACACAAAAAACAAATATCTTTCCTAGATAAAAAAGATGAAATGAATAAATCAGTTGACCAAGATTATCCAGATTGTGATTGATTTAGCCTCTCTGCTCTGCTTCGGCTGTGCTGAGCCATGAATCTTGCTCTGGACGTCTGCTGAATCTGAGTTTATTGATAAATCTGTCTGCAGTCCACAGTTGGATGGGAGAATGTGTGAAAGCCGCTCTTTTGATCTAAATCAAACTTTTGAGAAGTGAAGACCTGCACCAAGCCTGTGCATTGAACTTTTGATCAACACTGTCTCGAAAAACTGCAAGAACAAAGCTCTTCTTCTCTTTCTAAATAGTGAATTATCTTTTTCATCACGTTCCTGTTCAGAAAGTTACTGCCCAGAGATCATG
This sequence comes from Enteromius thamalakanensis, assembly GCA_032357475.1. Taxonomy (NCBI): domain Eukaryota; kingdom Metazoa; phylum Chordata; class Actinopteri; order Cypriniformes; family Cyprinidae; genus Enteromius; species Enteromius thamalakanensis. The sequence goes on from JAUCMT010000056.1 coordinate 11,676,149, forward strand.
CCTTCTCGTCTGAAAGATATTTTGAGTTTTAAGCAGAGCCTGTTAAGTTGCGAATCAAGCAAGACTGTGTGCTTAAAGAGTTAGGATATTTCAAACATTAAAATCATTTACTTGTGTCATTCTAAAGTTGTATAACAATTTTATCCGTAGAATAATGCAACAGTGTAGATGGTTGTTTGGTTACACTCTTTTTTGAGGTATAATTATAGTAATTTAAGTCTAATTTGATAGATGTACTTACTATATGGTTAGGATTAGGGTTTGGGTTAGGCTTACTTGCATGTAATTATGCATAATTAATTGTTATTTTAATAGCACGCACATGCAATATGTGTAACAAGGGCACCTTAAAATAAACCATGTTACTGGTTGTTTTATATTCCGTGCATAAAACCAATTTAAAGTAATAGTTCACACAAACGTTAAAATATACAAAAATATTTATCTTCAGGCCATTCAAGATGAGTTTGTTTCTTCATCAGAACAGATTTAGAGGAATTAAACATTACATCATTTGTTTATCAATGGATCCTTGGCAGTGAATGGGTACCAGCAGAAGGAATGTCCAAAACACTGATAAATCCGCAAAATAATCCACAAGAAATTCATTTTTTATTTAACTGTAATAATACGTCTGTGAAACAAAACATTCTCTAACGACCCCCTGTAAAACTACTTTTAGTCATTATTTAGGTAGCACACAAAATCTGAATGCCTTTGGCAGAATTCAAATGAGCTATTTTAATCTAGATTAATTAGTCTAGATTAATCTAGATTACAAAATTTAAAAAAAAATTAACTATACCCGCCCCTTATATATACATATATATTGTGTATTTTATAATATATTTATTTATTTTTATATAATTTATAATAAATTATATTGTGATCCAGATATTCATTTAAACAACGTGACTCTTTAATAAGTATCCTTTTATTACTTTCCTAAGTGGTTTGGACACTTCTCAATAAGCGCTCATGAATGTGCTTATGTGAGGATTTTTGCTGGTTTGTCACACAAAGCTTTCATTTATCTAAAAAAAAAACTTTTGCGTCAAGAACTGTACAGGTCACATTTCTGATACTTTTATGGAGATTTTGCATCCTTTATTAAACTGGAAAGCTTTAGTTCAAATGTATTGCGATTGCAGGGAAAAGCCGACATTCTTCTGCTTGCTCCAAAACGCTTGCTCCAAAAGTCAGTCATATGTGTTTGGAATGATATGAGGCTAAGGCCCTGTTTACACTAGTGCATTTTCATTTTTTAAAATGCCTAACTTTTTCTATGGTCACGCAATCATTTACAGTAATCTGGCGTTTTTGAGTTTGAAAACAGAGAGTTTTGAAACTAAGCAAAACTGCGAATTTTAAAAACAATGGCATGGCTGCCCGCATTCCCTCACTGTATCCTTGACGACTGATCACCATGGATTCCCCATTCGACCATTCCTAGTATTTAGATACGCCTACGATCTAAACAAATGGTCATGACATGCGTTGTGTACTGCAAATAGATAACGATTCTAATATGCAGCAGAAACGCCAATGTAGACGAAGATCGTATTAATTTAAAAATGTTGTTCAAAATTAAAACGCACTAGTGTAAACGGGGCCTTGGTCAAAGTCAATAACCCTTTTTATCTTCATGCATGTATTTCTGTTGGTATGTAGGATATTTTTTCAATGACAATTTATGAGGCGGGTTATGAGAGGTTGCATTGAAGCGTTATGATATTCCATTATTTAATGATGAACAGCATGACACCACCTGGTCACGGTCTATTACACCATTTATTGAGCTTCATCAAATTGTTTGAAAAGAAAAACATAAGCTGACATTCTATGGGTGAGTGTAGTGTGTAACTGTGTTTCAAAGCAGATGGATTGAAAACATAACCCTGCTTCTATAAATAGTTTTTAATAGTGAAGCACTTTATTTATTTTGACAGTAGGTTTAGTGAAGCATAATTGGGCTGTTTGTGTTTTATTTGACAGTGTCTAAAATGACGATTTTGAAAAAGTCCTATTGCTTTTATACTGCTTCAGCATCGTCAGCTGTTGAGTGCGTCTCGGTGTAGTTTTTCATTCTGAGATGGTGATATTTGTGTTTAATTGAGGCAGGCCTACTTTTCACAGGTTAACGTATCTGGTGAAATAAGCATCTGTATGTCTGGCACACCGCTCACAAATTAACCACAGCAGTTCATTCATTTGTTGCATGAATTCATCTTATTAGGAGCTGTTTTCTGCACATTTACCCACAACATTCTGCAAACTCAATTCTGATGCATTGACTCGCTAAATTGGGCCAGATTAAATGTTTTGATTAGAGCTGGCGAGTGGACAGCGAGGAACGATGTACTTAATTGTCTGTTATAAGCAGTTTTTGGCCGCTGTAGAAAGACAACAGAAAGCTCAATGCTCTGGTTTGACTAATTCGTTTCAGCTGAAGCCGATTTCAATAATGCCTTTTCATGGCATTTAAATAAAGGAAGTTGGGGTGGAAAGAAGCTCTTTTCACTATTTTCCAAATGATTCATAAATAACCTTGAATAGCGTAATCTCTCGCAGCTAAATATGCTGCTCGCCAGCATCTGTTGTGTTTTAGATGCTGGCCACTGTAAATAATCATTCATCAGTACTTTTTTTGCCTTGTTTTACAGTAAATAAATTATGTAAGCATTCTTAAAACAAGATAAATGTACTTTGCAAAGCAAAACTGCATAATTAGAACATTTTTTGCACACACAAACACACACACTAGAACTAAATATATATACACTGCTCAAAAAATATAAAGGGAACACTTAAACAACACAATGTAACTCCAAGTCAATTACCCTTCTGTGAAATGAAACTGCCCGCTTAGGAAGCAACGCTGATTGACAATCAAGTTCACATGCTGTTGTGCGAATGGAATAGACAACTGGTGGAAATTAAAGGCAATTAGCAAGACATCCCCCTTTGTGACCACAGACCACTTTTCAGTTCCTGTGCTTTCTGGCTGATGTTTTGGTCACTTTTGAATGCTGTCGGTGCTTTTACTCTAGTGGTAGCATGAGACAGAGTCTTCAACCCACACAAGTGGCACATCCAGGATGGCACATCAATGTGAGCTGTGGCAAGAAGGTTTGCTGTGTCAAAATAGTGTCCAGAGATGAGATCCTCAGACCCCTTGTGAGACCATATGCCGGTGCGGTTGGCCTTGGGTTCCTCCTAATGCAAGACGATGCTAGACCTCATGTGGCTGGAGTGTGTCAGCAGTTCCTGCAAGACGAAGATATTGATTGCATAGACTGGTCGCCTGTTCCCCAGACCCGAATCCAATTGAGCACATCTGGGACATCATGTCTCTCTCCATCCACCGACGGCACGTTACACCACAGACTGTCCAGGAGTTGGTGGACGCTTTAGTCCAGGTCTGTGAGGAGATCCCTCAGGAGACCATCCTCCTCCGCATCAGGAGCATGCCCTGTCGTTGTAGGGAGGTCATACAGGCACGTGGAGGACACACACACTACTGAGACTCATTCTGACTTGTTTTAAGTACATTACATCAAAGTTGGATCTGTCTGTAGTGTGTTTTTCCACTTCAGTTTTGAGTGTGACCCCAAATCCAGACCTCCATGGGTTAATAAATGTGATATCCATTGATAAATCTTGTGTGATTTTGTTGTCAGCACATACAGCTATGTAAAGAACAAAGTATTTAATAAGAATATTTCGTTCATTCAGATCTAGGATGTTATTTTAGTGTTCCCTTTATTGTTTTGAGCCGTGTAGTGTGATACTATATTATACTATGCTATAGTACTACACTATTACACATTATAACTGGTAAACTCTGTTTATTACAGAATGCTGTGGTTTACTGATTGATTGTGATTGATCTGAAATGAATATGCTGTCTTTTTCTGCTCTTTGTAGTGAAGTTTGTGATTTCCTGAACTATGAGCATCGAGTTTTCAACAGTGAGGAGTTCCTCAGATCCAGAGAGACGACCGATCACCAGTTCTACAGGAAGGTAAACAAAGACTATATAATCAGCGTGTGCTTTTCTGCCAAACACACACTCACTCATGCATGTGTGTGTGTGCTTGTAGGTTTTAGACACTCATATATTCCACTCATTTCTACGGGACCGTTTGAACAGAAAGAATGACGCTTTCACTCGCATGCAGCTGAACGTCCGCTCAGAGTCTCGCAGGTAAATAAGTAAACTTTAATGAACCTAATCTCATCTCTTTGTTTTCTTCCTGTGTCCAGTTTTATTCATTATTAGTATTGCTGGTTTGGCTTACCATGTCAAGTGCATTTACAGTACATAACAATCAAGAAAGCAAACAAAAATTGTTGTAAATTTCTAAATCCTCTTTCTGAGGTAGGACTAGCACATTAGTACACATTAGACTAGTACACATTAGAGAACCAGGGCTGTCTAGGAACTAACCAGCAGAGTTCTTCCTAGAGAACCTAAATATCATTAAGAAAACTAGGGGAAGCCACTCAATATAATAATTTTTCTATCTGATAAATTACTTGCACCTCTTAAGGAGCAGATGAAACACAAAAGGTTGAAGCCAGCTGTATACAAGAATACAGTTATACTTTGATGAAAGCATGAATAACATATAGATGTTGATGTACGAATGAGCATAACATATAGATGCTGTGAACAAGATTAGTCCGCTGCTAGTCAAGTTATCCAGTCTCATAGCACAAAACCACATGACGTAGTTTACACACATTTCCTTTTAATTGAATGCAAAGTTTATCCTGTTCAGATGTGCTCATAAGTTTGTTAATAATATTTTTTTATGTACATTTTTTTTATTTATGTGTATCTTGGCATTTCAATCCAGCCTTTTTTAATACTTTATTCCAAAATGTGCATAAATAGGTGGATGGAAACAATTATGTGTGGCATTTATGAATATCAACAACCGGTGAATGGAGGACACCATGATTGGAGCTGTTTTGTTGTTGTGTGTCATGGTTTCGTTTTATTAAAGATAATAAAAAAGCAAACAAAGCACAAGCGAAGTAAAAAACGTATCCATGTGGTGTTACTGACACAGAAAAGTGCTACAGGGACACAGAGGAGATGAATTGAAAAAAGTTGTTTGCCAACAAAAACTGTTCTCGTAGTATAGTTACAATGGATTATTTTTTACCAATCTCCTTGCTGTTTCTCTGGACGTTGATTGGGTTCATTACATTGCTGTCTATGGGAGGGTCAGACAGCTCACAGAATACATCAAAAATATCTTAATTTGTGTTCTGAAAAAGTACAGAGGTCTTTATAGTACGTTCACACCAGACACCACTTGAGTGAATTAATCACGCTATTCGCGCGTAGTTGGACGCTTGAACATTTTGAGTTAACTCACTTCGTTTCACAGCAAATGTGAATTTGCGTCATGGGAGGGGCTTCTGCCAGGAGGTTCCAGTCTCTGTAGTGGTTAGACATGAGGTTTAATGAATATAGAATTTTTTTCATTTTTATTCGTGTTTCTATTAAAGTATGAAGATGTGTTGTACAGCTCCTTCACATGCAGCGACGATAGTTTTGGAATTCTGCCTCCATTTGCTAGTAAACATGTCACTATTAGAGCAAGCTCCGGATTGGTTAATGCAGCGCAAATTTTGGCCAAAGTTCAAATTTTTTTAACTCGAGCGTTTGGCTCGATTTATTGATTGATGATTAATTAAAGGGTTGCTCCACCCCAAAATTTACAATTTTGTCATTAATGACCTACCCCCATCTCTTTCCAAGCCTGTGAAAGCTTTGTTTGCCTTGAAAGAATGGAAAGATGTACTGTTTGCACAAATGAAAGTGTAAATACATGCACAAGATTTATCTTTCTATTGCATCTAACACAGAACTGTGTATTTAATGTTTGTACACCGGATGCTGTCACAAGCCTGTCAGTTTTCATCAAAAATATCTTAAATTGTGTTCCGAAGCTTTTACAGCAGGGGTGCTCAATCCTGTTCCTGGAGATCTTCCTTCCAGCAGAGTTTAGTTCCAACGCTGATCAAACAGCTGTCTGTAATTATCAAGTGCTCCTTTAAATCCTAATTAGTTGGTTCAGGTTGTTTCTGATCAGGGTTGGAGTTGAATTCTGCTGGAAGGTAGATCTCCAGGAACAGGATTGAGCACCCCTGTTTTACAGGTTTGGAATGAGATGGGGGTGATGTAAAGTGATTAATGACAAAAATGTAATTTTGGGGTGAAGTAACCCTTTAAAAATGCTGGGTAGCATATACTTAAAATAGGAATAGCACACACATAGAACAGTTTCAGTCCCTGCTCTGAAGTACGATCTAATTTAGTTCTCACCTAGAAATAAAAAAAGGTCCTAATTTCGATGGTGCAAACAATATTTCTAGGAACTATAAAAAGATTGCTCTGGTGCAAAGTCCCCTACTATTTACAATTTTTTAGCTGATCGTGCAGTGTGCCACGCTAGGGATCCTGTATGAAAATGAAAGAATTCAGATTAGTGCTAGTACATGTGATCTGTTTATGTAAATCCAGCCTAATCGATTGATCTCTGTTAAAAACCAATGTTGTACTCATTGTTGACCAGAAACAGAACACACATAGGTGTCAAACAAATACAGGAAACATACTTAGTCATCACAGGAAACAAAAATCATCACTGCCTCCCTATTCCCTTTCTGTCCAGCAATGAGAATGAGGCATGCTTTCTATTGAAGGAAGGGGAAGTTAAACACTATATTTAACATCATAGCAAACCTACATAACCATTCAAAATGTGAGCGGCACAAACTAAAGTATGACCCGTTTTCAGATGATTTTACTTCCTAGTAAGAGATACCAAGGAAAAGTAACCAGAGTTTGTTCTTTTTTTATCTCGAAATGGCATTAGCATATATTTAAAGTAACAGGTTTTGTAAGCAATTCTGAAAAAGTAAAGTGTAGTTTTCACAGTCCTGCACATTTACCTGCTGTACCACTGTAAGCATGTTCACATTCATTTCTTCTCGTTGAGGAACATATTGAAATGCTTGGAAGCAGGTCACACATGCAGTAAAAGACAATAGGTTAAAAACAGCAGTGTTTTTTAAAAGGTTTAGTTTGGTCTAGGATTAGATAGGATAGAAAACAGGATTGCCAAATTACTAAATATGTTATCAGCACAATGGTAAATTTGTAGCCACTGCCACGTATACAGATGATGAAAATAAGTCCAGTAAGAAGAGCTAAATGTGTATGAGAGCTTTGCTACTACGTGACTATATTGAATTGCAATAGATAGCAATTCAGTATTAATCTTAAATCAAGACTACTTAGCACGTAATTTATCTTTGAAATGGTTTAATAACAATATTTTGTTGTGTTTATTTATGAATTGGTTAGACAATAGATGAAGGATGGGAAAACGATCAGATAATTATACCCAGCATGTATGTGAAAGAGAGAGTCATGGTCATGTGACTAAAACCAAATGTGAGACATTACAACTGGCCAATCAGCAGATTATTTAGTATTATTTAATCAGTTGGCCCCCAATGTGTACACACTTTGGCCTACAGGCCTTGAACACTATTAGCACTGCCAGTGTCTTCAGGAATGGCCCTTTGGTAACTGAAGAAAGGTTTGGGACAGGAAAGCAGAAGTCTTGGATCATTCTTTGATCAACCTTACAGAGGATATTATCTGACATGGATAAGCTGAAATGTATCTCCATCTCTGTCGCTCAGGGCAAGAGCCATGACAGAGTCTCCTCGCAAACCCACGGCGGAGGAGATCCGCAAGTATGCCAGAGCAGAGAAGGGTCTGAACAACAGGCTGGGGGTGAGTATGCCAAACCTGGCTGACCCCCGCCTGCTTACCATCCCAGTCCGACAGATGTCTATGAGGACTATGTCTTTCGAGAACGGTGAGGAAACTTGACTTTTAACAACATGTCAGATCTTATCCAGGGAACCTTCATGTGGTTTAATAAATATTATTTTCATTTATTTTTTAAGATAAATAATCATGTGTTTTAATGTGCTGTTGTTAGACAATCATAATTTACGGGAGGGACTTTTTTTAGTGGTTCACAGACTTTTTGACACGAAGGCCCCTGATCTCCAAAACAGTTTAATATGAAATAAATGTAAGGAGAGACACTGCAGGCAAGAAGTTTTTTCCAAGTAGCTGTCAAGTTTGAGATTTTGGGCTTTTTGTTTTTCATCAAGTTTTTCATGTTTTTGGAAAGTGACTATATTCCTGTCTAAATTCTGAAAGTTTATAAGCATTCTGAATTACAAAAATGAGAAAACCCAAAATTCCCTCTGTAAAACCTTTTTTACTGTAATATGTAAAAAAAAAATGTTTAAATAAAATATATTTTAAATAAATTATGACTCATTTGCATATTTTGACTAAAATTCAAATAATAAAATTGTAATACAAAAAAAAAAGTTTGCAAATGTAATCAATCAGCTGGCTAAGTAAGGTGACAACTATTCGTTTTTTTAACCTTATTCACTTGTGACTTGTCTCCTATTTCATGCTGACAGGTTTCTGGAGTCCCCCCAGGTCAATCAAAACCTTTAAACTCCCAGAATTCCCTCCACCTCTCGCCTACCACTACGTTCAGAGTTACTACAATGATCTCATCAAAGAGTTGAGCAAAGCCATCTCTACAGCAACCCCAGATGACTCCGCCCTCCTAGCCCGTTATTATTATTTACGAGGGCTGGTGAACTCTGTTGCCGGGAAGCGCGTGGACGCCCTCGGAGACTTCCAGAGCTTGTATAAAACAGACATGGACATCTTTCCAGCTGAGCTGCTAAATACGCTGGTCAACTCTCTGCTGGCGGAAGAGATGAGGACGGCTGAGAGACGCCCTGATTTGAAGCGTCTGATCAGCCGGGTGAAAAGAGAGCATGAACGGGAACGAACGCGATCAATAGATGGTGGTACGGTGAAGAGGTTTGAACTGCCTAAGAAACACTTGCACAAGGAGGACTTTGTCCAGCGTGTTCAGGAGTCGGGTATCGTGAAGGATCAGGGCACCATCCAACGGCTGTTTGAAGCGCTCACTGTGGGTGGGTACAAAGTTAATCAGAATAGAGCTGTTGTTTCTTTGGGCCAAAGTGCTAAGAAAACTAATGGACTAAGGGGACTTACCGAGTTCTGTCAGACCTTCCTGTTCTTGTAATCAAAGGCTTAATGCCTCACTGGCCTATCAGGCAAGTGAGGCATGCATGCACTTTGCAGGCAGTGCTTTTATTTGAAAGTACCTCTTAAAACCGATCTTGGACAGACTTTAAGATTGATGAAGGGTAGATAAATATATAGCGGATGGATGGATGGATGGGTAGTGTCATGGCAAAATTTCACCATGTAAGAGACAAACTCAGTAACTTGTCTTTTAAAGCTTTATTCTTTGCAAAGAAGTCAGACAGTTATACAGAAACACGGTTTCCTGCAGAGAGCAACAAGGACTGAAGGCGGGCTTCTCTTTTATACCTTACCCACCCGTCAAGGTTACAGATTCATAACAGCTGTAGTTTTCCAAGAAAACAAAAGCAGGAAAGCTTCCTCTAGCTTTTTTCCTTTAAAATTCCCTGAGACTAAAAGCAGATGACCTCTAGTGGTCACACCCTGTCATCTTTGGGGTCTTGAAGTGCCGATTTCCTCCCCTGTACTAGAATTTACACCTACCGGCTGTTTGCACTCTTTCTGCAGGCATTTTGGGGTGACTATTTATGTAGTACTATAGGGATCAATATCTGTAACCTAAGCCATTAAGGATGGATGGATGGGTAGATAGGTGGGTAGATAATGGATGGATGAGTAGATAGATGGGTAGATGATAGATAGAGGGGTAGATAAACATTTAGTGGATGGGTAGATACATGGATAGATTGTGGATGGATGGATGGATGGATGGATGGGTAAATAGATGGGTAGATTGTGGATGGATGGATAAATGGATGGGCAGATAGATGGGTAGATTGTGGATGGATAGGTAGACAAACGTGTAGATGATGGATGGATGGGTAGATAGATGGTAGATTATGGATGAATGGTTAGATAGAGGAGTACATTGTGGATGGATGGATGGATGAGTAGATAGATGGTAGATTATGGATGGATGGATGAGTAGATAGATGGTAGATTATGGATAGATAGATGGATGGGTAGATTGTGGATGGATGGATGGTTAGATAGATGGGTAGATTGTGGATGGATGAGTAGATAGATGGTAGATTATGGATAGATAGATGGATGGGTAGATTGTGGATGGATGGATGGATGGTTAGATAGATGGGTAGATTGTGGATGGATGGGTAGATAGATAGATCGGAAGAGCG
>JAUCMT010000056.1:11690914-11707791 GCA_032357475.1 Enteromius thamalakanensis
ATAGTTCAGAATTAAATAGATTTTCTTCTTGGTTTTACCTTCAAATTGAAGTCTAGTGAGACAGTAGCAAAGAGTTTTCTGTCTGGACTGACATCACATCCTGTGATCTTGTTGGAGTGAGCATTCACACGGCCGGTTCTTAAAGTGATGGAATATTTTACACAGGTTAGTCATATTTCATTCATGTTTCATGCATCTGAGTTAGAAAATTTTTTTTTACCGGCAACCATTTTCAACATCCCACACCTCCACCTGCCCATCAAACGAGGTTGTTGCCAGAAGCTTCTCCCCAAGGAAGATGCATCTGGAGATGCCATCACCACTGCTCATCAATGACTTCACTTCCTATTTGCAAAAAATACGGCAAAAATAGCCAATTTGTTATTTCCACTAACTTATTTTAAAAATACTGAAAATTATAGTAGATTTTTCATTTTTTATGCTTAACCTGTCCAGTCTCTGTATGCAGGAAGTGAACTGTTCCCTCTTCAGTCCCCACTGCTATAAGTTTTCCATCAGGACTCACCACCACACAACTCGGCTCGGAGAGAAAGGTAGAAACCAGCTTACTAAACAGAAAAAAACAGTATTAAGCCATATTTAAAAATTGTAGACAAACAACCTTTGCACATACTGTAGTGGTGTCCAAAAAGAAATTTGGACAAGGACTTAAGGCTTAAGAGTTTCTTTAGCAGTGGAGAAAATGGATGAAACTTGAAGAGGAAAAAGAAATGTGTTAGACAAAATTCATGAAAGCGAGTTAATAAGATACATATATATACATCCGGTTGTGCAGGGATCATTTTTGAGAGTTATTTTGCTAACATCTCATACAGCACAGATATGCCATTGTGCCCAAAATTGAAGCAATCAGTACATTAATATATTTGGCAACTGAAAAAATGAAACTCCACAGCAGTAATTTTGCTCTGTCACAACCTTCTATAAGCAAAGTGGTCACACAAATCTAACACATAAGAAATATATAATCTGTGTGTTAGAGAATATGGTAAAACAGGGAAAAAAATGTTTGTAAAAGTAAAGCAAAGGGTTATATAGACCCTACACTTATGATAATTTTTCCCAGATAACCGAACAACCACAAGCTAACAGAGTCAGCCCCACATTCTCACTAAAAATATATTTTTTATCTTTTCCTCACAACAGAATTGCTGTCGGATTAGTCCAGAATCTCTCTTAAGCTAAGACTCCTTCATAGAAATATTACATTTAAATTAGAAAACTTTCTTAGAGGATTCTTTGAAGCTTTAAGAATATGGGCCCTGAATATGATTGTTTAAACTCAGAATATGATAATTATGTTTTATTAAAAAGGACCAATATTGGTACCTGGATTCTTTTTGTGCTGCATCTGTGTAGTTTAGCCATTTTATAGCATGCACTCCTTCATTTCTCGTCATGCTTTCTGCCCACAAATGAGCAGAGCTGTCACAAGGTTCATTAAGAGCTGTTTGTACAAAGAGAGCAGGCCACTGGGAGAAGAGAAGGCTGTGTCGCTTCAGAAAACTGAGACAGTCCTCAAAATCCTTCGTGGCATCTAAAAACATACATTTGGTATAGATTTACCTAATAAATTATCATTTGCAATTTCAGTTCATAATCCCACTCATTAGGGACACATTATGAACATGAAACTATTTTAAGTCCTTTTCAAGTTTGGTTTTTATAAAAATACAATAGAAACGTAAAATACCTGCTGATCTTTTGGATTGCACCTGATTGGTTTCGTATTTTTGGCCTTAATGGATCAAAGGAAAATCAATCAATACAATAACCTGTGTAGGAGCCATATTTGGGTTTGGTGACTTATTTGTGGAATAAGTACAATTAATTTAGTTTATATTATCACATTGTATAAATGCAGAAACTATATAGTTTAATTTCAGAAATTAATACTTTCATACTTTAACTGTAGTAGCATCTTACTTGTATGTGCTTACCTGATTATCCGTCACATGGTGGTAGACACACCCCCTTTGTACAGGTGGCCCAATGTGGTGGCTTTAATTATATCTAATTATATTTAATTTTCTTTTTTCCTTTTTTTTCATCATTTGTCAATTCAAGAAAGAGAACCGGATTGTCTGAATAAATGCAATATCCAATTTAAATCAACTCTCTGTGCGTGCTTACTATGGATTGTGTGTCGGGAGCCCTTGCCATTAACCTCACGTGGCAAATTCAGCTGGAATAGCCATAATAGTGATTATGGTTATTGTTAATGTGGTTTATGTTACGAAGTTGCTCCTGTAAACTTGTGGATTTATTAAAAAAAATCTTTTTTGAAATGCTACTCCTTTGTTGTGTGTTTTACATACTACCACACGTGACAACAATGTCACGTGATATGTTATCAATAGTTTAGCTTAGAAGCAAAATAAAATTATATTCTATCTTCTAGGGGACTTTGGGCAAACCTAAATGTCCGCTGAAATTCCTGTATCCGTCCCCTTGAAAGGGGACCCTACACACGGACGTTCGCGGACGTCATTTAGGGGAAGTTCTGGGGATCTTTTTTTTGTTAGCTGGGTATACGCTGCAGCTCCTCAAACACTGAACAAAATAAAAGTAAAAGCTTTTTTTTTTTTTTTTCAAATTACAACGTGATACTTCCTGTTTCCTTTTCCATCCATAAAAAGGCCATCTCATTTAATTAGGTTGCGGACACTTCATATATGTATCCTACAGTGGATGTGAACTCCAGAGGATCCGACCTCTGGAGGACTTGGCCTTCTAATGAGACAGCTATTGTTTTGTGGTGAAAAATAACACAGGCTGCGCTCACACAGCAGCAGAATATCCTGTATTTGGAATTGACAACGCGTGCAGAACACTAAACTGACAGGATAAAACTTTCAGATCACATGCAGCTTATTTCTGTAATTACAGTAAAACTGCGCTACTCAGTCTCTCTTACATTGAATGACGTGACAGACAACTAGTTATGCAGTTGTGAGTCTGAAAAAATTTACAGGTGTGAGTTTGGTTACAGAATGCAGTTGTCAGACCCATAAATTACCAAACTTTGTGTAAATGTAACACAAAAAATGTGACACAAAAACCGTATTCTGCTGCTGTGTGAATGCAGCAACAGACAGAATTCTAAACAAAACTAAAAGCTGCTGTGTGAACGAGACATATTGAGTAAAGAAAAGAAAAACGGTTACATGAATGACAATGAATGACAACTGCATTCTGCTGTTGTCAAACGTAGCCATATTGTGCCTGCGTCTTTCAGCAATATTTTCTTTTCCTAAAATAGCAGGTAAAATGAACATTGCAATCACACTCTGTTCTATGCAGTATATTATATACTGACTTCCTAGTTACTATACTAGTTGTTACACTTTATACGCAACAGAAGGTAAATGACTGCAATCACGTTCTGCTCAGTATATTAAAGTATAGGCAGTTACATCTTAATACAGTTACTATACTAGATACTATCCTTTAGTTAAATCTTAGGCCTACCTCAATCACTCTCGAGACATTTTTCATTACCAAGTCCAGCTCATCATCAAGCTCTCCTGGTGAAGTCATTTGGCTCTGTTTCATAGGACTGCAGGGGGGAAAAACAGCAAAAGAGAACAGTTTAGCAGTTGCCTCCAACATTTTGTCTGTTAGGGTTTCTCAAAGACTTTGGCTGTTTGAAGACCAAAGATACCTGATTCTACCACTGTTGAATGCTGTGTATATAGTAGCTACACTTTCAAAAAGGTCTTTCAAGTCTTGATTGGGTTCTTCCTTTTTGGTCTAATTTGCAATGGTGCACTCACTGAATATCTTAAGATATGGTTGATTAATTTTAAAAACATATTGACCTGGTTTTCTGGAACTAACACTGTCAAACTAATCATTATAAAGAAAAGCTCATTGTGATTTTGGGTAACAGGGTTCCATATGGAGCACTGAAGGCTACAATTGTCACTGTGTACAGTAATGTACCAAAAATATCAACACCCTTACAATTCCTCCAACACACACAAAAGAGAAGTCAGAACTTGACAAAAATTTCACACAGAACTCAAAAATGGACTGGACAAAATTATTGGCACCTTGTCAAAACTTTTAAGAAACAATTGCTTTTTAAGCACGTGATGCTCCTGTAATTTGTATTTGGATACACCTGTGGTAAGTAACAGGGCAATATACAGTAGTAATCACACTTGAAAGTAATTGACTTAACCTTTGTGTTGTGTGTCACACTGAGCATGGTAAAATGAAAGAAGTATAAAGAGTTGTATGTGGATTTGAGAGAAAAAAATGCTAAAAACATTGACATTTTCAAGGGTCTAAGTCCATCTCCAGAGATCTTAATATCAATATCATCGAGAGGTTTACAGCTCATGGTGCTTTAGCTAACCACCCTGGACGTGGATGGAAGAGCAAAATGAATGAAAATGTACAATGAAGGATTGTTTGAAAGGTGGATAAAGAACTCTGACAAACAAATTCAAGCTGATCTGCAGAAACAGCTGACAACAGTATCAGCTCGCAATGTCATCATCTGAATGAAAAGCTACGTTTTGGTGGGAGACCCAGGACACAAAGGCATAAAAAACTGACTGTGGAAAACCACAACCCAGAAAACGAACACAGTCCCTACAAGGTGGAGGTCCAAAGATGTTTTGGGATGCTTTGCTGCTTGACTGTGTGAATGGTATCATGAAATCTGATGATTAACAAATAATTTTGAGGTGCAACTTCAAAAAACACTTAAAAATGGTTAAAAGATTTAATCCCAGATCTGAAATCCAAAGTACGCCCATGGAGAGATCTTAAAACAGCATTTGGGAGAAGGCATCCTTCAAATCTGAATAACCTGGAGCAGTCTGACAAAAGAAGAGTGGTCCAAAATTCCAGTTGAGGGGTTTAAGAAACTCATTTATGCTTACAGGAAGCAGTTGATTTCAGTTATTTTTTCCAAAGGGGGTGCTCCCAAATATTAAGTTAAGGGTGCTAAGTGTTTTGGGTTCTATGTGGAATTGTATCAGATTTGACTTTCCTTCTGTGTTGTTCTAATTTAACGAAAATAAACATTTGCAACTGCAACAGTTTTCTGAGAAAAGGGTTGAATTTTCTGACAGTATTGCAAGGGTACCGATATTTTTGGCCATGAAAATCAAACAATCAATACTCATAGCTTCTGCAGCACTGGAGATGCATTAGCCACACAGATGACCCCACCAAATATCCCATGATAAATAATATTTGAAATCTAATGTTAAGATGTTAGTTTGTGATTAAAATGTTAAAACCAGTGTTAAAACCATACATAAAATGGCAAGTAATTAGTCTCATACAGTGGCTTGAAAAGATTAGACACACAAGTCACATTTAAAATGTATGCATTAAATCTATTGCATAAAAATGACGAAAACAAATGACTAATTTCTGAGGCAGTTTTACTGAAATTAAATTGTATATATATATATATATATATATTATCCAATGACATTTCACATTTAAGTATTAAAAATGGGCTGGAAAAATAATGTTAATATCTCTGATTAGCATTTGCTGATTATTTCATTAAAATAAACTCAACAAAACAACATCTGCTTTTCACTTCCTGACGTAAATGGGCCTATAACTATAAAGTAAAAATTGTCAAAGGTGACACTGTTTTGTACATGCATGGACATTGCAGTGTTGGACAAAATGTATACATTTATATATATATATATATATATATACATATATACACACACACACTAAATCAGAGGCCAGTTGCATAAAAATTGCCACTTAATTAATACTTTATCTTAAGCGATAGTCAGTTACTGAAAAGTCAAGAGTCCTGCAGAATTGAGCTCTAATCTTTATTAAACACAGCTGAATCAACTAAACATGGTCTTCAGAAACATTACAATTTCTATGCAGGTGTTTTGGAGCAGGTTGAAGCTACACTCTGCAGGACTGTGACTCTCCAGGACTGAAGTTTGACACATGTGCACTACAGGCATCATGGGTTTCTCTCTAAAATGAATAGTATATTTGTGAGCACTCACCGCATCATCGAAAAGTTCTTTTCAGTCAGAACACAGAAATACTGCACAAAATCTGTACTGTAAAACAGTATATATTTATGTAAATTTATTTCAGGTACAAAATTATACAGCTACAGACAATGTAAATAAAATAATACTTTTAAAAAGGTAAAAAATAAACTCATTTCATAAATTTCATAAATTAATTTTACTTGGGTTTGCTAAATTCACTCCTAACACATGTCAAGAGGTGTTTCAAGAAAGCATGCAGATGAACTTGATTTGAGCCTTTAGCAGGTTTGCAGGTTTTCTGAAATAAAGTGAATGTCATGGTTATTCAAATAGGACCGAGGTATCGTATAAAGAAGACATTGAATTCCAGAGTTCAACTTACCCCATGATGCATGTTATATGCGTTTAAATTCCTTATTAGTTTCATGTCAGTACGGAACTGGTCATATATGGCCCCAAACAGTCCAGAAACCTTATTTCTGAGTTCTTTCTCAGCCTGGCAGATAGTCTCAGGCTGCAAATATATTGAAATCACATGTAAGATCAGGGCTTGAATCCTTCAGAGTTTATAGTTATCATTAAATACTTTCTAGAAGCTGACAGAAACATGGAAAAAAATCACTGCAGGAAAATATTTTGGGCTTTAGCCTCATAAATGTATCAAAAGTACACTGATCCAATAAAGCACATAAAAGAAACCCAAATCTGTAAAAAAAAAAATGATAATGTGTTAATAAAAATCATCATCTCACCTCACAGCCATTCAATTCTGCCACTAAGATACTTGGTGTTTCCTGGAAATAACAGATACAATTAATATTGCAATCACATGAATTCTGAACATTAAAGTAGACAGTTTTGGCTTATTATAGTTACTGTAGTTTTGTCTATGCTTTAGTTAAATCTTACCTCAGCATCCTTTGAGAAATTTTTCATTGCTGTGCCCAGATCTTCAATAAGCTCTTTCAACACATTATTATAGGTGTGTTTCGAAAGAGTCGTATGACTGGGTTGAGCAGGTTTGCTGGAGACGAAGACAGCAAAAGCCAGCAGAAGTATAGTCTTCATCATTTTGTCTGTTTGCTTGAGTTTCTCAGAGACTTTGGTTGTCTGAAGGCCAGAGGTACCTGGTTCCACCGCTGCTGAATACTGTGTATATATACTCTCAAAAGACTTGGCTACCAGCTTCCTTTTTGCAGCGTAAGCTAAGGTTTGTTCATTGGCTGACAGCTGTGAATATCTGATTGAGATGTGGCTGATAATTTGTCATATTGTCCTGATTTCCTCGAACTGACACTGACAAACTGCCAAGAAAGATCATCATGATTTTGGGTAACAGGTCTCTAGATGGGGTGCTGACGGCCACATCTCCACTATGTTTGCTTGTGCAAATAAGTTTCAATACTGCAAAATCAAACGATCAATACTGATAGCTTTTGCAGCAAACCTGCATGTGTTTGTTCTTGCAGTTGCGCTGATAAAGTGGAGATGCATTAGTCACACAGATGACGACAGCGAGCATTAACATTTATAAACTCATTTCAAATTGCTGGTTGGTTGAACTTAAATGTTACAGCTAATTTTAGAAACAAACATATGTGAAGTAATCCCTTTTATGAGTCTCGTACAATTCACTTTAAATTAATGTGGGGATGACACTGCTTACAGATGATCAAACCAAATGAGATCTTTTCTTAAGACTAATTTATTTTCCATTACTTAAAAGTATTTTTACCTTAATAGCAGAATAAACACGGAGGTATTTCACCACTTTAATGGACATGTTCCATGAACAATTAAGTGTAGGCATTAATAAAAAAAAAAGACAATATTCACATATTTTTCTCACATTATATGTATCATTTTATCATTCCAAGCGTACTGTAAAGCACTAAATATGTGCATGTGCATTAGTTCTTATTTTGATATATTATTTAAAGACTTCTAGTATTTTTTCCCAACCCTAATTTGAATACCTTAAAAAAAACATTCAAGAATTTTTATATATAAAAATATATATATTTTATATATATATATATTTATATTTTTATATATAAATTTTTTTATATACATTTTTATATTTCCAGTGTAATGCATTTAAAAAATAAAAGCACCTGTTTTTGCACATCCTTAAATATCTATTGATATTATATCCCAGATTATATAATTAATCAAACACTGTATCATGTGTTTGGTGCCAGGGCTGAAGAATTTAAATATTGTTAGGATTTGGGTGAATATTGTTTCACTTGCATTAAATGTTGAACATGATTAATTAGGTTGATAAATAATTTGTTGAATTATTAATGAATTATTATTACATTTGAACAATTATTAGAACTAGCTCAAATACTTTTTGATGACAACATAACGGATCATGAAATAAAAACCACAAACGATTAGAATCAGAATTTTTTTAATGTATATATATATATTTCTGAAAGAGGTCAACTAAATTTACAATAAGGCCAACATACACTTTTAGTAGAGAGGCTGATAAGCCTTATGTTTAGATCATGCCTAACAACTGTTCAAAAACTGAACTATCACCTCCGTAGACCAACAGTCTGTCTTCTCTGATCTGATGCATCAGTGCAGGTAGGAGTTGAGAGTGTTAATGTTGCACTTTGTGATCTCTGAGCACTGGTCCTGGTTTTTCCTGATCCTATAGAAATGCTCCACATAGTTGGACCGTCCCAGAAGCTCCACAAAATCCTCGTCGTGGGTGATAACAAGGAGCTGGAAGTTGCGTTGGCGAGAACGACTCTTGATTATCCTACAAAGAAACCAAAAGTAGAGGTTTTAGTTACATAGCAACTAAAAGTTCCTCTACCTGTATATAGTTTCCTGTTTTAAGACTGTCTATATATATATATAAATATATATATATATATATATATATATATATGTGTATAAAGACTTACTCCACCAGTGCGTGTGCCAAAGACTCTATATTCTCTCTGTCTAGGTTGGTGGTGGGCTCATCTAGCGCCAGAATCCCACAGTTCAGACAAAACGTCTCAGCCAGAGCCAACCGTATTATAAGAGAGGCTAGAACCTGCAGAAAAGGTCAAAGATTACAGTTTTTAGGAATTAATAATAATAATAATAATAAAAAAAGAGACACATTTTGTATTATTTTGCAGTCACACACACATTGATATATCGACCAATAAAACCATTAGCCAGTTGTGGTTTGACTAAAAGAAATGTCAGCAACCTCTTCTTAGCTCCAAAATCTAACAGCATCTTTATTCAATATGCACAACTTTTTTATGTGCATTACATTTAATGGGGACCCAGGGGGGCCAAGAGTGACTCAAAAGACCTTTTTACTGGAAGTGCATAAATATACTACGTATTTTTCAAGAGAAACCTATGATACAAGTAGTGGCTTTTTGACCTTTTGTCCAGCACTGCAACGTCCACGCATGTCCAAAGCAGTGTCTCCTTTGACCATTACCACTCTATAGTTATACGTCCTTCTTTTCAGGCCAGCGGAGGTGTTCTCATCCACATCAGAGCGTATCTCCACATACTCTATGTCTGTGAGAGAACAGGACACATGTAAACACTGCTATATTTATGTTTGGATATATCAAGTCAAGCATCAAGGCAGACCTTGTCCTCTGTACGTGCTCCGCCATAAATCTCTGATGATTTTATTAATCTCCTCCATCTTCATACTGTGAAACTTCATTATTGTTCTGTTATAAAAAAAAAGAAGAAAATATAAATAAAGAAATAAAATACCTTTGCCACTTTCTAAAACTCCAAATCCCCTTCAGAAATTTTTTGCAATGGGACTTTTTTTCCCAAATAAAAGTCTAAGGGGGTCAGATCGGAAGACCTTGGGAGCCATTTAACTGGTCTGACACTAATCCACATTGGATAGATCCCTCAAAGACAGTTGGAACCCAAAAAAATGATGGTATGGTGTGGAATGTGGAGGTACAAACAAAGATAGTGGGGCCATTCGTCATCAATGGAAACCTCAAGGCCACTGGATATTTGAAATTGATACATGATGATGTGTTTCCCTCTTTATGAACTGAAGCTGGAACGTTCCCTGAGTTTAATAAGATGGTGCACCACCACATTATGGGTGTCAGGTCCGAGCATTCCTAGATGAACAGTTTCCTAGAAAGTGGATTGGTCGTCGTGGGCCAGTTGAATGGGCCCCAAGGTCTCCCGATCTGACCCCCTTGGACTTTTATCTTTGGGGTCATCTGAAGGCAATTGTCTATGCTGTGAAGATACATGATGTGCAGCACCTGAAACTACAAATACTGGAAGCCTGTGCTAGTATTTCTCCTGCGGTGTTGCTATCAGTGTGTGAAGAGTGGGAGAAGAGGGTTGCATTAACAATCCAACACAATGGGCAACACATTAAACACATTTTATAAGTGGTCAGAAACTTGTAAATAACTCATGAAAGAATAAAATTACATTAAAACAAGCACACCATTGTTTTTCTTCCCAATAAGTTTGATGTGTTAAATGACCCTCTTCCTATTGAAAAAACAAAAGTTGGATCCAAAATGGCAGACTTCAAAATGGCCACCATGGTCACCACCCATCTTGAAACGTTCCCCCCCTCACATAAACTAATATGCCGTAAACAAAACAAAAATTGGAAATAGGGCTGTGTGATTATATATCGTCTGCGATAATATTGTAATTGTTATTTTAATGATGTGCGTATTATTATTGAGTATTTTGCAAAAAACATTCAAAACACCTCAGAGTGCACACATACATTATGTGAAGTACTAGTGTATTTAGAGTGTGTTCTTTTACTGCATGATTCAGTCTAATGAATTGCCTTTAAGTTGATTACAATTGCATGGGGGAAATAAATACATTTAAATAACTTCATATAGCAAAGTTAACCGGTTTCACATGAAGAGTGCCGGTTTTCTCAGAAAATGACCATGATTACAAATGTGATATTGAATTTTTACAACAGTTACAAAACAATACAAAATGTAAAAATAATAAATAAATAAAATTATAAGTTAAAACTGATTAATTTCTATCAGTGTGAGCTGATATGAAGAATATTAGGAACAACTTCAGGAGTCCACGACAGTCCTTAAGATAGCAACACAATAACACATTCAGAAAAATATAGTTCAATTACCGCTATTACTAAAATCACAGATAATATCTTTTATAATAATGATAATATTTTTGTCAATATGTGCTAAAATGCTTAATTGGTTGTGTTTTAAAGGAGTCATACAAAGCCAATTTTCCACAAACTAATATGATTCTTTAGGGTCTTAATGGAAAGTCTGTAATATAGTTTTTCAAATTTCTCAAAGCTAGTTTAAAAAAACGCTCATTTTACTCTGTCCAAAAAACAGCTCTTCTGAAATCACTCTGTTCTGTGTACTTCCCCTCTTTTCTGAGGCGCTTTTTTCCAGATCTTTTTTAGCGGTATTCATAATGAAACTTGCTAATTAGCACATTATTAGGAAAGGCGATTTGCAAGATTGTTTAAAAGTCATTATACTCACTGCTTCTGTAGGTGAGGCTGGATCATGAATGATTCGCATGAACATAAATGTGTTTCAGGTGATCAAGGGTGCGTTTCCCTTCAGAACCAAATGTAACGTTAATCCTCTGCGTCTTCAGTCACTCAGATGTCGGGGTTAAACGACTACTGCTCTGTTCATTAATAAATTCAACAACAAAACACCTCAATCTCTTAGAAGTCTCGCTGCATCTCGGTTTGATGATAGCTCACTCAGGGCGGGTCTGAGGTAAGACACCAGTTCACTCTGTATGACACGCTGCTGTCAATCAACTATTGTGGGAGTAGCCTTTGTCGGTGTAACGGCACACCGACATGCATTTGAGAATGGCTTGATTTCAGAAGGCACAACTTATTTTTATTAAATCAAAAGAAAACTACTAATGGATCTTTATCATTGTAGGGTGGTTGTGAACACACACTCCCAACACACATTTCAGTCCAAATAGCTTGTAAAAGTGCATGCGGCACCAGATGACCCCTTTAAATGTAATTCCTGCAGAACTCTTTTAGCAAGACATTCCCAACCAGTAGGTGACGATAATGAACCTAATATTAGTTAATGAACCACAAAAATAAAAAAAGAAGATTATTCTTAAAGTATGTTGTGGATATTGAATACTGATGTGGACTTTTATAGTATTCTAAGTAAAAGTTTAGGAGGAGATTGTTCATTAGCTTTGGTAGAACCAATGACTGTGATAAAGGTATACAAACAAAAATTTTCCTGCTTTCTTCTAAACCTTTCCATCATCTTAGCTCCTCAACTCAGCAGTTTTCACAAACCCCTCCATTACAGACAGCTTGCCGAGCACTACAATCTACATTTTTTCACAAGCCTCTTAAGAGAGTGAAATGACAATACTGTTTATTAAATGCTTCCTTCATGTTCATGCCACTTTAAAAGAATGCACTTCAAACTGAAAACGGCGTCATTTTTGCAACATCAACAGCAAGTTTTCAGATATTTATTGAGGCTATTAAACAACAGCTGACATATCTTCTCAATGTACACGTCGATTGTGCGTTGAATGGTTCAGTTGATATAACACAGCATAATATTTATGGATATTGCTTATCTAAATGAAGTCTGTTTTATATCCAGTTTCATTTCTTTTTTTCAGATCCCGACTTTAAAGACGTAGGAGTCCCCAAACCACTTCCCTGTGGGTATTATTCATTCGTCTATAAGCATCCTCCATATGAATACATCTAATGGCTTTCCATCTTTTGTAATTTGTCTTCTTATGTCACCCCCGCTGCAGTTTGTGAGTTTGAGATGGGAGGACCTGAAGGCATAATTGAATCGCAGCAGATCACCAAAGACGGTAAAGCCTTGCAGACCGAGGCAGTGGACTGCAAGTGGTACATCCGTGCCCCTCCTCGCTCCAAGGTCAGTCCCCCGCAGTCCCAACTTCCCCTTCTCTGTCTAATAACACCCAAGTTGTTTTCCTGTTGTTGTTCTGTTACCCAGCCTGCCACGTTTCTGACATATGACAGCTTGTGTCTGCCTCAAGCTGTGCAGTTACCACCTAACATGCTTCAGTGTTTGGCTTCCTGTTTTGCAGTCGTTTGCATTAAGTGGCCAATGCAAAAACATCTCGGGGCGGTTATGGTGGAATTCTGTTGAGGATAAAAATGTGGCAGCTTTTGGTTGGGTGCTGTAGAGGAGAATGAGCTCTCAAACGGCTACCGCTGTTTATATAGCAGATAAGAATCACAGAATGTGTACATGTGGAAAAGGTCAGACAGTCCAGTTTATTTTTTAACTGTTGTCAGAAAGAAGTTTACAGCTGCCCTGGTTGCATAATTTGCACAAAATAATGCAAAATACTGGCTAATGTTTTCTTTTCTTTTGTCTTTTTCCATTCCCTCACCCCCAAAATATATATTTTTTTACTATTATGTTTCAGTTTGTATCAAATGGGGAAAAAGTAAATACACCCTTGTAAGGATAATTAAGCACAGCTGTTTTTTGTGGACTTTTTTTATTTTTGATTGTTAAAGAGATCTCATTTCACAATATGTGCACGCCGTCTGAGGTACTGTTTCTAAGCACTGTCGGAGAGGCGGGTGCACATGGATTGTTTTTGCCGCTGTTTAGGCCTTGAACAATTAAATACACACACACTAGTACAATGCGTGTCAAATTTTGATTTCATTAAGACCTTATTAAAAGCAAAAATAACTTTTGTGATATATGTGAAATTTTACCATATCGCCTGTATCTAGCAGCCACATATTCTTGTATAATATTCTAAACTGTATGATTGACCTTTGTTCCATGGAACTAATTGTCTATGTACACTTTGTTCAAAGGTTAGGGGTTGGAGATTTTAAAAAAAAACATTTATTCTTGATTTATTAGATCATAAATGCAATAAAAACTGTAGTATTGTGAAATATTATTTTGACTGTTTAAAATTTTGATGATGATAATACAAAATTGTGCCTTTGCTAATCAAAATTATTTTTATTCTTTCTTTGTGATGTTCCCTTCAGTATTTTCGCATCTAAAACTTAAACATTTCAGCTGTAACAGACAGGTTTGCTCAGAGTTATTAAGTTACCTATGGATCCAATCAGTAGCTTCATGACTAAACGCAATTAATTGCCTCCATTTCCTGTATATCTTCAGATAGCGATAGTGTTGACTGGAGAGAAAATATATGTATTATGCCACGGCTCAGTGATAATATTCGTGTTTAATGTGATTTATTGCTTCAGAAATAGATTTTGGTTCTATCTGATGTCCTTCCAAAGGCACAAATCAAAAGCATATGCCCTTGTCTATTTCACAGCGATTAGTTTTTCACTGCTTTTCAAGCAGTTTTATTGTTCACCAGCACTGCTCAAAGAAGACTGAAATTTCCAGCACTAAGACTTGTGTTAAGGTGAATTTGTATACACCGCTTATTATGAAGACTTTTTTTTCTCTTCCAGCTACTTCACAGAGTGTTGCCTGATATACCAGTATTTATATTTGATTGATTTATTTACAGCAAGGTGTGAGTGATCATAATGCTCAAGCTGGCAGAATACTGAATGATCTAGTTTATTCTGCATATAATTAAGAATCTAGTTTGAAATATAGATTTTATACAATATATTATAAACATCGGGGTCAGTAAAAATATTATTATTATCATTTTAAGTTAATACTTACCCAGCAGGGATGCAATAAATCAATCAAAAAGTGATAGTAGCATTGTTACAAATGATTAGAAAAAACCTTGTATATATATATTACACATATATTATGCACACAATTTTTGGTTTATTATTTATATATCATAATAAATTATCAATAATAAATAGTATTACTTTTTCTGGGAGTTACACTACATTACATTTTACAACCTGAACTAGCCTTGCTTTATACAAACATCAAATTATCTAAAAAATCAATAAGAAACTTATTAAGACTAATATACAGTATTGGGGAGCTCTATTATAATATATTAGCCTAACTGCTTATTGTATGCCTCATAGTAATACTTATCCATGAGTGAACCAGGCATTAAAAGGACCTTTGTCCTGCTGTTCTTATCATAATGTGCATATGTGGTCTCCAACCAAGTGTTGTATTCTCTGTTTCATTGAAATGATTTTCTGTAGCAGCTCTGAATCAGTGTCATGTTTATCTGGCCTTGAAATCTCTCAGGAATGATTGTTTGAAGCACAGATGGCGGGGAAAGCGCCGTGCCTTCCTCTAGATACCAGCTACTGTTGCTTAAATGGCTTTCTTCGGCACATTTCTCACAGGCCTTCATATATCTCATCCAATTAAGTCCACAAGCCTATAACCTCCCAGACATGTACATCTCATCTCGCTTGTTTCTTATTTGATTTGCTGTCTGATATGAAAAGAAAAGGGGGCGGGGTCTGTTACATCATAGTTTGTTTGCAGCAATTTATCCGAATGAGAAATTCTGAGCAGCAACCGTTCCTGATTTTTCTCTCTGCTCTGGTGGGAACATCAGTGGATGCAGGCTACAAATAAGTCAGCGCAGAGGGGGATGTGAACAGCACCTCAAACATATCCACATGCCCTGAAGAGACAGCAGTCCCCAACTGGCCAGAGGTTGACGTCTCGATGTCAGGCAGCTCTGACTAATTTATTCCAGAGAAGCGGTAGAAGGGGAAAAAAGGCTGATTTATTGAGATACAATAACTCTGCTGGGTAATTAGAGCGTGTTTGAAGAGTCAAGTCGGCTTCTGGAGTCTGGAGGGGCTTGTTTCAGATGGAGGGGTGAAGGAGGTTTCTATTCATAATCATTTTCAATTATTCACAATGTCTAAGGTCAGGTAAAGTAATCAGCATCCTCTTGTTTGGCTTTCAGTGACATTTTTTACATGCTACGTTTATACATTTTCGGAAAAAATGTGAGTGTCTCTTTCATTTCATCATCACATTTTTTATTATTGATCGTTTATTTGATATTTTACAGTAAAAGACGTGATAAATCAAGATTAATTTACTGTAATTTTGACTGGAGTATTTAAAGAAATATTAGATTAATACTAATTAGACTACCAGTACTACCACTAATTAGGGTGCAAAGGCCAATATTTGGTTTTGTAACATTATTCCTTGACCTTAGGGTTTATAAGTTTATAAGGCGACTGGCTTCTCTCTTGTCACTGGAAGTACTTTTAGGATCGGTTTCAGGGTTTTGCTTTCAGCTGCTCTTAGGTTGTTAGATAGTTGTATGTTTTATTTGTTTAGATGTGGTTCAGTAACTGGGGTTTTATGTACAGTGTGGGTATAAATGACGCCCCCTGTTTTGCTGATGATGAGAGATTGTACACACCACAGCAGTCCAGAAAGAACGTGGTGTCACTAGTTTATTACTTATATTGTAGGTGTGAGCATATTGTGGGGAGGCAAGGACAAACGGACCAACATTGCTGGAATGGCACACTGATCGGCCCCTTATAAAAGTGGAAATGTGTTGAACTAAATCCTATTATAGTGAGAAGATTTACTGAGCTGTGAGTAACACTGGAGCCTTTGCTCACTGGTTGAACTGGGGTGCTTTATTTACTTGTTATGGTGCAACACCAGGTGCTCATTAAATGAAAAATCACCTCAACTGTTCTTCTCCAACTGCTTGAAGAAGAACACTCAGTGCTAAGTTTTGATTCTGTCAAATCTGTCAAAAAGTGATACTTGGTTTACTTGGGATATGGGTCATTAATGTATTTATTGCAAAAGAACACCTACAAATTAACATTTACAGTCATGTGAAAAAATTAGGACACCCTTTGAAAGCATGTGGTTTTTTGTAACATTTTTAATAAATGGTTATTTC
>JAUCMT010000056.1:11730800-11744270 GCA_032357475.1 Enteromius thamalakanensis
TCAAACTTGCCTGGGTGGGCCAGGGAGTAATGTGGGCGGGCCAGTGCCGCCCTGGCCCATTACTGGCTACGCCCCTGCTATAATGTAGCATATACAGGTAGCGTGTGAGTTTAAGCATGTTTTTAATGTCCCTAATATTTTGAAATTGAATTTGAGAAAATATCCCATTTACTTTAAGTAGCACAGTGTATTAACTTCTAGTAATGCATTAACCTTGCGTTCATAAAAGCTTCTTGTGCCCGGTAGGTGGCGGTTTATTTCCGTTTCTGAACAAAATACGTGAATAATATTAATATATATTAATAATAATATATACAAATTTGTGTTGTCAAATGAATAATTGCATCCAAAATAAAAGTAATTGTTTGCATAATAAATGTGTACTGTGTATATGTTTTATGTATATATAAATACCCCACAAATTATGTATATATTTAAGAAAAATTGTATCATTCTGTATTTTATATATATATTTCTATATATATAAAATAACGAAATATTTTCAAAATGTATTCTGCATGTGTGTGTATTTAACATAAATATACACCGTAATCACACATATATTACATAAACGTAAAACTTGTTTCAAAAACTGCTGGCGCTCACAAGGTCCCTTACATCATTTCTACAATTTTAAAATGACATAAGATATAGCACTAATAATGTTTGCATTAATATCTAAATCATTAAATTACAGCAACAAAAACGTAAAATAAACAATGAAAGACTTTTAATTTGACGTTCTTCTCCCATGACTCCACGGAAGTACAGACGAACATAACAGAAGAACTACAACAAAACCCCCTCCGTTTGCTCATGGAAAAAACACACAGCCCACAAGATTTCTCGGAAGCCCTTTGAGGCTCTGAAGTATTAGCATTTACTAACAGAGCGTGGAGCCACACTCGGCCTAAAGGGCAGCCTGTAAAGCCGACTAAGTCGAAAAAATTACACCCAAAGTCGGTGTTTGTGTTTTATGAAGGTAAACATATTTTGTAGCCCGTTAGCAAAGCGACTTCCTCTTGTGTCTATGAAGAGCAGATGCTTCGTTAGCTGCCTAAAGCTGGATTATAACGTCACTTAAACCGCGTTTAAAAGGTGAGCTGCTTTTCTTTTGATAAGATATATTAATATTAGATGACTATAAAAAGTCACATGTACGCGTTTAAAGGGTTAGTTTTCCCGTGCGGCGTTTGTTTACGTGTTTGTTTGATTGTTTGTTTATATAGGTGGAGTAAGCGTGTGCTTGTTAGAGTTTGATTTTAGGTTATATAACTGTAACCCAACCCTGTTTGATATACAGCATATTTGAAATAAAGTCTGTTTTAAATGTTTCTAGTGTGACTGTAAGTATCTGAGCTGCTTTAACCATGAGATCAGTTGACAGTTTGAGTGATTATTCATATGAGGGTTGGGTGGTTATTATAACTATGAGTAAATCAAGATTGCCTAGATCACAAAATGACATTTTCTTTTGCAGATCTTGCCAAACTCTGTTCTTGGTTCTTATTTCAGTTTGACAGCTTGGAAGCTGATTATGGTAATTGATACCAACTGGTGAGAAGCATGGAGCTGTACTGGTACATGTAAGTTTTGATGTGATTACAGTATGCCTTATCAGCATTGATTTTGTTTATTGCGGTTTATTTTAGTTGGCATGTTTTGACGCAATGTGATGTAATCATATCAAGCCATGCTTGCGACTTTGAACTTGTTCTTTATCTTGTTTTAGAGTCGTCATAATATTTATTATGATTAAGATCTTCTTCTACATCTGCTGGTATCGCTCAAGGCAAAGACAACTGGCTGCATACCTCAGCAATCCCCGAAACGCTCAGATCGTCATTGTTGGAGGACGAGCGTACCTGCATCAGATCTGTGAGAGACAAAATGTGAGTAAACTACAAGCTCAGTGCAATCAGATGTTCTTTTCAAGGTGTGGTCGGCTTGGCTTGCGTCAGCCGCTGCCGATATAATCGCTGTTTGGAAACATGACATAGTTTAGCTTCCTGTGCGAAACAGGTGTGGGTCTCATGAACTCATTGTATGTTTGGAAAGACAATAAGATAGACAGAAGCATAATAGGTTATGGTATCTTCTGTTGACTTCAAGTGGCATTTCACAGAAGATTTGACTAGGTAAAGATCTGATATGAGCTGATAGACAAACATTTTTTTTTATTACTAAAGAGGGCTTAAGGGGGTAAGATTGCACCAAGAATAAATATTAGTTTATTTTGTATTATTTGATATATATATATATAGTTGAAACAAATACAAATATACACATGATATATATAGAATTTTTAAACTGATAGCATACCAGAATTTTATTGAACCCCTTGTTTTAGTGGAGATTCATCATCAGGGCAGATACCTTTTTATTATGCTATTAATGTGTAGCGGTTATGCAGTTTTGAAGGTGATTGGGACCCTGTTGAAACCTATATTTAGCACTGCCTGCTCACCCACAATTGATCTTAAACGTCATCTTAGCCTAAAATGGAAAACAGAATCTATTACATCTGAACACAGGAATATGAATCATATGCAATGGCAGTCTGCATTCTGTAGAAATTTTGCAATTGACATTTTCAGCACGAGTGCATGTTCGGCCTGTGTCGTTCATCTACAGGGATGGTTTTGGTAAACTTCCACTTTTACTGTTTCACAACACTTTTTTTGACCTTGGTGCTCTGCATTTTTTTTTTGAATTATTGTGTAAAACGTTTGACTCTCTGAGTTCAAAGCTTACAACAAGGAACTGGTAAACCAAACCTAGGGCAGCAGTGTCAGTTCTCAAGCTCGTGTGATTTGCACAGGCCACTAAAAAATGCATGAGCTCTTCTATTTTAGAGAATCATCTCTTGTTGGTGCTTGGCACTTGTCAAAACTAACCGGTGCCTGTGAAAAACCCTAAAGAAGCAGACGAATTGGAACAAGAACGGGGCCCGGAGCACAGGGCTGACAAAAACTTCTAGGAATGTTATTGTTTTGTTTTTTTTCAGCAGTTTGGCTAAAGTGTATTCACTCTTACAAAGGGCTGGGTATCGAGGTTGATACTTTTTAGGAACTGATCAAATTCCCTCGATACAACTGAGTATCGAAAAACGCCTCGTCGTTCACTATCCAATTTTGATACATAAAGGTGTTAATCTAAGCAACGTCAGTTAGCCAATAAGACTGCAGCACTAGCCAGTGTGTGAGAATAAGCACCCTCCCGCATTTTATTTGACAATGTTTAACTTCTGCGTGTCTCTGTGTTAATGTATGCTGCAGACGTGCGGTTTTGTTTACTAGCAATACTGACCTGCACGTGACGCTTCCAGTGATATTAACGTCTTCTCTCACTAAATGAGGATATGAATACAGAAGGCTACATGAATAACATCTCCAGAACTGCTC
Source organism: Enteromius thamalakanensis (assembly GCA_032357475.1). Taxonomy (NCBI): domain Eukaryota; kingdom Metazoa; phylum Chordata; class Actinopteri; order Cypriniformes; family Cyprinidae; genus Enteromius; species Enteromius thamalakanensis. The sequence goes on from JAUCMT010000056.1 coordinate 11,734,205, forward strand.
CGAGGGTTACTTCAAGAGAATTTAATGGTTTCATTAAGGGATGTTTTAACTTAGTTTCGGGAAGAGCACGCTGAGTGTCAGCACAGCCGGCACCCATCGGCGCTCATTAGTATCATTGCCCACCAGCCTATTATTACTAAACTCATTGTCCACCACAGCATAAATATCATCGTCTCGCTCTTCTCTGTTACGCATGAACACACCTTCCTCCCCTTCTCCGCCTTTTCTTCGTACCTTCAAGGGGGGCGAACGGGACCAGGCCACGCTCCGAGCTCTACCCTCGCTAGGGTTCCAACCAGCAGGGCTTGGGGTCCGCTGAGCTCCCGGCTCACTCCCCGGACAGCACGCCAAATTTGCTTATTTAATTTAATGAAGTAGTGCGAATTCGTGAAATCTCAAATTATCTCAATCTTAAATGTTCAGTAAATCTATCGTCATATCATGTACACACAGAACTGTAAAGCGACCAAAATAGAAGTTTGGTTTGGACATATATTACTATTGTTCAGTAGAATGTACAAAATAGGCTACTACAAAAAATATTAAAACAGTATTTCTTCAGTGTTTTAAAATTTAGAATAAATCCACTTTATTTTCAATAAAATAATCTTCATGAATTAAAAGAAAAAGGTTTTATGCCTTAAAAAATGTAAATACACAATTTTAGAATAAATAATAAATATAATAAATAAATAATAATAAAACTAATTTTGACTGATTCATTGTGTTGGATATATTGTTTTCTGAGCAGTGGCTCAGGAGATGAGGTTGAGTCTGTATAAAAGTCAACAAGCTGAAAAACTATTTTTTTGACACCATGTTATTTGGTTAAAACTGATTTCATAAAATTTGTATCGAAAAAGGTATCGTTCAGGAAACGGTATCAATTTTTTGAATGATACCCAGCCCCACTCTTACAGTCAGATTATACCATCAGTGACTGCATTATAAATGGGATTTCTTTAAAAGAGTCTGAAACATGTTCTTTCCATAGCTCTAAAGTGTTTTGTTGCCGTAACACTGTTTTTAAATTCAGAAAAGCCCTTTGTTTCTGAAAGAAAGCATCTTATGTTCAGAAAAGCATCTGGAAGCAATTTGTAGCACAGCTACTGAAGACTATATCAAGCCAGAGAGCTTAGCTATTCAAGTACGGTTTCTGTTTTAATATTTCACTGGATATTTTGGATAAAAATATGTGAAATCTGTTTTTTCTATATATTTATTAGCCCATTACGCTTTTTCAAACTAAATTTATTTTGGAATAAATGCACATAAAAAATGTTCTAGATTATGCAGGAATTTAACTGCAGTTTCTTCAGTCGAGATATAGCCCTATTTTTAGAAACCCTAGCTCCTCACACAGGAAATGAGCTCAATTTAACAACACAGTTCAGAGATGGTAAACTGTTGGCCCATTTGCACGTTCACATGCCAGTAGTAGTCGTTTTGCCATTTGTATAGTAGTTTTATAATGCATTTTGCCTTATAGAAGGTACATCATGCTGATTTGTTACAATGATTTTACAGTAATCTGTTAAATTCTAATCAAACTGCTTTCCTGAGCATAACCGAGAAGGGAAATACCCAGTAGATTAAGATCCAACTTAAAAGATGCCCAACGAAGCCACATATGACACAAAAAATAAGTGTATCATATCTTTACTGAAACTAGGATAATATTAAAATTGAAAGCAACAAGTATGTAGGCCTGGGAAAGTGATTGCACAATTTAATAGCAAGCATCGACCGGTTCTGGTTTCAGTGCCGTGTGTATTTAAAGTTGTCTTTTAACAGAAGTCGAACTCAGAAGCTTGTTGTGTGTAATGTTTGCTTCTGTCTGATTGTGGGTGTTTTAACTCCCACTGCTGCTCTGCTCCACAGACTTCAATCTGGCCCAGTTGGTACGGAGTTCAGGACGACGGCTCGGTGGGCGAACCCTCCGCCTCTCTTCCACCATCATCCTCGCTTTCTCATCTGGACATGCCTCCTCCATATGAGGCTGTGTCTGGAGGTAAGACTGACTCACTGCGGCTACACCCCAGTCTGCACAGGGACAGAAATAGTACATTTTTTTAAGATTATTAAGAAAACTGATAAGCTTTTATTGGAACACTTTAAAGGCCACAGGAACCCAGCCATTTTTTATTTATTTTTTTTTTTCTTACATCATACATGTCACAATTTAAAATGCAGGCATTATCTTGTCTTAACTAAATAAACACATCAAACAAATAGTTCATTAGAGAAATAGGGAAAATTGCTGACCAGCAATGCATTTATCCTCAGATATGTATCTCAAATATGGATTTAACATTTAAATGAAAAATAAACTAAGTTTGAATTTACACCAGAAACCAAAAATATCTATAATGGTTACAAGAATAGGCTACATCCTAAAATATGATTAGAAGTACAAATAGCATCAAGCTACACTCGAAAATGTATTTGCTTGCTTACTTTAAACCATCTTTAAGTGCTTGTAATATTTTCAGATTGTAGTCTATATTTGATTTTGTATATTATTGCTGTAAAAAATACCATGAGCTGCATGCCAAACACATACAGAACATATATAACCATATGTCTATTTGCCTTCGTACTTCATGTTTAAAAAAACGTCTCACTCCATTTTTTTAATATGCAAGATCTAGACTAGAGAGTGAATGCGCTTTGATGCACATGGAAGAAATGGACGGTCCTCTACATGATTCTGTGGAGAATTTTTAGAATGGTAATTCTGTATAAAGAACGTGAGAATAAATCTTGTCTCAAATACTGTAGATAACAAGATCTCTTATTTGGGATACTCTTTTTCTGTTTGTTTACACTGGTTTTCTAAACAGTCCCAAATAAAAAAAAAATTATTTGCATTTTCAGTACGCAAATATTCTCATGTGAAAGCATCTATGTATCTAGCCTGTAGGTCGTTTGTGCAAGTACCTTATTACGACATATATTTATGTTTTAAAGGTATGCAAGGCATGCATTTATCATTTATAATGCCAATGTCGTATTGCGTCTGTCGTCATAAAAAGACGTATAACTGTGATTACTATATGGCAAATCCTGATATGGTTTTCATCGAACATGTCGCACTTAAAATCGTCTCTGAAAGTGGCTTTCCAAGTTATCGCTCAGACCACAGCTGGAATGTAAATGATTAAATGTTTGTTGACCTATGAGCTCTCTCGCTTGTCACGGTCTTAGCTCATCCCTCCATAAAAGGCTAAATACAGTAATCCTAGATATGTTTACAAGGGAAATGACGAAGAGCCATGGTGAGGAGAATGTGAAATCTCAAGGGTTATATTAACTGTAAATACTGTCTCTTCACCCCTAATATGAGAAACAGCTTCTCAGTCACATTACATCTCTAGGGAAAGTCTCGTGCTTTCACTCACTCTGCTGCTCTGTAAATGGTTAACAGGGACAATTTTATGACAAGAGGGAACAACAGTTGGAGAGTGGGCCTGGGGACATCAGCCATCCCAAATTAGACCAATGCTTCTTAATTGGCAGGTTTCATAACTGACACGATGAGAAGGACGTTTATGTACACCAGCTGCCAGATATTGACATTAAAACATGGAAAAGGTTGAAATGAATTTGGCAGTCAAGGCTCTGTGCTTCGAGTTTACTTCAGTTCAGTTTCTGTGCTGAGACCGATTGTTCACTCAGTGGCAGAGAAGGAAATGGAGCTATGGAGCTTCTGGAGCTTGTGTGCATTGGCAGCAAACAGCAGGTTCTGGCTCATAGCTCAGTTCTCCTGTATTTTTCTGTTGGATTTTCCCCCTTTTGCATTTGTGCTCTTATCATCTCTAACAACGTCTCATGAGTTAATGAACACCAGATTTTAGAATATAGATATGTGACTAAAAGAAAACCCAAAAACCACTGTGTTTCCTACGGAAGAGGATTAGGGCCAAGCAATAATAAAAAAAATTGAATCATTTCGAGATTAAAGTCGTTAAATAACGAGAATAAAGTTGTTAAATTTCGAGAAAAAAATTGTTAAATTACGAGGGGAAAAAAGTCAAAATGTTGAGAATAAAGTCGTTAAATTGCAAGATTAAAGTCATTAAATTTAGAGAAAAAGCTTGTTGGACTATGGGATATGGAGAGCTTAACCCCCAATAAGGCAGCATTCAGGCTTTTCTTAATGTAAATATAAAATAGGCTAATTTACATTCTATGTTATAATCACATACAACAATACTAGTATCTGTCAACATTTATAAGTAGGCTATAAATCTAATTAGCTAGCTACTATTTACACTTTGGGCTGATTTCATTTACAATGTAAATAGCGTCTATGGCAGAGGATTGTTCTCACAGTGTTCAGCGCGTTTGATCTGAGCTCGCGCAGGCGGTCCGTGCAGCGAGCTTTACGTGAGTCAGTGCTCTTTCGTGTTGGATGGTTCAGGAATTCTCCTGCGCTAAAGAAATGATAGTGCATGTGAAAACATTTCAATAGACAAGCTGCCGTCCAGGTCGTTATTTAACGACTTTAATCTCGTAATTTAACGAGTTTATTCTTGTTATTTCTCGTAATTTAATGACTTTTATCTCAAATTATGTACATTTATTTTATTATTGCTTGGCCTTAATCCTCCTTCGTAGTTTCCTTTGACCTAGAAGAGTGAAAGATGATCTCTCTGGTGCAGGATGTGGTTTTTCAGTGCCACATCATTTAACATTTTCAGCCTTCTTCATATCTGATCGAAGTGGAGATGGAAAACCCCCATTTTCCCCAAAAAGTTGTTTGTGTAGTTTGTCGGACATGACGGATAGTTTGTCACCTGTTCCGGGGGAAATGTTTGGCAACATTTGCATTTTGCTGTTTGACCAAATTAGGCGTCTCTGCTTTGCAGCATGAAACGGGAAATAATATAATTTTAAGAACAGCCTTGCTTTTTAACATGCATGCTAAATTGTTGAGTCATTGCAAGGTTTGGTTTTGCAGATGGTAGCTAAAGGTTTGTGTCTTGTGTTATTTTATTTATTATATTCTAGTTGTATTTTTAGTGAGTCAGTAATGTATGACATACTTCATGAAAATATATATGTTGTTGTGTTACTGTGTAATATTGTCACATTTTTTTAAGTTACAGATTGATTTGTGGTGAAAAACTAACAACATTCATGTAATTTATAATTAGTAATATTTAGGTAATTTTTTGCATTAATAATGTACATTTGGCATTTCATGTTTTGTTTTTTTCCTTTTTGTAAGTGTTCACCGAGTTTTTTTTTACAATTTACAACCTGTGTGTGGATGAATATACTCTAGAAAGATATTTAATAGATAGACAGACAGATGGATGGATACCGTAGATAAATAGATGCTATAAATATGCTTTTGACTGTCATTTGAATGACAGATAGAAACTGTACATGGATAAATAGATTCTATATAGATAGATATATCTTTGACAGACAGACAAATATACGATAGATGGATATAAGACAGATATACTAAAGATAGATATATAGATAGACAGACCGATAGATAGATGAACATTATATTACATTACTTAATGAAATGAACTGTAATTAGTCCTGAAATCTCCAGGCATCTGTTTCAAACCTTTTGCTTGACCTTTGCACTCTCCTCTTTGTTTTGTTCAGCGAATGACCTGAAGCCTCCACCGTACAGCGAGTACGCTCAAAACGACGACACCGATGCATCCCTGAGCATCGCCATCCCGGACGGCAACGATTCCAGTGGCATTAGCGATGCCCCGCCCCCTTACACACCCAGCATCACCTCTCCAGCCAATCAGCAAGTAGATAGCCACAGTCAATCACAGCCAGTGGGAAGCTCAAGTTAAACTTCTCTCATTATAGAAACACAAGGGCTAAGCAACGGCGTCAGCCCCTCTAGGTCTTGTTTTTCCATCTGGACTTTTTTTCTTCTTAAGCAAATTATACAAAGAAAAAAAGATTTCACATTGGCGGTGGATCTTGCTCATTCTCTTAACATGAGAGAATTTGGATAGTGCACAATATGCAGTATAAAGGATGAGACTGGCCTGATGCCATCTCCTGGCAGAGTCGAGCACTGCTCTGCCCACGCTGGTGTACCGGTGCTTTCAGTTCACCCATGCCTTATGTTCATTTCCTCCAGCAACACCACAGCGCATAGCCATACGACAGACGCAGCCAATTCCATATTTTAAACAATCACTCTAACCGTCATTTCTTTGCAGTAGTGTTGAAGACTAATGCCATGAACTTGTGTGGCTGCTTGAGGAACTGTAAATAGGCTAGTGGGTTTTGCTTACACAAGGTTGTTGACACATTTCTTGCTTTTTTGTTTCTCTCTCTAAAGTCCCAGAGGGAGACGTTAAAGAGGTAGTTCACACGAAAAATAAAAAAATGAAAGAAATAGTTCAGCAAAGAAAATTAGTTAGCTGAAAATCATCAGACACATCCGCAATATATATGAGTTAGTTTCTTTACAGCGGAACAGATTTGGAGGAATTTAGGATTACGTTACTTGCTTGTTCTCTGCAGTGAATGGGTGCCGTCAGAATGAGAGTCAAAATAGCTGATAAAAACATAGTCATGTACAAGCGTTTCACACAGCTCCAGTCAATTCTCGTAAACGTTTCACTTGTAAAGTGAAAAGCATCATGTTATATATTTATATATATATATATATATATATTATATTTTTTTTTTTACCTCAAAGTATTGCGGCCAAAGAAAGTCCTTTATCTATGATATTGATAGAATAGTCTGAATCAGGAGAGTAATAAGCACAGATCAAGCATGCAAAAGCAGTTTTAAATCAATATTGTGATGTATTTATCAGTTGTTTAGAGGTTAATTCTGACGGCACCCTTTCACTCCAGAGCAAGGGAATTTAATGCAACATTTCCCTGTTCCGATTAAGTGAAACAAACTCCACATCTTGGATGTTGAGCCATTTTATTTTTAGAACTCTTTCAATATACTGCCATCATTTACTCGTCCTCATGTCATTTCAAACCTGTATGATGTTTTCTTCCATGGAAGTCAGCGGTAATGGTTACAAACATTCTTCAAATTATCTTATGTTACAGAGTAAATCACGAAGAGTGTTTTTTTTTTTTTTTTGATTGACATGAGAAGTGTGTAAATGACACAATTTAATATTCTTGACTGAACCGTCTCTTTAAAGTATAGAGGTCTAGCCTCAGGTTTATTTATAAACTCAGTTTCTATGTGATGACAATTAAAAAAAAAAAAAAGAAAGAAAAACATTTGCCCTGAAGCACTTTTAATGTGTTGTAATTGCCTTAATTCCGTCTGTTGGTAAGTGTCCAATATTCCCGAATCAACCAGAGCTGGAGTGGATAGTGTGGCTAATGGTTATGACTCGTGTAAGTGTGCGCAGTCCTACTCTGTGTTGTATCGCTTATCAGGTTAACTGTAATACACTGATGCATTTGAGATCACAGTGCCCTTATTAACAATTTCTGCTAACCGAAATAGACCTTTTTGTGTGCGTGTGTATGTTAAGGCATATGTTAAATGTGTGATAGTTTCAAACAGAACTTCCTCGTGAAAATGTTTATGTGCTTTGGTGAGCGCATGAAGTCATCTCTGTGCAACTCTCAATAGATCAGGTTCACATAATGGGATCAATTTTTTTGTATAAAAAAAAAGTCCACATGAAAGGATGTGATCCAGGTGTGCTTTTAGAATATGTGTGTGTAGTTTGCCCCCCACCCACCACCACCATCACCACCACCACCGATCGCCCTGGTCCTTCAACATTTAATTTCATATAATCATAATTTGATTTAAAATGCTAATCCTGCAACATGTATTCTCATTTAAACTGAAGTACTGTATATGCTATTTTTGTATTTATGGAAAAAACCCTTTGAATCTCTTTCAAAATAAACATTGGTGAAATGTGTCTTGTTTGAAAACGACAAACTCATTGACAAGTTTCATAGCGTTGATATGGGGAAGTGATTTCATAAAGTTAAAGCTATATTTGGTCACTATAATAATTTTTTTATCATAAGCAACTAAAGTGCATATTAAGCTATTTTCGGTTACACTTACAAGTAACATTGCAACTACATGTCAACTTATTCTTAATAATTTGCAATTACATGTCTACTAACTGTCAGAGTAGACTATTAGGGTAGCTAATCAGTTTCTGATATTCAGTATGTTGTGGATTCATCAAAATAAAGTGTTAGAAGTATATATTACAATATATATATGTGCGCAATATAATATGAAAAGAAAAAAGAAATACCACTGCATGCATTTTCAGTTCTGGAAATCAACACTTGTATGTTATATATCGGATGCTGGGCTCTGTTATTAAAAATACATTTAGTAATTATTAAAATAAGTTCTGTTTATAGCTCTCTTGGCAGTCCAATCTGTCCTGTTTAATAAGTAAGCCAGGTTTATTTCAGTTAGTTTGAAATATATTGTCAATTAATTTGATTCAAAATTAGACTTAGACCGAAATAAGCCTGGCTTATTTGGTAAACTTGTTTTATGACACAGGCCCCAGAAAACACAACTTGTTATTTACAGAGGAAATCTGAAAAAGGTACATTGTGCTGTGTCCTGCTCATTTTGGAGCATTTCGTTTTGTTTAATTGATACAGAAACTTTGCATTCAATGCAAGCACTTGGTCATAATTTGGGCACTATTTTACACCACAAGGGGGCAGTAGTGCACTATTCCTCAGCTCCATCTGTTCTGTCACAGCGTTAACCTTTAAGTTCTCTACATCTTTATGATAACTTGACTTTCAGGTTTTTATTTTTAAAAGCCGGCTGTGTATTCCATATTTCCATATTCATAACTCTGCAGAGCCAGTGCCCTCTGTGCTTTGCTTCCTACTCTCCTGTGTGGGATGATCGAATCTCAGTCAAATCAGTGAGGTGGGCGGCTCCTGGCATTCTCTGCAACTTTAACTTATGACTGGGGAATGCAGCTTTGCTTTGCATAATGTTTTGAAACATGTGTACTACAACAGATCTTACACCCCAGCTCGTGTAAATCAAACACGTCAAGAGGATGCAGGAGATGGACGTCAGCTCGAGATTCGGTCTGCCCAAAGAATTATTCTGACCTTTATCCACCTTTCAAATGCCACTTTTAGACAACAAAGTCATCTATACCTTAACATTTTGTTTAATAAATGACTATAATCAGAAAATCCAGTATTATGCTAGCAGTTTATTGCTTAAACAATGGTGACGATCATAGCAAAAAAAACCTATATTAAATATAATGCATATCTACTAAAATGCTCATGAAGGCTGCATTTATTACAAAATGAATACAATAAAAAACAGCAATACGTGAAAAATCAGTACCTGTATGTCTGTCTAAGGTTAAAAAAAATCTTGTAACAATATAAAATACTGTATATATAACTATACTGTATAAATAATTAATCCAACATTGATATTAAATTTGCGTTTTAGAATGATTTCTAAAAAAATTAAGTCCCATGAAAGACTTTGTATCACAAAAATAAGTTATACAGTAAAGTATATTAGAGGATCATTATCTTACATTTTTATAATATTTAATAAAATATTTTTGTGTATTATATATATATATATATGTATTATTGCTGTCAAATGATTAATTACAATTAATCATATCCAAAATAAAAGTTTTTGTTTAAATAATATATGTGTGTAAACAATGTATATTATGTATCTATCTTTATATTCATATAATCAATATTATACATAAATATTTTAAATGCATAAACAACATATTTTTCTTAAATATATACATACATGTGTGATTTTAGCGCACAGGTGTCCCAAGTGTACCTTATACTGGCCAATAATAAAAGGCCACCCTGGAATGTGCAGTTTTTAGCTTTATTGGGGGTCTAGGGACTCAGAGCTGGTCAGTATCTGGTGTGACCACCATTTGCCTCATGTAGTGCAACACATCTTCTTCGCATAGAGTTTATCAGGTTGTCAACTGTGGCCTGTGTAATGTAGGTCCACTCCTCTTCAATGGCTGTGCGAAGTTGTTGGATATTAGTGGGAACTGGTACACGCTGTCGTATACGCCGGT
>JAUCMT010000056.1:11750331-11764653 GCA_032357475.1 Enteromius thamalakanensis
CCTTTTTCCCCCTAACTGAAGCCTATTTTAAAACGCAGTTTTATTATTTACTAAAACTGCACGGTATTGGCCACTGTGTAGGGGACTTATTTTAAACCAATGGGCAAGGCCCTGCTAACAGCTGGCCAATGCCGTCGACCACACCCCCTGGCGTGATGTCTCTGTTCCAATGACAGGAGAGGGTGCCAAGGTGGTGTGATATGGCGTGACCCGTGTCTATATAAGCCCAGGACACTCTAGACATCTTCAGATCATTCTCCTTCAGCAACGGAAATTCTTTGATGTCCCTGACAGGAAGCCTTCTGCAGCTGGATTTTTCTCCCCTGCATACTCTTAAAGAGCAAGTTCTACCATGCGCTGTTCCACCTGTAGCACCAGGATGCCGTCGGAGGACCAGCACCGCGACTGCATCCTCTGCCTCGGGAGGGCCCATGCAGAGACCGCCTTCGCAGGACCGGACTGCGAAGTGTTCGAGGGCCTCAACATGGCTACTCTTCGCGCTAGGCTCACTTCCTTTTCAGATGGAGCCCCATCTACTCCATCGGAAGCCAGCTCCACGAGGCCGAATGGGGACACCGAACTGTTCCGCGTCCTCACCAAGGCTGTCGCAGAGCTGGGCTTGGACTGGTCTCTTCCGGAGGAGCCTGCAAGGAGCAGGCTCGATGAGTGGTACCTAGAGGGGCCATCCCAAACCCCCCGTCGGCGTTTGACTCCACAAGGTCCACGAGGAGCTCACCAGGTCGTGGAAGTGCCTTCGCCTCCCTCGACGACGCAGCGAGCAATGGGTACGAGATGCTACCGCCCCTCGACCAGACGGTTGCTGCTCACCTCTGCCCCATGTCTACAGCAGGATGGAAGACCAGGCCAGCCCACCCTTCGAAGCCCTACAGGACCATGTCTGGCGCTGCTGCAGGTCTTCCAGGCCAAGATCCTCGCCGCCTCGGAGGACCAACCGGATGTCGATGCTGTGAGGGAGCTCCGCAGTGCGACAGACCTGGCACTCACGGCGACCAAGGCAACGGCCCAAGCCATCGGCCGTTCCATGGTGAGCCTGGTAGTGCTAGAGAGGCATCTGTGGTTAAATTTGACACAGATCAAGGACGCGGATAAACCACCCTTACTCGACGGGCTGATCTCTCCTGCTGGTCTGTTTGGTCCCTCAGTCGAAGGATTCACCGAGTGCTTTACGGAAGCCATGTGGCACTTTCTACCCAAGCGGGCCGTGTCTGCTTCTGCCTCCGCTAGTCGCCCGAAGCCGCCAGCGCAGCAGCTCAGACAGCGACCCCACAGCCCTCGACCGCAGCCGCAGCGAAAACCGGAGCCACAGAGACACCGCTCCCGCTCCTCCAACAGATGCTCCCCCTCGTCGAGGAGACAAGGTCCCCGGCCCAAGATTGCGCTGGACTCGGAGGTGAGGAAGTCGTCCTAGCCAGGAAGCGACTGGGCAACGGTCCCACCGATGCCGGACCGCCCCAAAAGCTGCGACGCTGCCAACAGCTCCCACTGCCCCGCGAAGCCCCGGGCATGGAGAACCCCCTACTTGCTGCGCTAAAGAGGCCCATGGAAAGACATTCGCTGGCTGCAAAAAGGAATCCCTCTGTATGTTATGAACAGGAGGAGAGTCCTCCTCACAGACGCCTCCAAGACGGGATGGGACGCGCTGTACGAGGGCTCATCGGCCTCCAGCCTGTGGTCAAAGGAGGACAGCGAATTACACATAAACTGTCTGGAAATGATGGCAGTGTGTCACGCGTGTCACTTCTTCCTCCCGCTACTGAGGGACAGTCACGTTCTGGTGCGCTCGGACAGTATGACGGTGGTTTCATTCATAAATCACCAAGGGAGTCTCTCATCGAAACGCCTGTACAAGTTGACAGCAAGCCTCTTAAAGTGGGCGCTGCCGAACTTTACAGTCTGACAGACCCATCCTTTGAGTTTCACTTAAAGCACGAACGCTGATCGAGCATGTTATTATCTGAACAAGCTCCCTTCGATCGAGCTATTCAGGAATTTTTGTCACTTGGGCTACCTACACTGCAGTATTCTACAGCTTGAGCTATAGCCTGACAGAAATAGACTCTGTGCTGTCCGGCACCGCATCAGCGAGTGCTTTCACCCCTGCCTTCGGCTGCGCTGTAAAGCGCTAATACCTTAACAACTCTACAAATGAGGGTTACTATTGACTTGTGCTTGCTGACTGCGGTATTCCACACCAGTCACCCCCGGGTTACAAACACAGTAAACGCGCTTGCATTCAGCCCAAGATGAACGAGGCTGGGAAGCGCTATACTCACTATCAGGGTTCTTTCATTGTATGACCGCCTTGCGCTCAAAGGAGACATGGATCACGCCATATCACACCACCAATTTGTCTCAATTTCTTTTGATGTATCAAGCGACGTACGAAGAACGGACCCCTGTATATTTATTATGTATATACTTGCACACACAGGTATATATTTAAGAAAATTACGTTTGTATGATACAATTTCTATAAATCTAAATATAAACATGTAAACACGTCAATATTTTCAATAATCTGAAAATTTGCTTTATATGTGTCTTTATGCATACATAACAAATATACACAGTGTACCATTATTACGTAAACAAAAACCTTTATTTTGGATCCGATAAATTGCTTTACAGCACTAATTTTGTTCTGTGTTACAGTGTTTAATGTCATAAAAATCATTGAAACCCTCAGGTTGTAGGTTCAGAGAGAAACAGAGGTGCACTTTAGCACCTTTATTTATTTATATAGTGCCAAATCTACACTACAAAGGTGGCACAGAGGTGGCTTAAATGCATGTACACAGCAATCAACCTTCATACTGGCGCATTTACACTGATTTTTTTGTTCCCGTAACTCAGCTGTGGAAAGATGCCTTTAGGAGATACAGGTGTATTTCCATTTTAGTGACATACCCCATGGCTCCATTTTTATCATTGTGAATGAAGTAACTCGCTATCAAAGGAATGTTGTTTGAACTGACCGCAAATTGACCTTGCCTGTGCAAGCCGATTATTTGGGAGAGGATAACCTGAGGAATTCCTGGTATTAACCTCCATTCTCTGTACTACATTTTCAAACAAACTACCACAATCAAAACATCATGGCTTAACCCTCCCCTTAAGCTGAACACCAGCCCTTCGTGTGCGCCATTCCCATATTGACCAACTGTTGGTGTTGATTTATCTGTTTGCCTCTTGCGCAGTGTTCATTTTTCAATAGCTTTACCAATATTACCCAATCCACTTTTATAATGTGTTGTAGTCTGACAGCAGTGATAGTGGGGGTGTGTCCTCAAGCTCAAATCTAATGGATTAACGTTTAACAGAGAATGCTGTGTTTTGACATGCTCTATATATACACCAGTATCTTACCACAGCAATATAAAGATTAGAGGTAAAATAAACTGTAAGTTGTTTCCTGTTGGGTTGCTGCTCATGGTAAAAGATTTAATATCATTTTATTGATTATATACTAACTGACTGTTATATTCATTAAAAAAATATTCTCTTCTTGTTCATCAGTGTACCAGCTACAGCAGGAAGCACCAAGACCAAAGAGGATCACATGTCCTCAGGAGGTAAATGTGTGTAAATACTCCCAAGGTTTATCAAACATGACTCATATTGATTCAGCATGCATATCTTTTACTAAACACTGGAACAGATGTCTCCATGTTCACAAAATCCTGTTAGAAAAGACTCTCCTGTAAGTCATTTGTATATAAAAAAAATATTTCTCTCTCTTAATGTTTTCTCTGTAACTCCAACAGATGGAGAGCAGACCCAAATACTATGGAAGAGAGTGAGTGTCTAACTAAGTGATGGTGTTATGAAAGTACTGTCCTTGAATTGCTTCTGGTATTCATCTGCTTACTTTTTACCCTAGTCCTCAAAAGTGTGTGTGGAATTTAGAGTGACTTAGCAGAATTTATTATTTAAGAGTGTTATGGTGCATATTGATTTTGTGTAATGATGTGCGTGAGGGTGCACATATGAAATAGTGTATGAGGGAGAGAGAGAAATAGACTGATTTATGGTGTGTCGGTTGAGTGAGAGTGTGTGTGCATGAGATGTGGGAATATGTGAGCATGAGGTACGTGTGTGTGTACCAGGGTAAATGATGGTGTCTGTGTACAGGTTCCATGGTCTGATTTCCAGAGAGCGTGCAGATGAACTGCTGGCTGGTACGGACGGTGCTTATCTCATCAGAGAGAGTCAGAGACAACCAGGAACATATACACTTGCTTTGAGGTAGAGAGCATCTGTTCTTCTGTCCTTTTCTCTAAATGTTCATCCATTTATATTCATCCAACCATCCATCCCCTTCTTTATATTACAGTTACTTTATATTTTACTTGATATTTTTAGATTTTTTTTGTATTATTGCTCTTCAAAAGTTTGGGGTCACAAGGTTTTTAATGCTTACCAAGTTTATTTGATCAAGAAATCTAGTAAAAACAGTAACATTAAGAAATAGTTACAATTTAAATGGAATGATCTGATCAAAGCTGAATTTTAATCATCATTGCGTCTTTATTGTCATGAGATCCTTTAGAAATTATTCCAATATGCTGATTCGATGCTTAAGAAATGTTTGCTATTACTACAGTTGAAAACAGTTGTGCTGCCCACTTTTGTGAAAACCATGATACATTTTTAATTAAGTTTTTTTTATTAATAGAAATTTGAAATTTGGTAACAAAGTAACTTTTGATCATTTTAAAACATTAAAGCTGAATAAAATATTAATTTCTTAAAAAAAAAACATATAGTTACATTATAATATAATATTAATCAATACTGTATAATAGTATATGGTAGTATAATATGGATACTGCTTGTCTATCTCAGATTTGGCGGCCAGACTCTGAACTACCGGCTCTTTTATGATGGAAAGCACTTTGTGGGAGAGAAACGTTTCGAGTCAGTTCACGATCTGGTTACAGACGGCCTCATTACTCTCTATATTGAGACAAAGGCAGCAGAATACATCGCCAAGATGACCACAAACCCCATCTATCAGCATCTGGGCTACACCTCTCTCCTGAGGGACAAAATCACTCATCGACTCAACCGGACACGCTCTGAGCCCAAAAAAGTCACTTTCCAGCAGGATGAAAAGGTGAGGGGTGCATCTTTATATATATATTGATCCTAATATTCTTAACACTTTACAGCCTACACTGTAAGCAATGCATGATCAAAGATTTTTATTCAGAGACTATACAGCATTATCAGCATGCCTAATTGGTCATTCATACACAATTTGTTGCAGTTTTTGTTGAAATCAGTCATAAAAATGTCCTGTTATTTTTTCCAAGTGCCACAGGGCTTTGTTTTAAGACCGTTGTTGTTGTTTTATCGTTGTTGTAGGCTTGTTGGGAAACTTTGGTAGTTTATTGCTAATTTCTGCACTGTAACTAACAGTACTGCAGTAAATTCTGTTTTAGTTTCTTTTATCTGCAGAATTCTTCAAAAGAGCTCATCGTAAATTCTTATTTGTGTCTCTTCGCACAGTGAAAACAGGATATAGGCACTAGCACTGCTTCATTATGTGCACATAAATGTTATCAAGGGTTTATTGCTAATAGTAAACACAACCAGCCCAAATCATGGTGGCAGACAGCAATCCTTCACAAATCATTATTAGAATTGTGTTTAGACAAATAAGAAGGAGCATTTCTTTACTTGGATTGGGAAGATTAGAGTGTTTCAGCGTTAGGGTGTGCATCTTTGATGAAAGATAATGCCATGAATGTGTTGTCTCCTCTCTCATTTATCAGACACACTGTCTGGTTCACTGGCAGGAGAGTTTTATCAAATCTGTCAGGTCTACCATTAGCTCTTTATGAATTCTGTTGCCTCACTCTTGAGGCGAAATGGCTCTTCATGAGAGCTCCATGAAATAAACATAAGCGATGATCAAGCATGAATTAGTCAAAGGAAGTGTAGTTTGTTTATCACCCAAAGTCATGTTTGCATAGGGCATATTTGTTTTTGTTGCAGACACCAGAGAGAGAATTTTTAATGCGACTCAGTTGGCTTAGCATTCAGATTAATATAAAAGTACTCAACACACTTACTGTTTTGTACAAATGTCCACTAGGGGGCAGACATAACAAGCTGTCAAACTGTAGATATACATAGATTTGTATATATACTTGTGCAGCCGAGTATTCACCACATCAGATTTTCTTTCTCTTATACCTCCAATGCAAATGCAATATTTATTATAGAAAGAACTATAAGCTTTTTCTGAGCAGTCCACCCTGCTACAAAAACTTGCTTTAAAATTTAAAAGCCATAAAATTTAAAAACGCACATTACGTTTTGATTGTTTGTTTATTCCGAATATTGTGCGCGCACTGTACAGTCATTTTCTTTTGTGCTCCTCTAGATATACAAATAAATCATCACAGTCATTTTGCTGAGAGCAGCAGAAATCTTTTTCTTTGATCTGGTCTCACAGTACACATAACGTTCTGGAACATTTCCCTCAGCTACATCTGGCATGATGAAGATAAAATGACAAACTCACAAACTCAATGCATCTGCCATTTGGGTATTCTCTGACTGATGCTGTGATTCACGATAATAACTGTGCAGTTATCGCTCTAACATTGGCTTTAATATACTGCTGCAATGTTACATTGTGGCTGCAATTCTTGCACTCTTACTAGATTCATTCCACTATACTTTACAGTGTTAGTTTCCAAAATAATAGTTTCGAATACATAATTTATATGTGTGTACTGTGTATATTTATTATGTATATGTTACGCATGTGTGCATACAGTATATATTTTGGAAGTATTTACATGCGTATAATTTATATATTTTATATTATATATAAATATATTCAATGTATAAATGCATATTTTTTTCTTCAATATATACATGCGTATGCATCTATTTTTACATACATAATAAATATACACAGTACGCACAAATATATTATGTAAACAAAAACTTTTTTTTTCATTTGACAGCACTGGTTATTATTTATTTGAGGGTCAATCAGTTTAGTAGGCCTGTTTCAATTTATTTTCACTTATTTTTTAAAGTGTTTCAGTTATTTTTTATGTTATTTTAGATTGGTTTCAATTACCAAAGTCAGTTTTTATAGTTTTAGTTACATATCAATCAATTCTGGTCTTTATGGGCCGGTTTCCCAAATAGGGATTAGATTAAGCCAGGACTAGACCTTTGCTAATTTAGGACATTTAAGAATTTTTAGAAACATTTCTTACAAAAATGCATTATCTATGAGCATTTTAAGACCAAACAATGGCAATAATGTATTTTAAGATATCTCAGTACAAGCATTTTCCAGTTTAGACAGCTCTTAACATTTATTTTAATCTAGGACAAGTCTTAAACCCTGTTCAGGAAACTGCCCCGTGATATTTACAAAAAGAAAACCTACGCTCTCAAACTCACATTCAATTACTACTCTTCAAGCTTTGGAGATTGAAGTAGTATCTAAGTATAAATACCTGGAATTGATGATTCTCTCTTTTTCAGGCTTTACGAAACTGGGCCTTTTGTTTTTAGAGTCAAGTCTTATTTTTCTTTTGAAGCAAGGAAAAGATTAGTAGACGCTACCTTTTTGTCACTGTTGGATTATTGTGGTATCATTTATATGCAGGCACCTAAGCGTTGTTTACAGGCATTGAATTATTTTTTCATTGAGCATTTAGGTTTATCACAAATTCAAAAGCCCTTACCTGTCATTTTGGGTTGGTTGGCCGTCAATGTCATTCCGTAAACTAAAACATACTTATTTATATTTTATTTTAGATTTACTTCCTTCATATTTACAGCAGAATTGCAACATCATTCAAGGTGTAATGAATTATGGTCTTCGCTCACAAGACTATTATCTTTTAAGCACTGCGAAAGTTTGAAGTAACATGAGTCAACAGCCGTTTAGTTATGTCGCCCCATTTGATTAGATTCAGTTACAAGATACTTAAAATGCATAAAATAGTTGGTATCAATAACTGCTTTTAAATGTATTTTAAAGGATCTAATTTCAAAGTTATTTGATATGTTTTGAGTAGCTTCTGACATGTAAATTGTTTTATGTGTATCTAAATGTTTTTTGTTTTTTTACATTTTTTTAATTTTTTTGAAACTCGAGTTTCACTTCCTGGTTAAATAAAGTGTATATATATATATATATATATATATATATATATATATATAAACAGTTTTAGGAGGATATAAAAAAAATCTTTTTTTGCCTTTTTTAATCTTGCTATGTATGCAAAACCATTAGGTGTCAAAGATACTTTTTTATTTAATTTATGAATGTATGTGTTAAAATGAATTCATATTGGTAAAAAATATAAATAATATTTATGTTCTTTTGTTAGAAATAAATATAGGTTTCATGAATGTGCACTGTTATTAAGAAATCATGAGATTTTGAGAGGATTTGATCAAAAAGACTCAATTCAATTACAAAGTAATTCTAATGGGGTTGGTACTAGTACTTTTCCTATTATATGTTCTCATAACTTTAATACAAACATTAAAATATATATATATTATTTGAGCCTGAATGAACCCCTACATTTTGAATTATTATGAAGGCTAAAAAATGGAGTTGGTCAGATATTACACAGTTTCTGTTTCAGTCTTTGTGGAAATATAAAGCAAACCACTGCAAGATGCTTTCTTGTTTGGTTAGCAGGTGCCCATGCTGAGTTCCCTCTAGGCGCTGCAAGAGACAAACATTAGTCATTTTTCTTAACATTGTGTCTGATTATTGATGGCTGAGGGAAGAGGAAATTTGTGCTGGCTGGTCTAGCATTCACTCTCAGTGGTCAGCCGGTACTATTGTCTCTCTCGCTTTTTCCACTCTCTCTCGTATTTTCTCCCTCTCATTTTGTAACAGAAATGTTCTCTGTGAGGTTTTATTTTCTTTCAATTGTCATGTAATAAAATCTACGCTTGATATATTGGAATAATATATTTATATAAAGTAATAACCGAATATATGTAGAAGTTAACTGGACTAGCACAAAGGAACACAATTTAGTGCAGTGCCATAACCATTATTTTTCAAGATGACTACTTCACCTAATATCCATTGTGACTGTCAGCTTTCTTAATGTCACAAGGCTTCAAGTGAACGGTCTATGAAAATGAGAATGCGACATCGGCCCTCCATAAAAACAAAAGAGATTCTTGCTTGTTGTCATTTTGAAAGATGCTGTTTTTGCTCTAGAAGCCATTGTGGCATGGCTGATAGAAATTAATTAAGTGATAATGTGGCTGCGTTCGTTCAACAGCAAAATGTGTGTTAGAGAGAAAGAAAAATGGACGCTGAAGATTACTCAGCAGTTTAATTAAAATTCCTGATGGAGTTACACATTAGAAACGCTCCTGAGAAGTCAAGTTCGACTGACAATTGTGTCTCCCTTGTCTAAATTTGAGTGCAGAGATTTCACGTGTACATATCATCAATCACAAACTTATGTTGTGTTCCAAAACTTCTAGCAAAAGGTCAGGATATAGTATATTTTCTCTATTTCATTCTTTTTGAGGCATAGCCATTACCTCCCAAACAGACTCTATTACAATGCTCTAACAAACCAGACTGAAGCGGAAAAATTCTTCTTTTTCTCCTTTGAGAATCACTTTGTGGAACAGATTCTTCAATTGCGTGAAAAGACAACATTACGACTCTTATCTCTCTCTCACTAGACTGAGACAATATGATTTGTTCGATTACAAGCTAAATTCAATCCCATGCTTCACAGCGGACAGGCCACAGGATAGAATGCCAGTGTTGACACAAATCCTCCGATCCCAGATAATAGTCATGATTTGGGAAAACCTGCTCTTTCATCTGAAACAGATCAAT
This sequence comes from Enteromius thamalakanensis, assembly GCA_032357475.1. Classification (NCBI taxonomy): domain Eukaryota; kingdom Metazoa; phylum Chordata; class Actinopteri; order Cypriniformes; family Cyprinidae; genus Enteromius; species Enteromius thamalakanensis. The sequence goes on from JAUCMT010000056.1 coordinate 11,760,221, forward strand.
GCCGTTCTAGATGGCATTGTGATCAATCTGATGTTTTCCATCTGGTGTTTGGATTAGATGAATATTGTTTTGTTATAATACGTCAAATATATTCATATATATCATTGATATTTGTGAAATCATTGCATCCAAAAGCAGCACGGTGGCTAGTGTGATATTATTATTAAACAAGAATTGAATAGGGTTTAACTATCATTGTAGACACAAAAGGCCTCTTGCTCATTATTTAGTTTTTTCCGCTCGACCAGTAAAAACATTTCCAACAAAGTGAAAGTCACTGCAGTATCACAACTATGCATAATACCTTAGTAAATCTGGGCTTTAAAGGGTTTGTTCACCCAAAAATGAAAATTCTCTTAGTAATTACTCAGACCTTTGTTTATCTTCGGAACACAAATTAAGAAGTTTTTGATTAAATCATAGAGCCATCTAACCCTCCTTAGACAGCTATACAACTGAAATTACCCCAGGTCCAGAAACCTAGTAAAAACATTGGTTAAAAAGTCCATGTGACATCAGCAGCTTGCGACATTACGAGAATACATAATATATTTAACAATTCTTCTCCCCGGAGTTATGTCTGCTGTAATTTTGGAGATTACTTAAAGCAATAGTTCACTCAAAAATGAAAATCATCCTGTCTTTTCCTCACCTTTAAAGCGTCCTAGGTGTATGTGACTTTCTTATTTCGGATGAACCCAATTGGAGTTAAAATAAAAATTCAAGCCTTTAAATGGGTTTAAATGAGTGATATCTTTGGAAGACGTGAAATACCGTGTATGTATTCGAAATAAAACATTCCTCACATGGCTCTGGGGGGTGAATAAACTCCCCCCTGTGGTGAATACAAGCGTTTTTGTACGATAGATATATATATTTCAAACTTTTCTCTGCTGTTTGTGGAAACTGGAAGCAGTCCTGGCGGATGACGTAAAGCACATTGTGTTCAAAGGCTTGAAGGGGTCTGGACAATTTTTATTATAACTCAGATTGGATTCGTCTGAAAGAAGAAAGTCACATACACATAGAATGCCTCAAAGGTGAGTAAAGGACAGGATAAATTTCATTTTGGGGTAAACTATTGCTTTAAGAACATATTTGATGTAATCAGGGCTGTTTATGTTGGGAGGAAATTGTACACGTGAATGTAATAGGTGTTGTTTATGCTTAGAGGAAAGCGTGCATATGCATTGTGATCCTCTCTAAAATGGCGAAAGATGAAACTTGGGGGAGAAGAATGGTTGAGTACATTGTTTTCTTTGTTTGTTGAACCACTGATATCACATGAACTGTTTTACGGATGTATTTCCTAACGTTGCGTTTCTGGCCTTGGTATCATTTCAGTTGTGTCGGTGGCAATGAAGGGTCAGATAGCTCTCAGATTTCATCAAGAGTGTATGAAGATACAGTATCTATTAAAAGAATGGTTCACACAATAATGAACATTTTCTGAAAATGTATTCATTGGAACAGATTTTGAGAAATTGTCATCACTGAAAACTTTACATTATTACTTCTAGGCAAAAAAAAACGAAGAAGAAAAAAACAGTCCAGCTACAACTACAATCCATAATTTTGTTTATAACCGTTTTGACTTTTAAACAGTGCTTGATATTTGCATATGTTTTTTTCACTGCAATATTACAGATAGAGGACTTGAAATTTAGTCAAAAGCAATTGTTTCAAGTTAAAAACAATGTATTTGTTTATTACACAGAGCTTTATACTTCACAAGACGTTAATTGAAGCACTAGATTCATGTGGATTTCTGACAGCACCCATACGCTACAGAGTATCCATTAATGGGTAAGTGATGTACTGCAAAATTTTCCCAGACAGATAACATGATGACGAGTACATTTTATCAGCAAATTTTCTGTCCGGATAAACTATTCCTTTAAGTAAAGCACCACATTTGTAGACATTGCAAAAGATTCGAGCACAACACGTTTGCGTTGAAAACAAATGAAAAAGCAGCACTTTTTTTTTTCTCTATTGATCTTCACAATATATAATCTATATTTTATGTTAGCAAGACCTCTAGCTCCCCTCCACCTGGTGCCAGGCTAGTACATAACACTTACTTTTCACACCCAATCAATGATGTATAAAAATTAAGTATTCTACTTTTTACCCTTCGTTGAATATGTCGTATTAGCTCAGTAAATGGTTTGTGAACCCATTTCAAGTTGACTTTAGAGCACCTGCCTTTATTGTTCAACCTATAAAAGTGTCCTTTCTGTCTAAGCATGAGATTTTACTGAGATGTCACAAACTCATATATGTGTGCTTTATCACTGCTCCTTTGCTATCACTGCACTGCATGAAATTACATTCATTGCTAAAACTGGCTCACCATCTTCCACACAATCCAATTTCTAGAGAGCAAGTAGACCATGTAAGTAATTATAATGATCTCTCTGGTCTAACAAAAGGTGGTATATCATGATCTTTCTCATTTGTACGTCTTGTTGGGAGTCTTTTCTGTCTTTCATTAAAAATCTGTAATTTGAAGTTGCTTTTTTGCAGCTGTCTAATAAGATTCCCAGCCTCATCATTAGTAACATCAAATAAGGTTTTTAATCCATATTATTGTTGCATTTCAGTGTACCCAAATCATGACATGCAGTAAATATTATGACAAGCTTTTTGAAATTGGGAGGCAGACACTTAAAGAAGATTACTAGCTGTAACAAACCGCCCTCTTGTCTCAACAAAGTTAGCATTTTTTTTCCTATAGTGAGCAACTTGGTGGCAAACTAAACTTCTTTCCACCCCCGTCTGCCCTTTTTGCCTGACCCCTGCCATTCACAGTGAGTAATTAAAATTAATTAACTTGTCTGGTGTGTGCCTGAAACCAATTACCCCAATGTAAACTTGCTTGTCAACAAACAGTTTTCATGTGAGTGTTTTTGGGCAGCTTGTTAAGCTGCAGTGGCCTCTTCTGGGGGAGTGAGAGATGATGGATGTTTACCTGGACTGAGGTGGGTGATGATTTGAAGTCCAACTTAATTGTAACATTTCGATTAGCGAACACCATGACAGCATGATCAAACACAGTGTAATGAATGTGCTTCTTTAGAAAGGAGTCTCTGGGGGCATCTGGAAATAAGTTCTGTGGTAAGTTAAATAACAAATCTTTAATCAGAGTTTACCATTTATCATAAATCGTAACAAGAAGCTAGATGCTATAAATGTGGGCTTTTGTGTTGATTAAATAAGTGTAATAAGGTTATATAGCTCTTTCCATGGTACAACTTCTGTCCATTTCTTTTTCTAAAACAGCAGAGAATATGCCTTCACACCATTTATTTATTTTACAAATACTATCAACAAACTTAATTATTCAACTCTGTTATTGTTATTGTAAGAAAAAATCCATCCATTTAGAATAGCTGCACTTGGATGCCCGAGACGTTTCAAAAATGGCCGCCGAGTGGCATGTCTTAAAAAGAATGATGTTCTTTTACTCTTATTACTTTTGAATAAGTCATGCACAGCCAGACCCTCGGACTGACGTCTGAAGGTTTGGAATTCATAGCGGCTTTCTTTGGCCAAGGCCCCCCCATGTCCGACATGTCAAACAACCAATCCCAGTTTGTTTCATTCAGCGTCATGTTTCAGGGCGTGGAAATGTCCCCACAACAGCAGAACGGTGTGCAACAACTCAGTCAGCATAGAAAATCCTGATGAGATGCTCGTGGTAAACATCTGTTTGAAGCATATCTCGCCACTTTTTAACACCCTTAAAGCAATTCTGGAGAACCGAACACAGTACTGAATCAGCCAGCTGCGATGTCAGCATCTGTTGTTTCATGTTTGCCTGCAAACGCGGCTGATAACCCCCTTCTACTTCACTTGATCTTCCATAATAGATAGGAGGGGACACACAACTAGTAAATTTGGATCTGCTGGGAATCCAAGTTTTATTTTTATTCATTTAACAGACCTTTGAAGTTTGAGGCGAAAACTTGTTTTAGTGATTTGTTTTTGTGTATTTTATTTTTTATATGATGAGTTTGAAACACGAAACACAATGAACTACACAATTTTATGTTAAAATGTGTTACTTTTCATGTTAACCATGCCAGTTTCGATCAAGAACAACGCACTTAATTCAGCGTAAGCGGTGCAGCAAAAATAGACTGAAACTATCGCGGCACTGCCCCGCACTGTGTGAAAGCCCTCATCCGTTAACATGGGCGTCGAAAAAATATCCGTTGCTTACGCGTGCAGTGTGAAACCGGCATAAGTCTTGCTGACAGCGGCTTTGTGAATGCTTAGGTCAGGCTAAAGATAAAGGATTGTTCTTATTGCAAAGACAAATATTAAGGTGTGTATGTTATTATTATTAAGGTGTATGTTTCAGCTTGATTTAAACCACCATTATTTGGCTGTGTTAATAAACAGACATAATATAAAAATTATGTATC
>JAUCMT010000056.1:11764753-11778467 GCA_032357475.1 Enteromius thamalakanensis
GCGTACCAGTTGGTGCTGGATAAGTCTCTGAAGAACTGCACAAACATGGTGGATCTGGTCCTGCTGAGTCTCTGAGTACACTAAAATGTCATCTATATAGACTATTACAAACTTGTTCAGCATGTCTCGGAAAAAGTCATTAATCAGTGCCTGAAAGACAAAGAGGCTGTTGGACAGTCCGAAGGGCATCACCAAGTATTCGTAATGCCCAGTGGTCGTGGAAAAAGCCGTCACCCACTCATCCCCCTGCCAGGATGCGAATGAGATTATATGCACATCTTAAGTCCAGTTTAGAGAAGACACGGGCTGAACGAAGCTGTTCTAAAGCAGAGGGAACCAGTGGTAGTGGGTAATGTCATTAAGAGCTCTGTAATCTATGAAACGCCTCAACGATCCATCCTCTTCACAAAGAAGAAACCGGCCGAGGCCGGTGAGGTGGAAGGACGGATGAACCCCTTGGTGAGCTCCTCCTCAATATATTGCCGCATGCTCTGGGTCTCTGGCTGGGACAGGGGAAAAACACGACCTCTAGGGGGCATGGAACCAGGTGTGAGTTCAATAGCACAGTCCGTGTCGTGGTGTGGTGGCAACTGGGTAGCTTTGTTTTACTGAATGCCAGATGAAGATCGTGATACACTTCTGGTAGTGTTTCTAGTGCTTGGTGCTCGGGTGGTGTGTCAGACACTTCTTATGGCACAAGGATGACCATTGTGAGATCTTATGCTCCTTCCAGGAAATCTGGGGGTCTTGAAGGATAAGCCAGGGGTGTCCAAGAATGATGGCGTGGTTGAGTGATTGTGTTACATGGAACTGAATAGATTCCGAGTGCAGGGAACTGGTGATAAGGGTTAGTGTCTGAGTGGTGTGGTGGATTCTTCTGACTCCTAGGGGCCTTCCATCACGGCCTGCCACCACCATGGGGGTGTACATGGAATCAGAGAAATATGGTGACGATCAATGATTTTATGATCAATAAAATTACCCGCAGCACCAGAATAAACAAAGGCTTTAGCTTTTACTTCACGGTTCTGGACTATGAGGCAAACATCAAGTAATAAGAAGGATGACAATGGGATGGAGCTTACCCAGGCGTTTGAAGGTCTAGGAGGCCGAGCTGGGCACTGCGCCTGGAGGTGTCCAGCCTGGCCACAGTAAAGGCACAAGTGGTTCCTCCTTCTTCGTTCTCGCTCCTCTTCAGTCAGATGAGTGTATCCTAGCCAGAGTGCGGAACATGAGTGAGTAATCAGCCGCAGTGGAGTTGCCCTGGTGGAGGCTTAACAGCTCATCCTCGGCCTCCTTTCCATCCTCCGCATGGTCGAAAACCTCTTTAAACTAAGTGAGGAAGTGATGATAAGAGGGGAATGACATCAGTTGTCCATTCCTTAAAGCGGTTGCCCACTTAAGTGCCTTGCCAGTGAGGAGGGAACAAACTAAAGACACCTTACTATAGTCTAAAGCAGGGCTCCTCAAATCTTACCCTGGAGGTCCGATGCACTGCACAGTTTAGCTCCAACCCTGATTAACCTCACCTACCTGTGTTTTCTAACAATCCTTAAGACACTGATTAGCATGCTCAGGTGTGTTTGATTAGGGTTAGATCCAAAATCTGCAGTGGACCGGACCTCCAGGGTAAGATTTGAGGAACCCTGGTCCAAAGCAAAGTTTTGGGGTTGAGAATTTATGTAAATGGCACATTGCATAAGAAATCCTTTGCAATTACCTGGGGAACCATCGTACTTCTCAGTAAGTGCCATACGAGATGTGTTGGCCTGAGTCGCGGGAGCGGCAGGAGGTGGCGCTGGAGCTACAACAGCTGGAGGATTAGCTGGTGTGATAGACTGATTCACGTTGGTAGTGAGCGCTTGAATTGACCGTACCAGCTCCTCCGTCATAGAAGTTAAACGGTCGAGCTGCTGATGATGCTCACCGGTCATTGTGGTCAGTCGATCTAGCTGTTGATGATGTAATATACCATAATTAATAAATAATTATATAATTATAAAATATTTCCCTTTATTAGCCAATTTGCAAGTCTTTTTCTTATTTTTTTGTTTTGTTGATCATTGATTAATTTGTATTTTAGTTACAGTGCTTGTTGTGTCACTCACAGCATCATCTCTGTCACAAAAACTTCAAGGCAAGTGATGATTTTGTTCCTCATTTTTCTGGCTGTTGTCAGGTGCTCTAATATCTGGATGACAAATGGAACGTTTTTATGAAAGCCCTGTCTCTGACCATCTTGCCTTAGTGTTTTCTCATCAGCAGGTTGTTTTCTCATCATATCAGCTTATTTCCAGAGTGTGATGGGATCTTCACAATAGTTGCTGCTTCCTAACATTCGTTTCTAGCTATAAGCCATGTGATAAAAGCAGTAGATTAATATGAGTCTGGGGTGTTTTGTTAACCACATGACGGTAATTTATTATGTTTATAGATTGAGTGTTATAAAGTATTAATGCAGCTGCAGCTATCTGGACTCATGCACCAATCGTTAAAATGTCTCACTTAGGCTAAATAAATGCTCACATGTTATCGAGATGTACATTCATTAAAAGGCATGAAGCTATTAAATTACTATTAAAAAATAAAAAAAATGTGTAGTCCTACTTAATTAACAGTTTCACGTATTGCCAGTCTGCTTCATAGCATTTAGATGATCTACCTTTTAACTTTTTAAAGACTGCTCCTTTGATTAATTTCTAATATTAACTATTGAAATTAACTATGATTAACATTTCACAGTTTGTAATCATATCAATCCACTTGCTGTACTTCTTACCACAAGTCTCATGGTGGATGCCCTAAATCAGCATCTTTTGATAAACGTTGCTGTTTTTGTGTATTTTTTTTTATTAACATTTCAATTTGCAGACAGAACTAATATTGACCTTTTATAGATAGCTAATATTATAGGTTTTTGATAATATTAGTTAATTTAACTGCTGAATATATATTTTCTAATTTTATAGGCCCCTCAGAAATAGATCGGTACAACCACCAACCCCCTTGGCCCCCTTCAAAATTTCAATTTGGTAATTCAGCCCTCAAATGAAACTAATTGAATATCCCTGACCTATGCTAAATGCCACCTTAAGGGTACATATTACTACTCTTAAGTACTAAAATTAAGTCTTTAGAAGGTAAGGAATGTACAAAGGTGTCCATTTTGACCCAAGTTTGCAGATCAAAGTTTCAATAAAAAAAAAGAAGTGAATTAAAAAAAAAGTTAGAAGGCTTGTAAGAAATCAAGTCTCAAAAATCTAGACGTTGATAATTTGGGTGTTTAAGAGTAAAGCTTAATGAAACATTAGTTTTGTGTTACATTTTCTCTGGGGTTGGGTTTACTAGTCTGTTTTTAATATGTAAAAATTTGGCAATTTTAAAAGCCCTTTCGAAACAAAAGGGACATAAACAAGCCTCAGGACACTAGAGTTGTCAGTAAATGGGAAAAGTAGTGTTATTTATTAAAAATATATAAATATAATAACTCAGATAAATTTAAAAAGTAATGCTTTACTTCACCCATTCATTGAAAAAGTACTGAAATGGTATAGTTTTCCCTGTTGTAAACTGAAAGGAGATCAAAAAGATGAAAACATGAATTGCATTTCATAATCAGATTTCTCTCACATCTGTATTCACTGGACATAGCAGTCACACCTTCATTCCTCTGGAATGACAAACATATATACAAATATAACTGATCACACTCCAATACACTGACAAAACCAGAGATTCAGGCCATCCTTATCATAGAGAAGAAGAAAAAGAAAAAAACTGTTGAGTATAGTTGCAGTGATATCAGCTCACTAGCCACCCACTGCTGTAGAGAGATGTGTGTATACTGCAAGCAGTTCCTCCAGAGAAAACAACAGGTCATGTGAAACATTTCTCAAGCTGTCTATTTTACTACATTCTCAATTTATATAATCTAAGAGGTTTGCTACCATGCTGAGGCTCTGCTCTCACTGGAACTGTTGCACTCTCAGGTATTACGTGAAGAGTCGAAAAACAAGCCAATAATAAAATATACTCTAAACTCCAATGCATCACAAATCAGTAAATGTTTTCAATATTGAAAAACTAAGCACAAAGAATCACAAAATCTTGACCAAAATCAACCACAATAAACAAATAGATAGATAGATAGATTTTTATCAAACTGTTATGTTTCTTTTGCATCTGCCAAGCACTTCTTGAAGAGAAATCTGCCTGTGGCAAATACAGTTTGATCTTGTGTTTTTACTTGCTCTGAATTTACCCTTATTTGAGTTTACAAGTTCTTTATTGTCACAGTACTGAGCTTTCTGTATTTAAGATGTATTACTTTGTGAAAACATCCAATGCAACTAAGCCTTTGACTTTGTCTTTGCATCAATTACTTTTATAGTAATGAATACTTATTGACAATTGTTGTGTACTTCTAAAGTTTTGTTTTAAGCCAGAACTTGGACAGACCAGTTTTGTTTTGTGACAAAGAGGCACATTCTCAAACAGAATCAATCCTGCTATTAACCTATTAACCTATATATAGTCTATTAACCTGCACAAAACACACCTTGACGTTTCTAGCAGTGCATAGCCTTTAAAAACAAAGATGGACAACCCAGCCTCACTTCCTTCCACTGTAGAAAAGTGAAGCCAAAACGTTGGCATAGGTATGGGCACTATCATCTTGTGCCGATTTGTCATTTAGAGTTTAAATGCAGTAAATGTAGTACCTGTGCAGTAATGATTCTTTTAGAGTCTGAGTCTGTGTTACAGGCCCCAGGCATGGTTGTTGCAATAACAAAATGATTGTGATCTGTAAAACTAAGGAAAAGACTGAACACAGGACCACATGATTCTTTCTCCAGATTATGTCAATAGAATCATTTAAACTCAAGTACATCTTTTACAATCAATGCATTCTCTGTCCAGCATATTCAATTGACAATGTATATAAAACAAAAATAAAGTCCATTTGTACCAATTAGCTTCATCAGTCGGATGTAAAAAAACTTCCTGCTGCACCTTCACTCAACTCTGAGTAGAAATCCTACAAGTTACAAATAACATTGCAATATTGCATTGGTTTCTCTGGGAAATAGTGCTATCACAAATGTTAACTATACAAGTATTATTTAACACTAAAATTAGCAAATGAGCTTACTCAAACTGGGACTTTGCATTTAAACATGTACAGTACTTTAACAGATTATGTGAAATTACTCTCAAGAACTAAAGCTATCAGTACTGATACCAAACTGTAAACAGAATAGTTTATGTAAAAAAAAACAGTTTCCCTACTGTCACGCCATAGGTGTGTTCTGTGTATGCTGTCATTTGTTCCATGTGCTTTTTGTGTTTTGTTTACATTTCATTCTCCCCATGTGCTTTACCTTGTTTGCAACCCCGTCCTTGTCATTAGTGTTTGATCCTCAGCCAGCTGTGTCTTACAGGTGTCCGGAGTTTTGTCTTTGATTAGTTTGTGTATAAATTCACTTCCCATGTCTTGTATCTCTGTCGATTGTTAACGTTTCATGGTTGTAGTTCAGCTCTGCGTAGCTTGCAGCATATTCCTCGTTTTGTTGTTTTTGTCTGTTCAATAAATGTTACATTTGATTGGACTTCTGCCTCCTGAGTTCTCCATGTTCGTGAGGAAGCACAAGCGCGAGCTTTACGAGCTCTCATTGTGACAATATTGTGTGCTTAAGATGTGTTTTTTTTTTTCTTTCTGCAGGTTATCTTAATGGTTTTTCCATTGTTTTAATTAAATTTTTAGCATAACAATGCCATTAAGTGACGAGTCCTGAATTTACAAATCACAAGTCATTATCTTAAAATGCTTAGTGCACAGGATGATGGCTTGTAATTTCTATAATGGTAACTGTAAGCTTTAGCCTTTGGACTATTTGCGTTTGAGGTGAAAAGGTTGTGATGGGCTGTGGCATTTTTACCTTTACTGAAAGGCCTCAGTGTGTTATGGATAGAAGGGAAGTTCCCCTGAAACATGAACTCTCTACATCTCCTCTTTCTCCGCATAAGGGAAAAAAAGTCATCTTATGAGAGTAAAATTCACTTAATATTATATATTAGTTCTATCCCCTGCAGTGTTCCTTTATGGAGCCTATTGAGCATTTGGGCCTCACGTTGAGCTAAAATAAAGTAATTTAAACATTGTTAATATCCTCGGAAACTCGAGCCTCTGCTTTATTTCCGTATGAACTGATTTTTAATACTTTTAGCCACTTTAAAAGCTCATATTCATTTTGTGCTCCTAAATTGGTTTTAAAGCTGAAGGTGAACTCGACTCTGTATCGCTCAGATTGCTAAATTCCCAGTCATACTCTTAAAATAAGAAAATGTTCTAATCCTATCCATCATGTCTGAAAAGGGCTGGACAGTGACAAATACAGTCTGCAACTGCCTAAACTTAAAAAATGGAGAGTGGAGCGATATAGATAGCGAGAGGGGAAAAAAAAGAGAAACAGTATATTTCATTACGTCTCTTCATCCATTTTTATTCTCTGAGCATCACTCCACAAAACTCACTCCAGCTAGGAACTTCTTCATACAGGGGTCAATAGTTCCAATACAGCCGGCTCGCTTCCAGCCTGCCGAGCCAGAGAAAAGCCGGGGAAATCACCTGACCAAGGGGCTATTTACTACGCCCCAGCGAGCGGCGCATAGGTATGAAGAGGTGAATGATGTCTGATGGACTTAGTTGGGCAGCTTGACATCCTCCTTCATGGTACCCTGAGTGGCCCCAGGGACCCCTGTCAGTTATGATGGAATCACTGCTGAGGTAGTTGTTTAGCTCCATGCTTCCCTTTTGTTTTAATGCTCCCAGTGGGGGCCAACTTGGCAAACGGTTGTTTGGTGATAGATGGAGGTTGTGTAGCACAAGGCTGTTGAGACATGGTCCTGTTAAAAAGTGGTGACCGGTTTGGGCAATGAGGCTTTTTTGCTGCATGTCCAGACGAATGCAGTGTAACATGATTTCTTAATGAGGTTGTAATAAATAAAAAATAACTGCAGAATGATTTACAAGAAAATGCTACTTTTTTGGCTTTTTTTTTTTAGGCTTTTTACAACATAGTCTTGTGACCAGTTCGCATGTGTTTTACAAGGTGGCTAATTTGTTTGAATTCATTCAACATCACTGGTAGGATTTTGAACGATTTGTGTAAACCCCAGTGACGGGTGGGTTTTGGGGTGGGTTTACGTGTAGGTCACTAGTGAAATAAGTACAATTTAGCAAAAATCATACAAATTTGTATGAGTGAGGTCATATGCTTTGGTTCAAATAGGCCACCTTGTAAAATATGTATGAATTGCTGTGAGATCGGGCTGGCTTGTTTAGGCTATGGAATAAAAAACAAAAAGAACTGACTTCCATCTCACAATTCTGATTATTTCTCACTTTTGTGAATTTGTATTTCCCTATTTTTTGATAAATAGTTGCAATTACCTTTTTCTCAGAATTGTGAGGAAATGTCAGAATTGCAAAAAATTTGTCTAAATTTCATATTATGATATAAAGTCGTATTTACCCTTTTCTCTGTTAAACTTATTAATCGTAATATATCTACTCAAGAAAAATGTCTGAATTATTACTGCAAGAAAAACTGCAGTAAACTTCTTAGAATTCAGAAAACAAAGTCAGAATCACAAGAAGAAATGTCATTTGCAAGAACAAGAAGTCTGATTGATAAAAAGTGTAAATTGCAAGAAATTTTTAAGAATTGCATATAAAACCAGAATTGGAAAAAGGCAAAAATAAATAAATAAATTATGAGAAAAAAGTAGCAATTACCTTTTTTTTAGAATGAAAAAATAATAAATATCTGAATATCAAAAACAAAGGTCATTAAACTATAAACTCACAATTGGAAGAACAAAGTCTGAGTTATGAGATAAAAAGTTGTAATTACCTTTTTTTCTCTAAATTCAAGAAAAAAGAGTCAGAATTACAAGAACAAAATTGTACTAATTGCAAGAAAAAGTTGTGAGATAAAAAGTTGCAATAGGCTTTTATTTTCTGAGAAACTGAGAATTGTGAAAAAAAATAATAATAATAATAATTGTGTGGCAAAAATAGACCATGGTTGCCAATTCTTTGTGGAATTTGCCAGCAATATGTGAAAATAGATTCTACCATTTTTAATTTTTTTCCCTGTGTAGTTAATAATCTCTCAGCCCTGCCAAAACATGTTCAAAAACCTACAGAAGAACCAGGTGAAGGGGTCTTAACTTTAGCAGACCGTTGCCTGGCAACTCAGTCATTAGACTGTCTTCAAAGCTTTCATCAGGAGTCTGAAATTATGTATTGTTAAACACAGTTGTCAAGTGATACAGGATGCTCTTTGATTTGTGAGTCCTCAGAAGCCTCTATATCCTTTTTATGGTCGTAATAATAGCAGATCATCACGCTTGCCTTCAGGCTGGCAAATATTTGATTGCTTTTTGGCAATGTTTTCTGGCTAATGAACACAGCAAATAAGATTGTCGCAGGATTAAAGTTTTAGTCTACGTTTAAACTTGATAACGACTTTAATCTCCTTGTGTTCCAAGAACACTGTGCATTATCCAAATGTAAATGTTTTATTGCCACTCATTTTGAACTTCTCTGTGGTGTTTGAGTTGAGTCACAGACACTGTATGTCATTCATGGAATTTAATACTCTGCTTTCATGTAGGCAATGCATATAATATTGGACCAGCCGTTCGTTCTTTTTTCACCCCCTTGCCTGGCTGCGTAGCAACTCTCTATTACAAGTAAGACATTATATCCAAATCATTATACTTTCTGTTGCTGAAAAACAGGCCTCTTTCCAAAGCAGCATTGCACCATAACAAGTACAATTAAATCCTTTACTCTGTATAGCTGTAAATAACTCTAGATTTCCTTTTTCACTGAGGCCTTTCACTGCTGAAGTTTATTGGAATCTTTAAATATGGTATAATAATATAGCATGCATTGTAGACTATACTGCCAGCGTGTTAAAATAAAAATCTAATTTGTAAATCTAATCTCCTTTGCACTAATGCAAGATTCTTCCTCTTAAACTGTTTAAATATAGGCTAGCTTTTTTTTCCTTATAACATATGAGCTGTTCACAAGGACGATAACTGTAACGACAAAGTTTTATAATTCTATGATATTCTATAAGAGATAATATTCGATCATATTCTAATTCTAATTTACATTTATAAAGATAATCAGAACGGTTTTATTCCTCAGCAGTTAAAAAATAAACATATTGACAGCCAGTCAGAATCGATTCAACACTAAAATGCTCGAGCATTTAAAGCGGCAGTACTGCGGTTTGCGATTATAATAAACATAATATTATACAATATACTGTAATATTGTGTGGATGCAAGTGTAGGCTAAGCCTAGATATTGTTACCTTCATAGAAAGGGCCTTTATGACATTTCTACAATTATTTAATTACTCAGTGGAATAGTTGAGGTAGTCATTGACTTTTAGTATTAAATAATAATAATAATAATAATAATATGGAAGTTAATGCCTACCGTCAACTGTTTGGTTATCAACATTCTTTAAATGTACATTTTTTTTTGTGTTCAACACACGAAAGAAACTCAAACAAGTTCGTAACAACTTGAGAGTGAGTAAATAATGAAAGAATTGTAATTTCTGGGTGTACTGTCCCTTTAATTCTGAATGATAAAGTGTCAATCAACTGTCTATTTCCTAATAATGTCTTAACCATCTGCCCTTTTTAATTATTAGTAGCCTATTATTTCATATGACATTTTTTGTGAGTAGGCTAAAACCAATACGCCTAATACTGTAAAGTCAACCTGTCATTATCATACATAAAAAAAATAAATATAAAAATCGTTGATTACATAGAAGTGCTAATGTAAATTGTGACCTCTGGTGGTGTTTTATGCTACTGTAATAAGAACCATCCGAAAACAGTCCGAAACGTTAAACTTTTTAGGATGATAAAAAAAATAATAATAAACTCAAGTAGTTAAGGGCTCCCACTGCACGGATTTAAAATTCAAATAACGTTCTTCTGCTGTGTGTTTAACAAACTCGAGCGCCCCTATCCTCATCAAAGAAGCTGTCCGCGCGCGCAGTGCAGACAGGCTCGTTGGCTCAATGGGACGCTCTGGTCTTGTTGCGTCGCGTCGCTCGCAGTAGACACGGGGGCGCTCGCTGGCAGCGCGTCTCATTCTGTCGCTCTCTGACCGGAGCGCTTCACACAAACTGCCCAGTGAGTTGGACTCCGCGGCACTGCTGCACGTCTTCAGCCGCTGCGCTCTCACTGTCGTCTGGGAAAGTAGTGGAAGTCGTTGGGTCTTATTTGCGTACGTTACACGTTGAGTTCATATAGAAAGCTGCGCTCTTACGGACTATTCCCCCGTTGCGGACTGTAGAGGTTTTGGGATTACTACTCGTCATATATTTCACAGAACTCACTGACTCTTTGCTTCTTCTCACCTCCATGACCAGGAGGAATATTGTGGCACTTTATTTGGTAAGTGACTCGTTATGCTTTTTACCTTTTACTAAATTTGGTAAATGCAAATAGTCCTGCGGTGTCTGTTTCTTTTGTAAGAACAAGTGTACGTTTCCTAAGAATTATGTCTTAATATTTCGCATGGTTTTACTAAAACTCTTAAACATACTGACTCAGTGTTTTAGTTAGCCTGGTCATTTTTTCACTTTTCTCATTAACAAGGAAAACATTGTCGAAATCCTTTTTATCACAACGCATTTGAGCTTTCATGTCTGTTTTGTGGAACTTTTGCTGATGAAATCATATTTACCGCGTGGTGGTGCTGCCTCAGAGTAATTTACAGTCTGATGGAGATTCAGCTTATGACAACAATTTCATGTTTTAATTCAGTGTCTCTAGGCTTTGGTTGTAAGCAGAAACTATCTAGTCTACAACTATCCCGTCTTAGTTTTTGCTATTGGCGTTTATTTAGTTAGATTGTGTATTTTCTTTATTAGATCCAAAACAGCCATTCAAAGAGTGGATTGAAATATATATATATATACATTATTTATACACTATTTATTGTGTGGAATTACTTTATTTCTAGTTTGTAAATCATTAACTGAGGCAGAATTTTATTTCATGCATTTTATTTATGCAATTTATTATTTCCAACCAAGAGGAACTAACTTTATACTAACAAATTTACTGAACTTTCAAACTAAATAAACTTATTTTGACTTATTATGAAAATATGAGCATGGTAAACGAGCCGTAATGGGTAGCACATATTTGCTGTCATGTATTTATTATAACAAAGCATATTTATTTGTAATTGAATATGCTTTAGTGTTTAAGATTTTTTTATGCTGATTTACATTCTTTATATTTAGCGTTTTCATTTACAGCCAGAATTTTTTCTGTTTTCATTTGGATTCATTTTATGTTTAAGCTTCATCACTATGATGATGAAACAAGACAAATGAAGACATTGTGGGTTTTTATTAATGACTGGCAATTATGGATGACTGCTACGTTTGATCGTCTCCTATTATTATAAGGACTATCAATCATGAAATTTATTTGTTCCACTTTACCTGATGTCCCACTCTGTTAACTGTCACTTTCAACCATGACTGATCAAAATCATTAATTCAGTGGTCATATATTAAACCTTTCTGTATTAGATTTTCCTGCATTGTGACCTTTTGCAGTGTGTCCAAACTGTGTTGTCACACTTGCCTTTATGATCAAACATATTTGGTTTAATCTAATAGAGAATGTGTCAGGTCATTAGGCATAATAGCATCAACTTTGGACATTCATACTTGGAGACTCAACCGTGCAGGAATTGTCAAATACAATCTTTTTTTAATCCCTCACTGTATATAATTTATCTGAAAATGGAAATGACCACTTCAAGTAATTTTTAAAGCAAATGCATTTGCCTAATGATTCTGAACACTTTTGGCATTCCTGAAATCACCGGTTTATGTGGCTTTCCTGCTCCGTTAATCCCTCCAGAAGGTATTTTACCCATGCTGAATATATGATGACATTCAAGACCTGGAAGATGTCCAAATTCTCTTCAGTGTTTCTTTACTTGCTTAAAGGTAGATGCACTTCAGCTTAGGATACTTTTTTAAGCTTAAGCTCTAGCCTATATAGTGCATGTGTATATGTATCACCACTAGCATGCTTCTGGAAAAGCGTGACCCTGGTCCAGATGGTTAAATTACTTTTAGATCATAGCAGTGCAAGTCCTTTGAGTTCATTCGCCTGCAAAGGCATGGTCGTTAAGGTCCCATAGGACAAAGCGGCTCGGGAATGTAAAGCAAAAAAGTGCTGAATTCTGAGAGTATGATTAGATACCTTTAGGCAATGAGAGCGGTTCGAATTACAGTGCGGATTTAACATTGAATCTCAGTGGACGTGTAAAAACAGTCCTAAACTAAAAAAAAAACAACCTTCAGGTAATTGATTTAAACTCTTAACTCTTTAATTCTGTTATTGTCCTAAAGCCATAATGTAGTCAACATGAGATCATTAAATTTATAGTTATCATCCATATGTCAGCCATTATGTCATACACTTCTACATAGAAAGTGCTTTTAGTATAGAATGCCCTGTGGATGCTTTAGTATGAAGACTATTATATATATTTTTTTATTTGTAACCTAAGTTATTAGTCCGCCACTGGCCTACATGTGTTACGAAGGTGTCCCTAGCTATTGTGAAGTTGTTAGTATGCTGTAACTAGCACCTGCACAGCTTGACAACCCTGAGAGCCTGTTGTTCCACTTCCTGCTGTTCGTTTTACATAATCAGACAAAATCCCAAAAGATATTAAAGGAATAGGTCACCCAAAAATGAAATTTCTGTCATTAATTACTCACCCTCATGTCATTCCAAACACCTAAGACCTGCATTTATCTTTGGAGCACAAATTAAGATATTTTTGATGAAATCCGAGAACTTTCTGGTCCTCTATATAGACAGCAACTTAACTGACATGTTCAGAGCCCAGAAAGATAAAGACATTGTTAAAATAGTTCATGTGACTTCAGTGTTTTAAGTTATGAATAGGGTTGGGTACCGAAACCCGGTACCATTATAGCACCGGTACCTAAGTAACCGATATGTACCGAACCGAATCAAAACGCAGAATTTGGTGCCTCATTTCGGTTCCATGCCTAAACGACAAACCCAATAAATCTATGGCATTAATAAGCGTGCGCACCACTGATGCTGGCGCGCGCAGTAAATCATTTCCGCGAGAGGAAAACGGATCTATATGCGAAGAAACGGGAGCCTGCAAGCTTATTTCAAACCCTCGCGTGCGCATGATATGTCATCTGCCCACGATTATTATCTTGCGTTCGATCTTCTCTCACCTGCTCGCACGAACATGTTTATTTTTGTCAGTCGTGTCAGTATTGGATGCCTGTTGTAAGTTGATTTATTTACTTGACTTGAGACATGGCATTGGATCATATGTTAGTTATTGCTTCATAAGCTTAGTTTATTGATTTATTAATGATTTGGTCTTTATCTAACGTAATGTAATGTATTGTTTATAGAGTAAATCTTTTTCAGATACTTTATGAATAGACTTTTTAAACCTTGTACAGTTTCAGATTATTTGCATCTTGAAATGAATAGTTCTGTATCCCTCTGCATTGTTTTTATTTGTTCTGTTTGGATGATAACGAGCCTTTAAATCTCCTTTGTAATAGATATGATTATAAAT
>JAUCMT010000056.1:11790021-11801441 GCA_032357475.1 Enteromius thamalakanensis
TATCTATCTATCTATCTATCTGTCTGTCTGTCTGTCTGTCTGTCTGTCTGTCTGTCTGTCTGTCTGTCTGTCTGTCTTTCTGTCTATCATTCTCTTCTTCTATCTGTCTGTCTGTCTGTCTGTCCATATTAACTAATACAGATAAAAAAGATCTCTTTTTCTAGTTTCTCTCATATTTGTCACGTATTGCTGAAATGTAAATGTGTAAATAATTCTCAATTGCTTTCACTCAATTCATATAACAATTTGATATTTTAAGATTTTAATGAAATGTAGAAGTAAATGCGAATTTGGCGTGCTGTCAGTGGAGCGAGCCGGGAGAACGGCGGACTATGAACCCTAGAAGCTGGAGCCCTAGCATGGGCAAGGGTTCGGCGTTTGGCTCTAACACCGTCTGCCCCCCTCGGAGGAAGGCGTGAGACGTAAAATAGGTGGAGTGGTTGGGGGTGGGGTGCACAAAAAAGCGAGATACGTAGGAAGGGAAAACAGGAATATTTATAGCGAAGGAAAAGGGATTTGATTGGTGCTAGATTTATGACCAGCTGATTAGGATGATGGGCTGCCAGCTGTGCATAATGAGTTTGTCCAGTGATCCTCTCAAAATTATGTTATGTGCAAAACATTCACAACAAAAATTTTCAAGGTGAAAAAAAAATTTAAACATTTTGACCAGTGTGGCTCACATGATAATAAAAAACGTTTTCTTTTGATGGCACTGGCCCGTTTACTGACACAATAACTAGGTTTTGAAACATGAATTAAATGTTTTTGTAGAGTAACTTCATTTTGCAGACAAGTTCTTATGTTCCAGCAAACAGATGTGACAATTGCACTTACAGTTTGGAGAACGCTAAGCCTGATTCAAAAAATGTGCTAAAGCGATTGAGAAAAACTGTAAAATAGTCCTCATAAGTGATGATGCATCAGGATCAAGATGCATTATCTGATCCCCAGCCAGGCATTTGACATTTAAAGACACAAATCGTTTTCAAATCATTTGTAAAGGAATGGATTTCATGGATTTCATCCAATCTATTTCATCCGACATCTACTCACTTATGTGTAGAGGACTTCATCTTAAACTTCTTCCTCATGACAAGTTTATACAGTATGGCCCTGTCACAGAGTATCCATTTATATTTTAGCTACATTTGAAAATTTCTCTCCAACTATGTTTTCCCCCCATTTTTTTATTTTATTCTTTATTTATTAATTATCTCTACACCTGTTGCTTTTACCACAATCAGGCTAAATGATGCACTAAAATGATACTAAAACCTAATTGATTTGAAAGGTTACTCTGATAATGATGGTAATTTATGCAGAAGGAGACACTTTATCTCTTCTCTCTTTCGATTTTTCCGACCCGTTTTTGCTGGAAACAAATGATGTTACTCCATTTTCATGTCCTGAATGATTGGTCAATTTAAGCATCAGAAAAGTGTTTAGGCTGTCAGCCCCTCTGGAGTTCATGAAGTGATTTCACTCACTCATGGAAAGATTCAAATACCAAAACCTTTACAACCCAGTTGTAAGAAATGAAGTAAAAAATCAGTTGTTTTATGACTTATTTACCTGTTTTGAGGAAGCCACGCTGACTT
The DNA here is from genome assembly GCA_032357475.1 of Enteromius thamalakanensis. Classification (NCBI taxonomy): domain Eukaryota; kingdom Metazoa; phylum Chordata; class Actinopteri; order Cypriniformes; family Cyprinidae; genus Enteromius; species Enteromius thamalakanensis. The sequence goes on from JAUCMT010000056.1 coordinate 11,791,623, forward strand.
TGTCTGATGGTCCACCAGTGCCATCCCTCCATGCATCTGTCCGTCCTTCCATTCCAGTGTCCATCCATCCATCTGTCCTTCTGTCCATCCCTCCCTCCGTCCATCCATCCATCCAACCATCCATCCCTCCGTCCATCCATATGTCCATCCATCCATCCATCCATCTATCCATACATTTAACCGTCTGTCCATCCATGCATCATCCATCCATCCATCAATTTATGCATCCGTCCATCCATTCGTCCATTCATTCTTTTTTTTGATTTCCTTACTTTATAAATTTAACTTTATTTCATTTTCTTTACACATCCGTTTCTTGTGTCAGATGGATGAAAAAATAATTTTGTACAATTAAATTATAACTGTACAACTTGACTAAATTTTTCTCAGAACTCACTCTTTTTGTTCCGGTTCTGTTGGACGCCTTACAGTCAAGAGTAGTGACAGTTCAGAGGTGTTCTTTCATTTGTATTCACTTTGGATAAATGTCACCGGAGGAGTGCTAGTTAGCGGACAAATTAGCCTACCTGCCGACCTGGACTTCCTGCCGTGAAACGATCAACACGCTGTTACTTTCTCTGTCCTTTTTTCATTTATGTTTTTGTTTTCTTTCCTCCCTCTACTCCTTTTAAAAGAAACAAAGTGATTGGAAAGAAATACTGGGCTAAAAAAAAAAAGAACAGAAATCACCTGTTGTGCTTAAAACGCCCAATGTTGCCTGGTGGGCTATTAAACCCTCTTGCCTGCGTGAATGTAATATCAACAGGTGTCTTTCCTGTGAATAGTGTTGAATAAGACTGAATGAATTATGGTGAGCTCTGTACCCTGCAGAGCCGAACACACTTTCCCTCCCAGTACAGGACAAACATCCGTTGTGTGATGAATAAAGCACTTTTATAAAAGTATATTTCAGATATACAGCTCCGCATCCTTCCTTACTACCCACCACACACACGCACTACAAAACATGGTTGCTAAATGGTTAGGTGTTAAGCTGACAGAGATGACGGTGCCCTTGCACAATTATTCATAGTTATAAAAAGACACACTTGTTCTTTGACACTCACTGTTTTCTCATTGACCCCACTGAAGTCTGCGCTCTCGCACTCCCCCATTTCACCTGCTGACCTTTTGTCAGGTTTCGCAGCAGTTTTCGTCCATCCACTCTCTTCTGACAGCGCACAAACCATGAGCTCAGCCCTGAAAGCTGCCCTTCAAACAGCATGACCCAGACTCAGTTAACAGTCACAAATAAGCTCTTTCATGCTTACCGCTTAAATAGTGCAGTCTGATAATAATTATAGATGTTTTCATATCAGAATGATTTCTGAAGGATCATGTGACACTGGAGTAATGATGCTGAAATAAAAAATGACATTTTAAAATGGAAATTTATCTATATGAATTTATTTGAACTATTTTCTATTATTATTTGCAGCTTTGAGTGAGGATATTTTTGATGTTGCCTCATCCATGTTGAACGTATTCTGGGAATTCTCTTTTAAGCAGAGAATATGGAGGCAGCATAATTAAGTCAAAACTGGCAGAAAAATGCCGCCTCTTGACCTGACTTTACCTGAGCCATTGGTGCTGGTACAGTACATGTTTGTTTGTTTGATTGTTTGCTTATTGTTGTTGTAAATGTTCACTTTATAATTATTGAAGGAACAATATCTATAGAATATAATTAACATGGCATTGTGTTTTTTTAAGAGTGTGAAGTTTTGCTCTGTTCTGTGTTGTTTGGTAATTATGAATGGAAGTCGGGATTTCAGGATTTTGTTAGATGGAGTCGGGATTATAAAACTAATGATTTGAAAACATTTTTATAAATTAAAAAAATTAATTATTTGTTTATTAATTAATTTAAACAGAAATGGAAAACTAAAATAAAATTAGACTACATGAAAGACAAAACAGGCAAAAAGCAAGGTGATGCCAAAAAGGTTATTTATTGTTACTAAAACTGAATTAAAATATACACTAATGTTCAAAGGAAAAAATGTTTTTGTTAAGCAGGAATGCTTTAAATTGATGCAATGTAAGAATACTGTAAATTTTACAGATAATATAGTATTCATATTACTACAGGTAATATGAATACTAATAAGCATATGTGTAACCATAAAATAAGGTGTTACCCAGCTTAGTCTAGTTACTTAGTCTAGTCTTAGTTACCCATCACAGGAATAAATTGCATTTTAATATACATTTGAATAGTTATTTTAAATCATAAGAATAATTACTATTTTTACTGTATTTTACAGTTAAATAAGTATAGCTCTGATGAGCTTTGAAAGAGAGAAAATAATATTGAAATGTTTAAAAAAAACGCTTACTGACTCCAAACTTTTAAATACGTGTGTCTAAAAATATGTATATAAATTAAAAACTAACATCAAAACCATTGCGGAAGCTAACAAAAAGTGCTCTGAAATGCTAAATAAATTTGAAAACGCATTTCCCACAGTCACCACGGAATAATTATTCTTTCTTCTATTTTTAAACAGCAGACACTTGTTAGCAGTGCCACCTACAGTAACCTGCTCCATATGGACCTTTCGGCATTACTAAATTTCATGTTAATTAGAATTGGAGAGGGATAATAAGGATTATGGGTACTAGGATTTCACTCCCATGCTTATAAGGGATCAATGTTCTTTGAAAACAATTAGGGGAACACATCCTGTTATTCCTGCCCTCAGAATCAGGTTCAGTTTACCATGACTGCTCAGCGAACACATTTTGGTCTGCCGCCTGGGGGAAGGGAAAGAGAGAGCGAAGGTGAACAATGGATAACAGAGGTGAGAGAAAAGACTAGAAGGCATGTTCAACGGTAGTCCTGGATGATTTAGGAATCGGAGGTGTTTGGAACAATTCCATGTTGGTAGACCCCGTCTGACTGGCCCACCTGGAGGCCACATGTGGAGGCCCTAGAGAGCGGCAGACTGGAAAAGCTACAGTCATCATTAAAGTGAAGGGTGAGGGGGCTCATTAAAACATTATTTATGTGAGCTGTGATATTTTATTACCACCATACAATTTCATAGTGCTCTGTAAGGGCATGTTCAGCAGAGAGAAGAATAACTTATTGTTAGGCTTCCTGAGACGCCCGTCGTTAAAAAGAGAAGTTGGGGTGTGAGGCCGTTTTGTTCCCAATGCACACGAGAGTGCAAAATTCTCCATCTTGTTAACACCTGTTTCTGTTGCTGTTTGTTTATGAACTGTTCGGGGAATGAACTCATTTAAATTTAAACGTTGACAGGTTATGAGAGCTCGCTGTGCATGGTTTACAAATGTTCTGCTTTAGCGTTGTTTATCTGGCAGAAGTTTAAAGGCAGAAGTCGCTATTCCGAGAAAAAAAGTCAAAATTGCATGATATAAACTTGACTTTTTTCTCAAAACTTACAGTTGCAAGTTATAAAGTGCAATTTTGAGCAGAAAAAAAGACTGATATGTTGTCAGAAGTTTATATCTCACAATTCTGACTTTATATTTCTTGCAATTCTGATTTGTAATTTGCAATTGCGAGTTTATGTCTTGAGAAACTTTAGAATAAATTAATAAAAACTCTAGAATAAATTAATAAAAATATATATTTTTAATATTTTACAATATTACAGTTAATTAAGTAAGTAAAAAAGTATTCTTGGCTCCAACCTAGTACATTTTTAATTATACTGAAGGTTTTGTATTCAACATTATTGAATGAGTTGCATGTTTATTTATTAAATTGTTTGTGGCTCACCCATTATGGACCATTTTTTAATGTTCTGGGTTATATTTGCACATAAGCTACTGTAAGAATACATGTTACATGATAATCTGACTAAATGGGGTGTGGAAATTTTTTTTTTTCAAATTAATTCAAATTAATTTTAATAATAACAATAACAAAAATAATAATAATTAAATGACTTATTAATTTGATATGTTATAAATTAAATTATATATATATATATATATATATAATTATTATAACAAATTAACTATATTTAGGGTATGACATACTGTAATACTACTACCAACAATCTGAATCCTTAAATACGTTTTCCTTAAATCATTGAATACATTAATACCACTAAAAATAATAATAATCATTTATTTTTTCAAGGATTCACATTTCCTAACTATAGTATAGATTGTAGTTTGTACCACATTCAGAAAGTCTGACACTGTCTGACACTTCCACCACTTGCTTATCCAGCTGCAACCCCTCGCTGTCCTTTACTTCCCAAACGCCTGTTTTCTTTCTTGATTCAGATACTTTAGGGAAAACAAGGGTCCACACTGGTGTGATTGTGTGGTGGGCTATTTGTGGTGTGTCCAGGTGCTGCTTGCCCCCATCTGTTTGGGTGAGAGGGGACAGGAAGGTGTGGTGACTCTATAGAAGGTGAATTCATGCATTGTGGTGAAATCTGCCCTTGCAGTTTAGCAGATGGTGGGGGTTAGGGAGTCGTTGCTGGCATTATTTTGGGATATTTTAGGAAAAAATCATTATGTTGGACTTCTCTTTCTCCAAATATATTATCTGCTAAATAAAACTGTTGTGAGGCAGCCTGACAAATGATCAGACTCATTTAGGCATACCTAAATCCCTCTCCTGGCAGTGATAGCATGACCCAGTACTAACATCCAATAACACAGTGCAGTTATGAAGAGACTTTTATGTCACCTGCAAGAATATTTTATTAGTTAGGGAACTGTATCATTACTATAGTGTTAAGTAGTAAGATTTTTTTAATTGTTTTGGAAGAAGTCTCTTATGCTCACTAAGACTGTATCTATTTGATCAAAAGTAAAGTAAAAACAGTAATATTGTGGCAAATTATTACAGTTGGAAGTGATTTTTTTTACATTTTATTATGTTTTAGAATGTCTTTTTCACTCATGCAATAGAAGGCATAGAACTGCATTTATTTGGCAGCTCCAAACTTTTAAAATAACAGCTTTATATAAATATACTATATACTATCCTGAATGCTACATTTGTCGAGAAAGGGCTAAATTAGTCTAGAATACAATTTCACACCCAACATACTGTACACATGGTTCACGGGGGTCTCTGAGATCTGTGGTCACCACTACATGTACTATCGATACACCAGTGAGTGCTTCGCTTAAACACTGTTATTCCACCCAAAAGTGCACTTAGTACAGCTTGGTTAGGTCTCTACAGAAGGTGACCCAATGTAACCTAACTTGAGTGCAATAACACAGCTGCTCAAACCAAAACAAGCTCTTGTCTGGTACTTAAGTGACTGCTGCTGGCCCAGCGCATGGCCCTCGCTGCTTACAAACACATATGAAGAGTGATGCTCTCAGCGGAACACTAGACATCTGCTACGGGTAGGAAACTGCTCACAGATGGACCGCCCTGTTGTCTAGGTACCAAGGTTGACATCAAACAAATACCAGGAATGCAGAGCACGAGTTTAAAGGCCAAAGTGTGAGATCAGGGCCTTGTAATGATGTTGTTGTGAATCTTAATGTGAGTTTGATATTTAAATTGATAATTAAAGGGTTAGTTCACCCAAAAGCAAAATTCTATCATTAATTATTTACTCTCATGTCGTTCCAAATCCGTAAGACCTTCCTTTCTTAAAATGTAAATTGATATTTTTGTTTTCTTTGCGAAAAAAATGACTGTATATCATTCCGTGCGCATACTAACAGTGTTGAAACTAAAAGCAACTACTGATAGCTGCATAATTAGCTCAATTTCTGCTCAGACCTTTTAAGGAGCAAAATACCCTGTAGATTCTTAATAAACCAAACAGGAAGCACAGATTCTGGGGATTTTACACAGATTATGTGGATTTGTGAAATTCACCTGATACTGTCTGAAATTGGCTCTAAGTCTGACAGCCCAAGTCAAATGGACTTCATAGACTGTTATAGTTTGAATACTTCAACACACTGATAAAAAGTACAGTGTGTACTTCTGTACAGTATGTTCCCTGTTTTCTGGAAATGGGGAAAGTAGATCATATTGAATGTGTGATAGGCTTTTGCTATAAGCTATGCATGTCTATTTTAGCTAGTCTGTTTAGGTTCAGTTTGGTATTGTTTGTTTTGCATCCCAACCACATGGCAACACTGACTCAACCAATGGTGTGAGTTTGAGGCGGGGCTTTCAGTTTATCCAACCAATGGCAGTGGAACCTGTTTAAGCAGGATTTTTGTTGTTGATATTTCATTTGGGGACGCTAATGATGACTTTTAAAGCTGCCTACTGTACATTCAGCAGCAGCACACGTATGTGTCATGGTACATTGTAAGAATTGTTAAATAGTCATTATTTTTGTTTTCTTTGCACCAAACAGTATTCTTGTAGCTTCATAAAATTAAGGTTGAACTGCTAATGTCACATGGGCTATTTTAATGATGTCCTTACTACCTATCTGGCTCTGAACGTGGAAAATGCTGTCTACAAATGGTCAGAAAGTGCTCTGATTTCATCAAAAATATGTTAATTCATATTCTGAGAGTGAACAAAGGTCTTACCAGTGTTGAATTACAGAATTTGTTGATTTTGGGCTTAACTTAACCATGGTTAGATACCATATTGAATTTTACATGGATGAAAACATTGCTGTGCTGGATAAACCTACAGCCTTACAATGGCATGCACAATATAAAGGTCCCATACTTACAACTGATTTATGATGTGTTTATCTACTGAGTAAGTTTTTTTGGAAAGATGTTTCATCAGCTGAGCAATAGGTATGTTGTTAAACAACAGTAGGCTACAATCAAATGAACACACTGTACCTCTGTCTCTCATAGCCTTGTTTTCATTGCTGTTGAAGATGAAATATGCCACTACCCTGACTATAAATCACACAGGAAGAACCAATTCTGAAGGTTTTACACAGATTATGTGGATTTGTGTAATTCACCTGACACTGTCTGAAATTAGCTCCAAGGCTTTCTACCCCAAATCAATTGGAAAGCTGGATCCTAGTCACATACTACGCCAGTGAAGAAAGAGATAGATGAAAAATAGTTTTAAACATATGGTAAGCTAATATGGCAGGATACTGCAAACATCTTTGTCTTTTAATATCAACTAAATTAATTAATTACATTTTGTATATACATGTTACCTTATTTCAGATAAATATGCTATAAGCAATTCACCGTGTGTTTAGGAAGTCAGTTTGAAAGATTTTTCTTTCAGTGATGCTAATAACGACCTTTAAGGTGCAGTATCATTTAAGGTTTATGCTTTTAAAAACATTCTCACTTTTCTTTGCCTGAAGTCAAAAGTAAACTTTCTAAAACTCCTCCTTCTTTCTAATGCAGAAATTATGGGTAATAATAGCTCAAAAATATCAAAAATATTTGGATGCTCTAATTCTGCTCACATCCTACATGGTATGAATTAGGATGCAGCCGTAGTGAAAACTGTGCTCGGAATAGCAATAAAATGTCAATCTCTACTTACATTATGTCTCAGAACCTCTTGTGGATCGTTTCATCTCATCCCTGGATTTGACTGCTCATATACTATCTAATTAGCCTGCCGGGTCGGCGTATTTCAATTACTCTAACGAGGCCTTCAGGATAAAGCATACGTCCCCAGTTAAACTTTATTGTTTAAATTTCATTGTCTAATGTCCAGACGGTAGTATTTAGAATATTGCCTCCCAGATTCCTCAGACTAGTGAGGGAAAGGAAGAAAAAGAGAGGTTTGTTTTAAGCTAGCATTCCCATTAGGGGTGGGAATCTTTTACCATCTCACGATTCAATTCGATTCCGATTCTTGATGCCACGATTCGATTGAAAATCGATTTTCGATTCCAAAAAAAAGATTTTCGATTCAAAGTGATTTGATTTTTATTCATAATGAATGTCTAAAACATCACAATTTCAAAGTGTTTACATTAATTGCATGCGGGTCTCACATTTTACAATCATAATAATTTATTTTACTTAATTCAAAAGTCGTTTTACTTTATTTGTATTTGCAAAATGTGTAAATATGAGGAAAATAATGAATTAACTTTTTCAAATGTCCCTGTTTATGTTTGTTTTAGTCTAAAACTATGAGGAACATGTGAAGAACTTGAGTTTCGTTGTTTGCTATTATTCACATTTATGCAATCAGTAAGATACAAGAATAGAAATACAAAAAAACGTTCCAAAGAATAATAAAAATAAAGGGGAAAAAGGAAATGAATAATAAACGTTTAATTAATTTTATTTTATTTTATTTATTTATTTATTATTCCCAACACATTAGGAGCGTTCGAGATGCACTACACTTCTTTGGCAATGAAGCAAGCGATAGATCGCGTCATTAGTTTTGCTCTCTCGGAGTTGGCAGAGAGTTTCGTGAAGCACTGCAGTGGCGTTGTTCTGCAGCTAGCGGCTGACTCTGCTCCGTGTCGCTGAACTCCGGGTGATGCCTAATACGAGCACGCACATTTGTTGTGCTGTCGAAGTACCTTGGACTTCGTTTTGCTGTGTGTGTCATGTCCAGCGCAGTGCTTCCAGGTATTCGGTAAAAACCGAAATGACGCCAAACTTTAGCTTTAAGTGAAGACGTGGCTGATTGGATTGTTTTATTGATTTGCCGCGCACGCTTGCGTTCAAAAACCGGCTGCGTGGTGGCATCAGTACAGACCAGTAGGCTAGTTACAAAAATCGAGGCGAACAGCCAGCTGCTTTTTTTTATTTTTAAATCGATTCTTGGACATTTTAAATCGATTCTGAATCGTTGCAAACGAGAATCTAGATTTTTCTGTGAATCAATTTTTTGGCACACCCCTAATTCCCATGCAGCAAAACATCAGCAAATCTTTTAACAATACACACTTGATTCTCATAACCTTCACTTTTTCTCTGTATAATGAACTTTTAGAACCTAAAGAGCTTTGCGTTATTCTGTAGGCAATGCATTATTTATTTTGCATTCATGTTCTCCTCTGCTAATCATTAGAATGCTTTTTATTATATTATATATTTTTAATTTCCCCTTATTACATGATCTATAGTAGTCAGCTGTTGAAGTGATGTGTATCTGTTTATTCTTTATGATTGCTTGCAGATGCTGCCATTGCAGTCAGTTTGCATGTTCAGTTTTGAGAACTTGAAATGAAACAGTCAAACAAGAAGTGATGCCATAAGCTTAAGTTAATTGGAAATTTAAATGGCATCTCTAATCATTTCTTCTCTGTTGAGTTTTGGACGACTCATAAATGTGGGCATAAAAAGATGGCAGTAGTCATAAAATAAGCTAATACTGCGTGTTCAACAGTCAGTTTAGAAAAATATCTGAATTCAAGTGAAAGCAGTGCTGCTTTTTCTCAGAGACTTTTAAAAAAGAGAATATTTTTGTAAAATTATATATTTTATATATAGTATTTTATGCTCACCATTAGTAATAATGTGAAATATGTTACAATTGAAAATAACTGTTACCCCTTTAGTCAAATCACTTCGACTTACTAATGGGATCTCGCATGAGTCTCGAGTCTTTGAAAAAAGGCCAATGAATATTGGCGTGCAATAATCACAGCCAGATGCACCTCATCACTGCTTGAGTATAAAAGGGCTCGGCTGGATTGTACTCTGTAGCTTTTTCGCTTTGGAGCACTCGTCTGTATGCTGCTGGATGCTGCTGCTGAACACTGTACGATATCGAGTCTGCTGGAAAGAAGTTTCAAGAATTCCTGCTGGAGTTCACACTCTCTCTCCATCTGCTGTTGGCCCCCCAACCCGTCGCGGTGGTTGATATGGGCGGTACGCCTCGGCTATGCGATTCAGTTCGCCAGGCGCCCGCCCAGGTACAGAGGCATTCTCTACACCTAT
>JAUCMT010000056.1:11824085-11842042 GCA_032357475.1 Enteromius thamalakanensis
GCTCATTTACAAGTGCACTACACTAAATATTATATTTCGACTTTATTCTCGTAGTATTTCGACTTTTAATCTCGTAATATTACGACTTTATTCTTGTAGTTTTGACTTTAATCTCGTAACATTATGACTTTATTCTCGTTGTTTTAGATTTTTTATTTATTTTTTTTGGTGGCACTAATGCTCTGTCGTACTAAATAAACGGATGACTTATTGAAAGTTTAAATTTTCGCGCTGTTGTGACGACGCGTGACACGTGACAACATCAGTATGGCGGTTGTAGTACCTTTCGAATTCCATTCATACTACTCAAATTCATACTATATAGTACCTACTGTTTTAACGGTTGAGTAGTATGTTCAATTTTAAATGTAGTACCTACTTAAGCAATATGCGATTTCGGACGCAGCAATAGACAATAGATTGATTGATATTATTTACTCTCTTGTTTCTGACTTTAATCATGCCGAGATATGCCTATTTCTTTAGACGCAGAGAAAGCTTTCAATAGTTCAGTGGGGATAACCTTTCTCCTCCCTACCGAACTTTGGATCCTAAATTTATTTCCTTTTTTAAACGACTTTATGCAAAGCCTCAAGCTTCAGTGCAAACAAATGTTATCACTTGTAATAATTTCCCACTTAGTTGCTCCACTCAACAAGGATGTTGTCTTTCCCCCCTCTTGTTTACGTTCGCCATAGAACTGTTGGCCATCACCTTGCAAAATCTATTGTGTTATAGAAATAGATTGAAAATCAGTCATGTTCCTGCACCTTTTGGCCAGGACTAATATTCTCAACACTGTCTTCTCCTTCGTTTTGGATAATAAACCCTGTAGTAACTCATTCTTTTCAGATATGATCTCAAATAAGAAAACATAAATGGCCTACATGCTCTACTGCTAACCTCTCATTTCTCCCATCAATATCAGATGGTATCAATAGATATCACTATAAATTTCGTAACTGGTTTGAAAGTGGATTTTGTTTACTCAAGATTTGTACATAGACAGTAATTTTTCCTCATTTATACTATTTTGGAAGCAACTTTTTCTTTCAGAATATTCAAACTTTATATTGTTATTAATATAATGATTTTCCTGACTTGTTGTAATTTGGTTTTAGGTATGTTTTTTGGTTTTGGTTAAGGCCTTTTAACCTCTACGGAGGTCACACTTACAGAGGGTCAGTGAGCCAATGGTACTGTAACTTAGACTTAAACTCTTTGGCCACATTTGCATTTTTGGTACTAAATTTAGCGAAGTATTTACTAAATGAGTGCATACTGTATAACTTGAATGTGTGGAGAATGAATGAAATCAGTACGCCATCTGTCATGCTAACATTATCATATGATGTGATAACAAGGGCAACAACTTAAAGATATGAGCGAAACGTTTAATTAATCTATCTGTAAATATCTTGATATTGATGAAACTTGAATATTTTGTGGTCTTGTTGATTAAAGGCACAATATGTAAGATTAATAATAAAATATTCAAAAACCACTTGCATATATATATTTTTTTGCAATTGTCTACTTGCGTTATCCCAAAAGTTACCAAGGAATTGTAAATCCATAGAAATTCCAGTTAATGTAAATAATGGCTTGTCCGTGAGGCACTGCTTCATTTCGATGGTCCACTTTAGACATTCTACTAACAGTAACTATGCAACTACATGTCAACTAGTATTGTATTATGTCATTGTATTATTACCTGAAGTTGACCCAAAAATACAAATGCTGTCATTAATTACTCTCCCCTGTGTCGTTCCAAACCCATAAGACCTTTGTTCATCTTCAGAACACAACTTTAAAGATATTTATAAAGATATTTAAATTTGATTTCAGGGGGAGTTTAAATTTGTGCTAAAATCTTATCATGCTGTTTTTTTGACAATGAAATGTTCTTTGCTTGCTTTCTCTGTATAATTTGTGGAAATTGTGGAAAGTACAGGTAATTAAACAAATGAGTTTATTACTTCATCTGTGAACATGATTCGTGAATTTATTTATATGTATAACATCATCAAGCTTTGAATTCGCTATTGTTTTGAAAATGCAACCTCTAGCAGGGAAAACAAATGTAAACAAATTCCCATAAATTTCGGTGTATCGGTTATTAAGTTCTTTTATTAAGGTCCTACACATGCAGTCATAGAAAGTATCTAAGCAACTAATGATAGCAGTGAACAAGATTAGCTAAATATAGCTAGCTTCAGATTGGGAAAAAGGAGATATAAGCTATGTGCAGGGGCCACGGTCATGCACCACACCAAACCCCGGGGGAAGGGATGGTGCTTATGAATTGCGTGAGCAATTACATCAAGGGATGTTAGTCCAGATCAAGACACGCAGGAACTTGTGCTAGCTAGGGCTGCAGCTGTCGAATATTTTAGTATTCGAGTATTCTACTGAAAATTCCATCGATAAATCGAATAAAACATATTTTTGCTCAATTAAAGAGCAATACTAAATATGCAAGAGAAAATAAAACAGGTGTCTTAAAATTGACAATTTCTTTTTTGGAAGAAAAAAACCTTTTAATTTTTTTTCAAACATAGTATGCGATGCATACAAACAATAGCTTTAAAGCCATCATCTTGCACCATGGACAGTGGGCGCATGTCTGTGACAATCATGTTTGAAATGCTGTCTGAAAACTCAGCTGCTTGCTCAGTGGAACATGAAGTAGATGTCTGCACATAACGGTCCATACGAAGCTGTGACGTTTTACTTGAAAAAAAGGTAAAATAAATAATTATTGATGATATTTATGAAAAAAAATATATTCAAATATTAGGTAAAATATTATTATAAACACTTTCTGGCTGTGCATTTATAACCCTATTTATTGCAATCAAACTAAAATGTACATGTTTCCGTCATTGCAATTATTACAAAAGCAAGGTATTACAAAAGTAGGGTAGATGTGTATCATATACATGCCACCAAATTTTGTATCATATACACACGAAATCTGTGTATTACATGCATGCCAAATACGTGCGTGTCATATGTGCCCAAATCAATTTTTCTTCATATTAATGAAGAATTCTGAATCGTTTGGGAGTCATTCAATATATTTTCAGTATAATTATTACACTAGTCCTCAGAGTCACGTGATGTATCAGAAATCATTCTAATATGATTTAATGCTCCGTTATTATCAATGTAACATTTGTGCTGTTTTTTTTTTTTGAGGAGAGAATGATTCTGATTTTATTACTGTACAATGGTTAATTCTCAGAAGAATACAAATAATCATGAAGTGTCCACTTCTGATCAAAGCATCTGTAAATGTAATATGTTAACACACGCAGGAAGTAAACAGATAGTGTCATATGATTTGATCGTTAAAATGTTCATTTAATTACTAGTTACCTTATAGATCGCTAGGTTCTCTCAAAAATCATGCTTATCAAGTAAGGGCAGTGAAAAAGCAAACTGTACCGACCCATATTTCTCAATGGAAACAAGCCATCATAGCCATTATATGTACTTTTAGCAATAGTGTAACAGCCACGCCATACTCTGCACCCAGCTCCTCCCTCTCTGTCACTCTTCATTCACAGTCACCTGATGATTCATCACATGCACCTGGATTATACACCTGACACCGATCACTTGCACTATCAACCACACCACATTTAAGCCCACACCACGAACCAGTCTGGGTCCGAGCTCGTACTTAGTAGGAGCGGACATTGTATTGTCATCTTACTTACCTGTGATCTTACCTGCTCTCTCGTAGACTTCTGCTTGAATCCTCCAGAGTCTCCAGTCACTCCAGTGTGCTCGAGTTCCCAGTCTGATGTGGATGTGGTGTGGTTGCGGTCACGTCGAGCTCCAGCTGTCCTGTGGAATCCTACAAAGAAAGAGACATTGTTATTTGAGTTGCCTTTTCATCAACGAATTATCTTCAGTTATGTTACTCACCTTTGAGTTTGTGGATTCTTCAACGAACTGTAAATAAACACTGTATATACTTACCACTTACCTCCGTGTATGTCCGCTTCGTTACAAATAGCAAGTCAGATCGCTAGTTTAGTGAATTTCAAAAGTTGCATGCATAGCAATGTTAGAAGGATTTGCAGTAGTCTGCGTGGCAATCGAAGTATCATTGTTGCTAATATAGTAGTGGCAGTAAAAAGTGTATTTAGTTGCACAAATTTTTAGTTATAAGATGGTAATTAACTTTTTAGGGATATAGCATTTTAGTTGCATGACATTTTAGCGATAACTCATGGAAGGTAGATTAAAATTCAACCAAAATGTAAAAAATTATGTTTATCTGCTTACCCCTAGGGTGTTTCTTCAGTAGGGATATAACGGTATTGTAAATACTTTCGTACCGCAATATCAAATTTGTTCGATATTACCGTGGTCGCATGACTTGATAAAACGATAGGTCTTCTGAAAAATGTTTGCTCTGGTGAACGGAAGGTAGCAGGAACTACAATTCCCATCAGCCCAAGCTTGCCCATCATTCTTTGCGGTGTGTTGTCGCTACAGATCAGTGTTGCCAACTTAGCGACTTTATCGCTATATTTAGCGACTTTTCAGACCCCCTTGGCGACATTTGTCCCTAAAAGCGACTAGCGATAAATCTATAGACTTCTTGAACAAACCTCAGCAAGTCTCCGGTGCTGCCACACTCGAGCTTGAGCTCTATTACTCAGCGCGCGCGCACACCCCTCTCTTTGCGTCTGATCTGTTCAGCGAGTGGATGAGAGGAGCAGAGCTTTCAGTTAAAATAGATATTATGTTGCTTCTAATTCTATTTCACATGCAAATAGAGCCAAAATCACAGCATAGCTATTGTCTATATCTTATGTGTACTTGGTTTCATTATTATGAATTATAAAAATAATTATAAACGATTATAAATAAGGATTTTAATCTAGATTAACATCTTGTAAGCTAGAGCTAGTTCAGTAGGCTTTATAATGGCATGCATTTCAGTCACTATTTCATATTCATTCTGTTTTTCTGACAACAGAAACCATTATATCAGTGAAAAGGTATATTAAGAATTAGGGTGCACTGAATAACATTATGTGACCACAGAGAAGCAAGATTATATGATACACAGACATAATGAATATGCAAATTGGTATATGATGTCATCTAGCAATCTAAAGCGGGTTTTAAATCGGATGTGTGAAAGGTTTTTGTAAAGATTTTTTGAAGTTCCTGTTTCAAAGTTTACAGATAGATGGCTAATGTGTGTTCCATTGATATGTTCAGTGTTCATGTAAACTTTTTATTAAACACTTGACTCAATAAATACCGTACCGTGTCATTCATACAGAGGTATTACCGTATTTATAATATCCCTTTATGTGTTCATCATTTAAAATTACATTAAAATGTATTAAAAAGTAATACATAAAAATATAGGAGTTAAAATACTCAAAATATACATTTATATTTTTGATTTCCTTTTCATTAAGTTTTCTTTGCATTTTCAAAAATCCATTTTTTAATACTTTTTCATGTGTTTTTAGATTGCCCTTGACATGCTTTCTGACTGACTACAGCACTAAATGTAGTTTTTCTTAATAGTGTGTTACGGACTGAATCATAGAGACCTTAAAGCATTGACAAACTTCCCCCAGCTTAAATTACAGGACTCCCTTGCCTGGAGAACATGTATTATAATCAATGTAAATTCAGCAGGCGGATTTCAGTAAGTAATTGTAGAGCTGAATGTCAAAGCCAAAGGGGGTCTATTGGGGCTAATGGAGTGGAAAGGCAAGGTCAATGTTTCAGCTTAGTGATCAGCTCTGACTGTAAGTGAACTCCTGGAGAACCAAGCCGTCTGTTAGTACAAACTAGTGAATAGTAACACAGACTAGTAGCTAATTAACCCATTGATTTTTAGGATGGGCCCATATGTCTGTTCATTATCTGTGTTATAAAGTGAGTGTGATTTTCACTGTCTAACACCCGTCTCACACACACAAACGCTGGAGCACAAACCTTTTAATTAGCACCCCATTCATTAACTATGCACAGTGAATGCAGTGGTAATGACGTTTATGCCCAGCAGCGACAGGGAGGTCTGTCACACACACACTCACACACACTTCATTCCCATAACGGTCCATTGAAACCGTTTTGAAAATGCAATTCTTATGGTTGCTCAAATAATCTCAGTTCTCCCTGTTTGACTGAGCTTTTGAATCAAAGCTTTCAGATCATTGAACGAGCCCCAGTCTACACATTTAGCAGCCGCCCTGCTGCAAAACCAAATACCTGCATGCCAGCTTTCACAAACAAAACCCTTCTTCAGTAAAAACATTTATTCAAAGAGCGCTGGGATCTGCAGGCACTGGCTTTTGGCTGGTTTTCTCTTATGTGT
The DNA here is from genome assembly GCA_032357475.1 of Enteromius thamalakanensis. Taxonomy (NCBI): domain Eukaryota; kingdom Metazoa; phylum Chordata; class Actinopteri; order Cypriniformes; family Cyprinidae; genus Enteromius; species Enteromius thamalakanensis. The sequence goes on from JAUCMT010000056.1 coordinate 11,830,450, forward strand.
TTGTTGAACCGCTCCACTGGGTTTCTAAAATAAGCCTTGAACTCTGTATGCTCTTCATGACCTCAGTTCTCATCTGGAGTTCAAATTATGCTGTTTCCTGAAGCTTTTGCGTTTAGTGCTAAATACATTGTTTTTGTTTATTCAATTTTTTTTTTTAAGTAAAATAAATACATACATTTAAATATGTTAACCATTTAAATCAATTGTATTATGTATTTAAGTTTTTTAATACATTAGATTCTTGTCTTTTTCTTAATTTTCTCCATGAAGTTGTTTTTCTACTATATGTTAACTGTTTTAAATATTTTAATCTTTACTTAAATATGAGTTTTTGTTTTGATTATTTAGTTAAATTTATTTCATGTCAATTTAAATAAAAGCAATAATTAATTTAAATATGCTAATAATTGTAAATAGGATATTAAATAGGATTTCTTTCTTTTTCTTTCATTTTTCCGTGTGTGTAGTTTGTATGCTTGGGTCAAAAGAAATGTACAAAAGTCATTACACATTAAATGTAAATAAATTGTACTTTTGAGGTTTTAGCTAAGTTTTTGACTAAACAAAATGTTGAAATTTGGTAGAAATAATGTTACTGTATCATTCAGTGCAATACAATATTTGTTAAAATTCAAACAGCATGCTTATTCTGACTTGTACGTATTAAAATATGTAAAAGAATAAGAATATTTAATTTTATTGTATTTTAAATTAGTAAAAAAAATCTTATTGGGCAAAAGCCAGGATAGTGACAAATTTTAAAAATGTAAAATTACAACTTATTAGTATTTGAGGGGAAAGTAATTAGTCTTTCAAGATTTTTAGTAAATATGCTTGACAAAACTGATACACCGAACGAAAATTTAGTTGTCTTCTGTAAATCAGGGAAAATGTATATATTTATTTTTTTGCTTAAAAAACAAAAAAAAACTACAATGAAATTGTCCGGGGGAAACAACAGTTTAATGCAGTATTACACTTATTGTATGCTTAAACCCTTTTTTATACTACCTACATAAAACAGATATTTTTCTATATATTTTCCATTTCGTGTGGTGACATTTTTGGTGAGATTGATATATATATATATATATATATATCAAATGTATGATCTCTTTTAATGGTAAAAAATACTGCACAATTTTGCACTATAAAAAACTGAAATCAGTACACAAAGTCAGATCAAACTATGTTAATTTAGTTCTTTTGGCTCTTCTGAATTTTCGCCCTTCTCATCCCTCGATATGTTAATGAATTTTAATAGATGTGATTAAACATTGTATTTATTCTGTAAAAAAGCCAAAACTAAACACTGTTTTGTTTGTTTGCTTTTCCACATTTTATTTCTGTTCTGCAGGTAGCTTGTACTATCCTTTATATAATTTCATACTTGGCGCTGTGTAGAGCAAATGTTGTTCTCTCTTATGATAAGTTGCTTGCAATGTTCTCCATTTGTAAGTCCGTTTGTAACTCCTTAAATAAATGAAAATGTAAGTTAGATGTCCAATTACCAAATCTCGTCTCAGGATCACTTAAGTGAACCAGAACTCAACATAGATAAAACAGATTAAAAAAGCCATTGATTACTAAAGCTTTTTACACCTTAAATGAATACCGCTTGCATGCTGACTTAATAAAACACCTTCTGTTTCTTTGAAATTTTATAATTTGTGAGAAGCCCCTGTAGTTATATAGTTATAGGCAGTGCTGTGCTTATCTTCACAAAGGCTATATAGAGAAGAGTGATTGATGGGCCTGTTTTTTTAATCTAAACCTTTCAGACTTTGTCAGGCCACCCAGTAAGCCAATTTAGAGTGAATTGAAGGCTGAGAGAAACATTTTGCTCTCTCCTTATATTTGCATTTTTGGATCAAGCCAGCAGTCTGCATTTATAGTAGCAAATGTTCCTAGCAGCCTCTTTGAAAAAAAAAAAAAATCAATAAAAAGGTTGAGTCACAGAGATGCGTGTCTCCATTCCGACCAAAAGAGAAACACTAGGAGCAAGAGACCATGTTTTCCTAAATGGAACACCTCTGCTCGCTTCTCCAGAGTGCTGTGGGGACACGTCTCTCTGTAGACGGCGTAATCCTTGTCCGTTAGGGAGCAAAACAAGTGGGAAGGACATCACGGACAGTCGGCTTTCCTCTGTTCAGACTTTAAAGAATATAAATATACGTCCCCTCAGCCATGCCAGAACTCCAGCAGAGCTCCACTGCTAGATCTCTGTATGAAGACACACTGGTTGACTTTAAAAAAATGATAATATCTGCGCCACGGAGCTGTTGTACTCTGCTCATGAATGCTGGTTTGTGCAATAATGTTCTGGACAGATGTTGCACACTCATAGTGAGTCATGTTTGCATTTTGTTTAGACTTCAGAGAGGTTTTTTTTTTCTTTCTGGGAAAACAAGGTTTTTCTTTTGTTGTCAATGACAGGTTTAAGAAGCAGATGGTTCCCCACAGGTCTTATGATCGGTAGGAGTCTTGTCTTATGGGCTTGTCAGAGCTCTTGCTGCATTGCATGACTTTCTGGGAAAAAACAAACCCATCACTAGACTAGACTTTTATTTGTATTTTAAGTTTCGTTTGTGTATATAAATAATGTGTGATCCAGAAACGGTATACTTAAGAATACAGTTTCTGGATCACAAATTATTTATATACACAAACAAACTTACAGTATGAATAATTTTTTACCTTTATTTCTGCCATGTTGATGATTTAGTATGCAGTTTTCATTGTGTTTATGAGTATCTGTATCTGGGTTTCCATCCAAAACTGCATTTGAGATCATTTGAGAACATGCACCGGTTCCATCCAACGGGTCAAAGACCTGCACTATAACTAAGTTATAACTGCATTATAAGGAAAGTAGGAGAATTTATAGTTTATTAACTAATTTGTCATGTGATGCTTCAAAATGCGCATTAAAATGGAAACCTGGCTTGTATGTGTACTGTTGAAATTAATGTAGATCCAGGTAACAGTTATCAATACAGTTTTATATATTAGCATTAGTTAATGCAGTAGCTCACATGAAACCCTAATGAACAATATTTTACAGCATTTATTAATCTTCCTTTAACGTTATCTTTTTACATATGAAAATATATTTAGCATTTAAAATGAATAGTTCAGCCAAAAAACATTTTGTCATTAATTACTCACCCTCATGTTGTTCCAAACCTGTAAGACCTTTGTTTACTTTGGAAGCGCAAATAATGTTTTTTTAAATATTTTTAACAAAATCAGAGAGTTTTCTGACTCTCCATAGACAGCAGAACTGACATGTTCAAAGACCATTGTTAAATTAGTGCACGTGACATCATTTGATTTCTTTGCGCAAAAAAAAAAAAAAAATTTACTTTAACTATTTTATTGATGTCCTTATTACCTTTCTGGGCCTTAAACGGGATAGTACCATTGCTGTCTATGCAGTCAGAAAACTCTTGGATTTCATTAAAAATATCTTAATTTGTGATGAATGAATTAACAACAGTTTTGGGATTTCTCAATTTTGACAAAAGCATTTGATGAATGAATAAATGTTATGGAGTTTTTTTTTCCCCCCAAAATGTATTTTAACATTACTAAGTAGCAACATTTGGTAACAATACACACTTTATGTAGAGTGGTTTTGTCTCATTTTAGTTACAAGTTTGTGTTGGGCTACTCCCTCTGTAATTTTGGTTAGAAAACTTGTTTAAGAGCAATTTTCTCCAGAAGACCCCAGCATTTACACAGCTGCGGCTTGTCAGATGTTGCTTCCTGTACTTAAAGAATCTTTGCGAAGAGCAAACATATTAATGTCTATTAAAAGAAACAGTCCATGACAGTTCAAGGAAACAAGTTTAAGAGCAAACTAAGACAACAGTTCCTGCAGTTTTGACAGCCGTGACCTTGAAAGCTTTAAATTGCTTCCATGCTGAGCTTGATTTTTGGAAAGTGCCCGTGTTGTTTTACATCTTTATGCTATTTTTATATGACATTCATTGCTAATGTGGCTCTTTTACACATTTGACTCTTGAATGAAATGTTTTTGCAAGAAGATTTTTCTTCTACACATTATTTTGGCATGAAATGACTCTTTTAACATATAACCAAGTGTTCGGTGTATCCTGAAAAGAATGTCAAAATATAAACAGAACATAAGTGCCTACCATTAGCTGACATGAGTAGACTACATTAAGTCATTTAGAAGCCCTAAAAGAATTTATATGTGTATATATATATATAGATATAAATATTTTGTTATCATACAAAACTGCTTCTCAAAAACACTGGAGAACCACAATGTGTATCTCCACATTCACTTACGAGTTCCAGGCCCTCTGAAGTTAGGACTATCCCATAGAGACATGCAAGATTTATGGAGGAACATTGTGGTAACTGATGCTGTGGATCTTTAGGGAATTCTGGCTCTTCTTTTGTATGCTCGAGATGCGCTTCTTCAAAAGAAAAACAACCCTATCAGAATTAGAGGAAGCTTGGTTGTTCAGCAGAGCTGTTAAACTGATTATTAAAATAAAAGAACTTTATTGAAGAAATGTTGTAGATTATATTCAATTTATTTACTAGGCTTGTAGATTATTCTATATTCATTACGGGAATCTATCTATCTACTATCTATATTTTTGATTTGCACGCATTACAACACATAACAATATTATTACATATATATATTGTTATGTGTTGTAATGCAAGCAAATCAAATATAAATTTTAACTGGGAAAGATAGTCCACTCATGCGTTAATGTGAAACTACATCCCAGAACTGGAAAAAGCAATGACCAGTAGCACGGCTTAACAAATGATAGCATTACTGGAACAGCTAACCCAGCAGATATCCCATTACACAGAGACAGGTAGGCAAAGGATCTTAGACATACCAAGATTGAAACTTTGATGTCAAGGCCAGAGGTTAATATGAAAGGCGCCACAGTGAGGGCATTTGATATGCATATCATACCCCCGCACAGAAACAAACACAAATGCACTCAGGAGCACTCAAACTGAAGAGAAATATTTAAAAAAAAACAGTGTTTGTGTGTGTGTGTGTCAGTCAATGATGTGCACTAACATGTACCTTCTTTTGTTCTGCAGAAATCGAGCCTTGGATCCATCGATTTAGAGCTGAGGGCACTGTCGATTATTCACAGCTGACCTTTGACCCTGGCCAGAACGAACTAATCGTGGGCGCAAGGTAATGGTCAATTCTTCCATCTATGCGTGAAACTTAATTAGGACTCAGTATGCGAATGAGTGTATTGTTGTAAGAGTGTCTGCTAAGCCTAATATTCATATAGGGCTATATTTTCAGCAACACCTAATTGACACCCACTAAGAAAATGTCACAATTTCCAAGTATCCCATGATTAGCCCAATAGTGACACACAATCCAAGTCCTCATAAAACCACACAATGAAACCGGAGGACTTTTATGGCAGAAAAAGAACAGCATAGACCCTCCTCACCGACAGATACTTTGATAATAAAAAAACTAGAACCATAAATGTGAGAATAGGATAGGAGTTCCTGTGTCCAGCTCTAATTAATGAGTGTGATGATTTCCACCTAGACTTTCGCACTGTCCTGCCATACATCTTCAGCCAAATTAATCTCATATTCCCGATCTGTCAGCAGCCTGGATGGTCTCCAAGCAATTATTTTGTGACAACCACAGAAATGGTTTGATATGAGGCACTGTAACAGTTCATTCACCCACTGGGCCGGGAGCGGTAGAATAATTACTTTTTCTGGGAGAAGCAGGGATTACCATTCACTTCACTAGTGATTCATTGTATTATGAGCAGATTGTTCTTTTTTTTTTTTTTACTTGAAAGTAACGAGACAGAAAGTGTTAGTTAACTCTCAGAACCTGCTCCGAAGTGCAACACATCATTATCAAGTCTGACTTGGCTAAAGAGATGCGGTTGGGATTCTTTGTTCTCTCCAAACATCAAAATCGTCTGGCTGGTGTTACAAAGAAGTGCGTATTAGTGGTAATGGCTCATGTTGAAAAGATTCTTTTGACCTCTTGTACAGTAAGAAGCACTTGTTGAGTTTTCCAGATGTTGTGTTCTCATTGTTTTCCTATAATGAGAATGCTCAGTCACTCAGTTCCAGCTAATGCTGACAGTAAAGTCTCAGATAAGACAAATGCAAACAGCTGGAGCTAAAGGTATTTAGTAATGCTCTTTAGATTGAGGTTGGGAATAAGGGATGCAACAATAAATCAGCAGTCATACCACTGACAACTGACAAATTTGACTGTTTAATAGTATTAAATAAATTTAAGGCAATAAATTACAGCCACACAATTATGGAATATAAAATAATTGTGTACATATTTTATGATATATTTATATTTTTTATATAGTTAAAGTACAATATATTTTAATGATTAATATTATTTGTTTATTGTAAATTTTTATTACACAGTATGAAAATTATATACGATCCAAAACTGATATTTTTTTTCATTTGTATGTATTAAAGTACATTTTAAATGTAAAAAAATAAACTGAAATTATTTCATTAATATCTGCAAATGTTTGCATTATTTATTTATTTGTCTAATATATTTGTTATCTGCATCAAACATACATTAATATTGATTATCATATCAGTCCATTTTTTTATATCACTTTATTTTTTTTTTTAATACATTTATAATATTATATATTTTAATTATAATTATTTGTTAATTTTCCATTTAATTTTTATTAAAAGAAAATGTAGAAAATTTAGGATATACAATTTTTATTTTAATTAAATGTAAAATAAATACGTTTAATTATTTTGCGCTTATTGATTAATTTATTTGTCTCATATATCTGTTATCTACCTCAAAAATACATTAACACTGGTTATTATTTTACTGTGAATTTATTTCAGCTAATATATTGACTGTCTGCCTTAAAAATACATACTAGATCATCCCTACTGAGAGTCTTTTCTAGCTTTAATTTTTTTGTAGAATAGAGATTTGAAAATTCACAGTAAACAACACTGTTTATGCAGGTCAGCTATCTTTCTCTGGTTATGTACATCACTGTGGATAGGATGAGTCAGAGACTGTGAATCAATGTTGTTCAAATTGAGCTGTGAAGAGGAAAACTAAAGTCTTGCCTTGGAGGAACTCCATGGTGCTTTGGGCTCGACTGGTTGTCCCTGGAGCAGATGGGTTTGCAGGGCCCAAGGCCTCACAAACGCACCCACAGTCTGGCCTAATGGACTGTGGGAAGGTTCTCCAACTGAGCTGCTGCTTCATCAAGGTCACCGAACAACAGGGCTCTCATGAAGTTACTCAGCAGCTCAAGAAACATTCTGCCAATTACCAACACCAGACTGAGCAGACCTGTCAAAGTACACGCACTTAGAAAGTGAAATATTGAATCATGCCTCCACGGAAACACATACAAAAAAAAAAAAAAAAAAACTGTTGTCATACCTTTATAGATAAGTAGAGGGAGAGATGGATGGATAGATAGATAGATAGATAGATAGATAGATAGATAGATAGATAGATAGATAGATAGATAGATAGATAGATAGATAGATTACTTTATGCAGCTTTCATTGTTTAATAAAACATATTTTTCTATTATTACTAGTGTTTTAAGCTATTAAAATTAGTTATATCAATATGCAAACTTTCTTTTATAGTGACCTTGACATTTTTTTATTTAAACATTTTAATTATTATTATTTTATTTTATTTTTTGCACTCTCAGATTCCATATTGTTGAAAAAGTTGTATCTCTGCTAGATATTGTCCTATAGCATATATAAGCATATATAAATCTCAATTTCAGAATTTTGACCCATATGACAGATTTTGTGGTCTTTCATTTTTGAATAGGAATATTGTCTCATAACCAACAAAGCACACCGTTTCAAAGGATGTTGACACACTTGGCCAGATCACTTGGGCCTGACGCCCCACAGAAATGGATTCAAATGCAACTACAAAAAGAATTAGTCATGAATAGCCAAGACAGAGTATATTCTGAATCCTCCAATATTGATAGTGTAGCTGCATGGTCATTACAGAAATAATGGCCCAGTAGTCCGTGTGAAGGAACCACTGATAGTGAGAACCTCAAAAGGCTTTAACGGTAATGCAGTGAAACACAATCAATAGGCATGTCGATTCAGTAAGTGGACCTTAATCACAGCAACCTGATTTATCATGTACTCTCTTATACAATAAGACAAGCTCCACTTTCAGATTACGTACCATATTGTTTTAGCAAATGTGTTTGTGCTTCCGACATTCACAGATAGATGTAAAATCATGTCGGATGGATATGCGATGTGTAGTTGCACGTATAAATTACATTTGAGATTAGAGTTGGCAGAACACTATATTGCTACACTAGATTACATGCTCGGTCCTAGACGTTTGGAGGAGCAATTTGACTTGTTTTTCGTTTCCCAGAATTAAAATGCATGCAGCATTTACAGGCCTCTGCTGCTCCAAACAAGCATCTTATCCTTAGGCAAGGTCCAGCATTGGCTCATTAAAGTGACAGTAGGCTGCACACTTTGCATAAGAGGGTTTTTACTCCAACAGATTGTTAGACTTCATCCAGGTGTGCAGATCAAATAAAAAAGCTAACTTGAACTGTTACGCCAGGTTGTATTAAAATCGGTTATGTATTGGGAGCATATAAATGTGATTTATTCAGCAATTAATTCGGCAATTTAGTTTCCAAACCTCTGTTTTATTTATAGTGTTGTTTATCTCAGAAAAAGCTTGAAACATTCCTCTCACAACATTGGCCAATTGCTATTGCACATGGATTCATTCGAAATGTTGCAAGCCATAAAAATCTCCATTTATAACCGCAATGCCTGCCCACCCTCTGAGGCAACTTGTGTTCTGATTCGGGTGGAAATTCATGTCTTTTTTTCTGGTCTTTTCTTTCAGAAATCATCTCTTCAGGCTACATTTGGAGGATCTTTCATTGATCCAGGTGCGTGGAAAAAAAAAAATCTATGTCTTTCTCTGTTTCTGTCATTCCTTTTTTCCGGAATTGCTCAGACAGCTCAAACACCCAGGATGAGACTAACAGGTGTTGCTGCCGCCATGTGTGAATGCCAATTACAGTGGCTTCACAGGCTCAGAGAAAAAGACTCTGCCAATTTAAAAGTTGTCAGTTTGGCACAATGATGATGTCACTGTCGTTCTTGCCCCATAGGCTGGTGCTTTCTGTTCAATCCATATGTAAACTTTCCCTAGACTCCATTTTGGATTTGTGCAGTTGGAAAATTATTAGCAGCTCTCGTTTGTATGGCCTGATGTCTGTTTGTGCTAAATTTAATGTTTCAACGCTGGCAAACAAACATGTTCTTTGAGTCTATGATACTGGCTTTGAATTGGGATTAAAAATGATGTTCATTTTTAAATATGATGAGGCTGATAAGGATTAGGATCTGAAGGGCTGGTTATATTCACTGTGATTAATCATTGGAAATGGATGTGCCTGTGTGCTTTATAAGGTGGTGGATCACTCTCCGGAATGGAAAAATAGGCTTATTAAAAAGAGCATTAAAAAAAAAAGCAGCAGAAGTATTTTATTTTATTTTATCCACTAAACCAAACTCATGTGTTGCAACCAAGATAAAAAAAGAACAAGGAAGGTTAGAGAAGACCCTCTATTATTATGTCTTAAAAATACTGTAATTATATTTATTAATATCAGTGTCAGCAATTTTCATATTGTATATGTTTTGCTCCATCATCTCTGAAAACCAACATAGGAAAAGGAATTAAGAGAATGGTCAGATGGATATTTATTTAATATAGCAAAATTATTTTATATTTTTATCTTTTTATAACAAGGCAGTGTTACAGTACGTCAGGTTGTAAAATATTGCAATAATACATTAATATAATACAGTAATACATAAATCATTTTGAAAATAATAATTAAGATGTTTTGCTCACTTGTGTTTATGGTGTGTTATTATTTTTTACTTAGCACAAAACAATTATAAAAACCTTTAAATTACAATAAAACTATTACTAAACCATTTAAAAGCAACATTAATACTAAGCATGCATTTCTTACAACTTGGATCTAGTTTGAAACAAAATTATAAAAGAAATTATTTAAAAAAATGAATGAATGACTGTGAAGGTAATTTTGTGGTTGTGAATCATTGCCAGTGTGAATGCCACTTCAGCAGCCAGAGCAATCAAATCCTATCAATTAACCTAGTTAAGAAGCCAAATGGACCTGAATGGAGACCTGCATATCTCCCCAAATTAGACCTTATTCCTTTAACAAGTTTCAAGCATAATTACCCAGGAGTAACCGCTGTCCTGTAATTGCTGCAACAGACAATTTACTTTCCCTCTCCTATTGCACCGAACATCTTATAACCCTGTAAATAACCATCCAAACACTGACATGCTTGAAAGTTTATTTGAAGTCTTTTCTGATGGACTCTTTTAAAAGAGCTGTTTAACAACTTCAACATCATGGGGTCTCCTCAAAAAGACTGACCTCCTGGGGAAAAGAGCAAACAGACCAGACCCCACTTTTGAGATGCCTTTTGTTGTGACCTGCTCATAGGGAACCAGCATCACAAAGAAGAGCCCTGCCAGTGCTCTCCAGCCAATCCTTTCCTCCGTAATAGAATTCCTTCACTTGCCTCACAGCACGGGGTCTTGTGTGTACTTTTCTTTTTGGTCTTTTCATGCCCTTTGTCACTCCTACAGCTGACTTTGCTAGAAGGTTTCTCTGAAAAGAGAAATTCTCTGATGAGGGGTTTTGAGGAGAGCTTCCCAATTTAGCTTGACCCCAGGCCCAGTACTTGTAGGTTGTTTGTGTTTTTAAGCATTCATGACTTTGATCCGGGGTAAAAATGACAGTATTGCATAAGTGTTGTCGCCTTTTGAGTTTTGGTTTAATGTGGTTTATTCATATGTAGAGTTTTTTTATTCTCTCCTTGCACAACAACTTTCAGGAAGACCGGTGAGATCACAGAGGAGGGGATAATATGAATGATTCTGGCAGTATGGTGCAATGAGCGAGAAGTCCTGAGACCTGAGAAGGAAATGACCTAGAAAGTGCTGCTTTTATCCTTCATTGATCTCGCAGAATAGAGCTTTCTGTAGCAATGATGCATCAGCAATGGGAAAAATAAACCCGCAGAGTGACCCATCATGTGTCTGCAACACCTCCGCTAGTGTTTAAGAGCACAGTGTTGTGAAGCATTAAAAGCCTTTTAATGGCCAGATAAATGTTGCAGCACTATAGTAGATGTATAGTATCTAATCGTTATATGGACATGGTCTGGGCACATTATATTTCATGGGTCATTGTGCAAAATGAGTGTAATTTGTGTCCCCTACTGTATATGAAAGTGTATAAAAATGACTTTAAAATTCAAATAGCTGATGCCAACTAAAAATGTCTTTATTTTACATAGTAAAAGTTCATTAAAAGGCTTGTATTTGATTATTTTGGCAAGACTTTCTGCATTGAGAAAACCTGAACCTGTAAAGATAGATAGATAGATAGATAGATAGATAGATAGATAGATAGATAGATAGATAGATAGATAGATAGATAGATAG
>JAUCMT010000056.1:11842142-11852748 GCA_032357475.1 Enteromius thamalakanensis
ATATATAAATACACAAAGTACACATGCATATGTTATGTAAACAAAAAACTTTTCCTTTGGATGCGATAAATGATTATTAATCATTTGACACTAATAGTTTTAACACTAGCTATATAACACTTTTATATAGCACTTTTGCACCTTTTGGCAATTAAAAACTTTAATCCCCGTTCATTTTAATTGTATGGAAAACTGGCTTTTTAATACTATTTTAATCTTTCTTTTGATGTTCCAAAATAAAAAGTAAGTCATACACATTTGGAACAGGATGAGGATGAGTAAATGATAAATTAATCATTTAATGCTCAATATCGCAGTCACTTGCCATATATTCCAGGATAATGACATGCACTCATTAGATTAAAATATTTGCGAGGCGCTATAAGATAAATCCTCTGCTATGGCAAACAGTCCTTTAATGCACCATGTTTATAAAGTTAGCCTCAATTCAATTCATGCCAGGCAATAATAGCTTGAAGTGTGAGGAACGTAGCTGGAATTTCACAGTCGAATGGAATGAAATAGAGCAATGAAGCCTGTTTTGACAAGGGCAGGGACCTAATCAGTGGCTCTTGTAGTATCTAAAAGTTCATAGCCCCACATGTTGTATGGCTCCTATAAAACATCTGACAGGCCGTTTTGGAGCTAACAGAAGAATAACAGCAACTACTGCAAGGATAAAATAGATATTAAATAGCTTATCAAACCAATCCAGTTCACTCTTTGTGACATTATGAGACCAATGAATGTCCTCCATTGACTCGCAGACCACACGTGTAACTTTCAAAGGGTGATTCAGCTGATAATTCTGCCCTCCTTTCAATTGCACAAAAGCCACCCTTTGAAGAAGATAATGAATCTTCTCTGGAGAGTAGTCAGTCCGCCCTCTTTGCCCTTTCTGATCCAAATAGCACATCCATATTTAAGTTGACAGCCCAGGTGGCAGACTAGCACTTTATAGAATTTTCATGTGATAGGAGAAATCTGAGGTCATTCTCCACTGCTGCTTTCTCTGACATCATTTCCTTTCAATCTCACCAGGTCATCAGAGATGCCCCACTTGATCACTTAAACTGATTCCTCACTCTTTCCCCCGCTCTCTCTTGTTCTCAAATTTCTCTTTCTGCTTTCTAGATTACGGCACTATTAGGAAGGTGCTCTCTCCGCTGAACCAGACCGCACGCAGCTGTTTGCTGGATGAGATTGAGCTTTTCCCCCAAAAGAGGAGACAGCCAATCCGCAGCCTTCTCATACTTCACAGCCGCAGTGAGCTATTTGTGGGAGTCAGAGACCAGGTCATCAAAATCCCCCTGATGCGCTGCAACTTCCACAAGTCTAGAGAGTGAGTACTGCTGCTTCTCAGTAGATAGTTACACAACAACTTTTCAAAAATGAAAATGTCATCATTTAACTAAGCGTTGTGTCAAAAACTGAACAAAATAGGTGTTATTTCTAGATGACTTTGAAATTAGACCTTACTAGCACCAAAATTGAACAGGAATGAAAATGAGCCTGAGAGAGATAGACGTACAGTGCTTTCAATGGATTGTACTGTTATTTAACAACATGCAGATTGTTTACCTGACGAAATGCATTTCCCAAAATACATTGGTTGTGAAAAATGGTATGACCTTTATACAATCCTTTCCATTGTAAACACTCTAAGCCATGTTAAATTCAATATGGCGTCTAAACTGGTTAAAACCTATAATGAACAGATTATATACCCTTTTAGGACAGTTCAGTTGTTTTAGTTTTTTGTCCTTTTTGGAGCTTGACACATCCTTCATTCTTTTTCATTTTGTCAAACCGTTTTTCAAAGTTTCAACTTTCTGCACCTGATACATCTTTTCTTATTTTGCTTTCAAAGAATATGTGGCCATGGAAAAACAAGTATCAACATATATCAATGAGGCCTATTTTTCACAGTCTAATAAACTCTTAAATCCAAGGCTACAGCTTTTTTACACCACTGAATATGTTCTTTTTTTTGTTTTGTTCACTCTTTTCGATACGATTAAATTTGTTAACATTTGTTGACAGTGGACCATTTTACGGCATTTATTAATAAACTCCTAATTTGCTCCTTATTAATAGTAAGTTATATGTTTAGTTGTTTAGTTATTGGGTAGAGTCAGGGATGTACAAGGTGGGCCATTTATATGGATACACCTTAATAAAAAGGGAATGGTTGGTGATCTTAACTTCCTCTTAATACACATTAGTATACAGTACAGAGGGAAAACTTTTCAAGATGGGTGGTGATAATGGTGACCATTTTATTAAGGTGTATCCATATAAATGGCCCACCCTGTAGAATATAGACATGCAGAATATGTGCTACTAATAAACAACCAATGTGTTAATAATAGACATGCTAATAAGCAACTAGTTAATAGTGAGAACTGGTCCCACTAAAGTGTCACCCTGTCTTTTAATTATTAATTCGGTAACACTTGTTAACTATTAACTACGACTTTTCCCTCAATTAATTGTTAATTTGCTGTTTATTAATAGTTAGTAAGGTAGTTGATACATCTAGATATTAGGTAAGATTAGGGATGTAGTATAAGGCATTAATATGTACTTAATTAATATAACCATAAAACATGTGTTAATATCCTAAATTATTAAATTCTAATTATTACACCTAATGCATTAACTAATGTTGACAAACAGAACCGTATTGTGAAGTGCTACCCGTTCGTTTCCCTTGTAAATGTCATGTTTTACGTGTTAAGTTAAATGCAAGTGTCATTTCAAGATTGCTTTTAATAATACCAGTTTTGATTCCTGGCAAGATAAATGATACCACTAATCTTACGAGCGCATACATTCCGGCAACCTCATTTTTTTTACTACACAAGAATAAACGTAATGTCACAAAGATCCTCTGCCAGAGGGCAACAAAGAACAATCATCGTGTTTGACATTGTGCCTCCAGGCCTTCATATCAAGAGCACTTCTCTAATCTCTGCTCATAAGAGGAGATGGCAGCCTGTTCATCATCTCTCTCCATTTGCATTCCAATGAAAAGCGCTGAGTTATGTGAATATGAGCTGAGTTTTGCCTGATGAGCTTTTTTCGATCCTCTTAAGCGGTTAAAGATTGGGAGGGGTCAATTACTCACACCTCTATACTTTCTGACACCAAAAAAGGGGGAATATATGCAAATTTTATTTGAATAAACAGCCACATGCCATAAAAGGGCTGTTTTAAAGTGCCTGGTTTACACTGCTGAGATTCACATTGCCGTGTCACTGTACTCCATGTTTTACGGCACTGAGCGCTCGGCTTTCATCCGTGCTGATGATAGTCCTCAATGAGTTTGAAAATCTATTCGGTGCGTCTCAGGGCTGTTCTCTGTTTCTGATGAAAGTTATTTCCAGCACTCAAGGGAAATATTGCCAGATTAAGTTATGCCAAAGCAAGCAATACTTATAATAAAAAGCGTTTGTGCTCTTTAAGGTGTTTAACTATTTAAAAGGCTCATATGATATGTTTTTACTATTCTGTTTATTTCCCAGAGGTACACTTATGAAGTTAACTTCATACAACTTTTTTTGTTCTATTCAGTGTCCAAATTCAATTTTACATGATGATTTTTCAACCCTCCTTTAATACTTCGGTGTAAATGTTCTTTCTGCCTGTGAAATAGTGAAACTTCTCTTTAACTCTCTTCTTTAAAAGCTACACACAGCCAGTAACAGTGCCTTTTTAGTGGGTCTTTAAAATTAATATTAATTATTCTATTTTATTTTATTCTATTCTATTCTATTTTTATTTATTTTTTA
Organism: Enteromius thamalakanensis; assembly: GCA_032357475.1. Classification (NCBI taxonomy): domain Eukaryota; kingdom Metazoa; phylum Chordata; class Actinopteri; order Cypriniformes; family Cyprinidae; genus Enteromius; species Enteromius thamalakanensis. The sequence goes on from JAUCMT010000056.1 coordinate 11,845,937, forward strand.
TTTTCTTATTTTATCTTTATTTTTTATTATTATGATTGTTCACGATTAATCAAATCCAACATAAAAGTTTTTAAGCAGTTGGGAACAATTTATTTTAGCTACATTTAAGTAAACAAATTTAGTTGAAAGTCAACTGAATATGTTAGCTAAAATAAATTTATTGCAGCCACTTACCTTAAAAATAAATTGTAAATTCAATTGATCCTATTTTTTGGATATATATTTTAGGAAATATGTTAATTTTAGATATTAAATGTATTTATTTATAATATAAGTTATATAAATATAAATTTAGACATGTAAATACACATACATACAGTATATATTTTGAAAACATTTACATATTTATGTGTCTATATTTATATACTTATGTTATAAATAAATATATTTAATATAAAAACATAATATAAATACATGCATGTGTTTGTGTGTTTATGTATACATAATAAATATACACAGCACACATGCATATAGTATTATGAATTAATAGAATTAATATAGAATTAATCGTGATTAATTGTTTGACAGCACTAATAAATGCATGTAAATATTTTTAAATGTATACTGTAAGTGTGTGTTTATATATATACCTAATAAATGCACACAGATAACACACAAAAATGCAAACAAGCATAGCATTTTACAGTAGATATGATTAATCACGCTTTATTGCTTGACAGCTCTATTTATGAGCAGTGCGATTGTTCCTTTTTTTTCTTGTTTCAGGTTTCTTATGGTTACAGTCTTCAAGTTTCATAATCGGCATTTATGGTTCAATGTCAATATATGATGTTTTTGGATTGAGTAGGAAGCTGTCAGTTGTTGTGTCAAAATTGGATTTCTTGTTACATGACCTCTTCACTTCTGCTCTTCTTTTTTTTTCTCCTCTCAGTGATTAATGGTGCCATAAATTTTGTATCATGATGAGCATCTGCTCTCTTTCTCTCTCTCAGTGCCTGTGTGGGAGCTAGGGATCCGTACTGCGGCTGGGATCTGGTGCTCAAGAAATGCACCACCCTGGAAGAAAGCGTCAGCATGAGCCAATGGGAGCAGAGCATCACACGGTGTCCTGTGAGTATCCAGAATGCACTTCAATCATTCACGCAGTGTCTCAGCCCTCAAAGCCAAATGGTTGTTGTTTTTTTTTCTTTATATGAAAACTCTTGATGCTGATCCAGTCTGTCGGTGCAGAGCAGTGACAAATGTGCCCGCTTCAACCGTAACTTCCAGGATCAACTTTTTTTCTCATAACAGCAGACACTCTTAGAAGTGTTTTATAACAATGTTGAGGAAACATTGCAGGTGATGGACATACAGTGCTGAGACAGTGCAGATCTGATGTATAGTTGCTTTTGCAGCAAAACAAACTTTTCCTCCTTCTGTACTCAGAAAGAGAATATAAGCCTAATAGTAAATAGCGCTTGTGTGCAAAGGAACAAAGCGCAGCAGAATTTGCCGTCAGCCATCTTTCTGTTGAATGGCATTCTCTGGTAACATGGCTTCATATTCCCACACTCCTTTGTGCTGACATGTGCCCCTGCCTGAGGCCTCCCAGCCTGTAGATCACTCCCAGAATCCTTTGTCCAATCCGTTCCTCCCATGTATAGTTGCTCTGAAAATATTTAGACACTTGCTCTTCACGTGGTTTCATGTTCTAAAGGTTACATGCAGTGTTTTGTGAGAGACAGTACCACAGCTCTGAGAGCACAATCCACACACATTTGTAGATACACAGATACTATCAACTATATCAGGCGTTGTGGCAGTCTCACAGGGTCTTTAGGTAGAAGACCTTGTAGCCTGTAGCTGTAGCTGAGAAATGACATTTTGTGTAATAGCATGTTGCCTCCCACGCTGCCTGAAGAAAGCAGCATGGAATTGTTGAACACAAACAGGGAAGTGTAAAAGTGTGGGAGGCTTCGGTCTCGGAGTCTCTAGAAGGCAAGATTTCTATTGATTTAGGTGCACACATGTTGTTTACACATATTGGTTACACATTTTGAGGTCCAGATGTCCTTTGTTGTAAGAAAGCAAATGTGCCCCAAACATGGTTAGCTTTGGTGTTTGTGTGGTCAGAAATGCAGATTTGCATGCTGCCTGCAAAATGTTCCAATTTCACTCACCTTTTCTTACAAGGTCAATGTTACAGACCAGGAGCGAGACGGTCGAATCCATATGCAAGTTTTTTATTAAAAGGTTGCAGAACAACTCACAAGGCAGTGTGAACAGGCGATGGTCAGATAGAAGGCAAACGGAGCAATACAGATAAGACAGAGTCAGGAGACAGGCAGAAGTCGAAACCAGGGAATCAATATACAACAAAAACAAACAAGGATAAACAGGGGAAAAAGTGCTTACAGAGACGGAACGAGCCACATACAATGATCAGTGGGGCATGATGAGAAAACCGCAGCATTTATACACAGGACTAACGAGACAAGGGGGAGGAGAACATATTAGTTGGCATGGAGACACATGAGGAGGGCAGAGTATATATTGGTTACCAGGTGAACACATGAGGTGGGTGGAGACAGAGAGAGCAGGTGACAGGACATACATGGAGTGGAAAAATACAGACATAGAACATGGGGAGGCTGGAGTGCCATTTAAACTAAACTAACACCTCCAGCTGATCATCACAGTCAATGACTTAATACTTCTTTTTGTTTCCTGTTGTTTTCAGGTTTGTTTGAGTTTTTGGTTCCGTTTTTTGGTTTGTTTGTTTGTTTTTTTCAGTTTCATTCACCTTCTCTTACAATGTCAATGACGCTGACCCTAACCCTAACCATAGCCTCTTTTAAGTTTTTGTCCAAAACTTTTATTTTCCCAAAACATGCATTTAATTGTGTTTTGTGTGTGCTTGTTTTTTTTCCAATTGTGATTGTTATGCCTCTTTTTTTTGACTCCAAACTTGTTTTTTGTTTTGCTTTGCTTTTTGTTTTGTTTTGCTTTGCTTTGCTTCACCTTTTTTGCTTTGCTTTTGTTTTGCAGATTATATGTTATTCAATTTGAAAATCAGTATGGTATTTGTGTCATTCAAAATTACTGTGATTATTATTCTTTAAACTAATTTTGCCATCTTGACACTGTCTTTGACATTGTCCATCGGTTCTGTTACTAACAACATCCGTAAATACCATTTTTTTATCATCCATTTTTAAGAAATAAAATGCAATTCAGCCACATAAACACACACACACACCTTTTCCGTACCTATACCACATACACTACCACATCCTGGTCATTTGACATAGTCCTTTTATTTGACACATCCACATTTTTTTTGCCTGCAGGGTAAGATTGTGTCAGAGGTTGAGTGACAGATCTAAAATAACTTTAGTAGTGGAGCACAGTGAGTCTAGATGGAGACACACTTCATTCAGAAAGCCCATCTGGTGGCTGACACTGTATGGAAATAAACAAAGAACCACATTTGTTTTCTCTGGAAAAAAAACGATAACGTACTGTATCATCCCTGTCTTAGTATTGGCAGAAACTCCATCTATATTTAAGGGAAAAGTGAAGGTTTGAAAATGAGGTTTGTTTTTACTTTTCCACCGTACTGGAAATGTGACTCTCTTATGCGTTCGGTACACAAAGAGCACAAACTATTTCTCTCCAGGCAGAGGGTCATTTATTCTTCTCTATTCATAATGCATTGACAATCTTTTCCACAGAACTCATCGTGTTTTATGTGCTAGACGACATTACCTTCTCCCTTTGTTCACAAAATATGTTGTATCTGATACCTCAGATGTTAATAACCAGAGAGCAATAACAAAATTACATTAGCTATTCATTACTACATTCTCATATAAAGCCTCAAATGAAATATTTGCTTATTGTAAAGCGTGTTCGTATTCGAAGGCCTGCTATTTTCAGCTAGCACAAATCTAATATGCTGAAAGCTATATTTTAGTTTGGATTCATCTAATAACTGGCAAATATGAGCTTATCTGCAGTAATAATTGATTTGCATTCAGATTTTGTTTACTCTCTTTCTGTTGTGTGTGGTTATGTATGTGTGTAGGTGAGGAACGTGACTGTGGATGGTCGTTTTGGAGCCTGGTCGGGATGGAAAGGTTGCAGTCATAACGATGGCGGCAGTGTTGGTTCATGCCAGTGTCGCACTCGAGCGTGTGACAGCCCGAGCCCTCAGTGTGGAGGGCAGCCGTGCCAAGGAATCAGTGTTGAGGTGGCAAACTGCTCCAGGTATAAAAAACATCCCACAAAAGACTAAAGCACAAACAGGAAGTTACACATTTCACCTTTAAGCTTGACAGAATTATATGTATTGTATGTATGTATGTATGTATGTATATTCATAAATTGCAGGTTTATTGTAATGAGATTATTTTATTTTTTGTAAGTCGAAATGGCTTCCATACCATGCCACATGTGTTTTATTCAGAAACAAAAGTTACTGTGTGATACTGAATTCACTTCCATTCATTTCCTACAGTTATGTTGTTCCCATTGTAAACAGGCTTAGAACGGTCTTAACTAGGATCCTCAGTTAACAAACTGAAGGTCAGATTATAGCAGCCAGCTGTTCCAGCATTTGATTTGTGATTACTGATGTAACATCCATCCTCAGAAACGGAGCATGGACGCCGTGGACGGCATGGGCTCCTTGCAGCACCAGCTGCGGGATCGGATTCCAGGTCCGACAGCGTTCCTGCAGCAACCCCACACCCCGCCATGGAGGACGCGTCTGTGTGGGCCAGAACCGCGAAGAGAGGTAAAGAGGAGCTCATTATATATTCAAATGTTTTAATTTTTTGGAATTTACTTTCAAAATCCATAAATTTGGCAATGTGCCTTTTCAAAAGGGCTTGATGCTTCTTTTGTTGTTGCTTTCATTCTCACCTGCTGCATACGTGATAGCTGCTGTGATTGTATGGCAGTTGACGATAATAAATATATATATGCAGCTCTTTTTTTATTTATTTTTTTTATAAGTCATCCTATTATACAATGTGCATCTCTAGAAAGCTTGTTAGTACATAACTGAAAGCACACAAACCAAATGCTTGAATGGGGGAGTAAGAGAGGTTCTTCTTTATCTGCCCCATAATTTGCGAGACTGACAACCAATTAAAAATAAACATGCTAAGGCTTGTTAATTACAGAGACTGCAGCCACAGACTCCACACACACACTCAAACACTGTAGGTATGATGGTACGCCATCAAATCATGGCACAATTATATTTAAACTGTGCTGCCCTGAGAATGTGTGAGGTTTCTAAGCAACAGTTCATCGCAGCTGAAAAATTAGACCTGAAGTGCTGGGATGAAGAGCAGGCGAGAGAGGCATCTGTTGGAAACAGTTGTGCTGCCTCTGTCGAAGGTGCCAGCTTTTCCTGGCTTTTGTCTTAGGATTTTTTTACACATTTTCTCACTTATGTGACATCACTGTTAAACTTAGCTGAAAACAAGGTAAGAAAATGATTTTCTTATTATAATAGCTGAGTGTACTAGAGGTAAATAATTGGTTCATAAGCAGGTGACCAGAAATGACCTTTTTTTGTTCTTTTGTATAATAAACCATTTATTTTGATCCTTGAAAATGTCTGAAATTATATATGTATTTTTTAAAAAGGAAACTATTAAAAAGAAATGATTTAAAACTTTTTTTTTAACTTTTAATTTCGCTTCATCCAAAAAATCTACTGTATTTAAAAAAGTGCATCAATTTTATGCCTCCTAAGCAGTTTTAGGAGAAGTATTTGAGGCAAGGTTTATACCTACTAGAGTTTTTGAAAACTAGTTTAATGTGTCTTGGCCTATGAAGGAACAACTGCTGAGCAATAAACTTTTCTTGTGAAACGAGAGAAAACAAGCATGCCACAGTTTTTAAGTCACCATAGAAACATAGACATGGAGCTTAAGACATGAAGAACGCTGCAGATTGGTAGTTTTTCTTTCTTTTTTTTTGCAGGTGACTGTGAAACATATCTTTTCTGCCACCTCTTGCATTTTCATTTTCCTGCCCCCCACTTACACTCTTTCTCCAAGGCGCCGGGGCACTTGATGCCCTTAGGTGTCTAAGCATAAAGGCTGTGAATAATCAGCAGAAAAGTTCTGCTGCAAGCTTTGAGTTTGGCTCTAGCCCCGCTAGTCTACAAGCCCCTGCGAGTTTTTCACACCACCCATCCATTTTAATACAACACCTCGACCAGCCCAGCGGTGCATAATGGCTGTGAAAACATATCCGGGGAGCGCATCAGGGCCCACAGTTTTCATTTAAGGTTGAAGGGAGCCGAGTTAATGGCTCAAATGTGCTTTGTCAGTTTCCTTAGCAGGACGCTTCTGACCAAAAGAAGAAAGGAGCATTCCTGTTTTGTTCTACTTGAGCTACGGCAAAATCTCTTTAGTTGGGGGTCTTTTGTCTGAAATTGAAAGAAGTTTGGATTCACTTGTTAGTGCTGCGGGGTACTTTTTTACTTTGGGTCCCGCTCAGCCACTGGGCATTTGTTCAGAAATATTCAACTCATATGTACAGTCACACTTTATTCCCTGTTTGCCCACTGCTGCCAGATGGCAAAGTACTCAGCACTAAGCTGTGGGTCGGTCACCATGAGATGTCCTCGATGAGGAAATGAGACAGAGACATTGAGAGAGTCAGCTAAAGTGATACTTCAGTCAAAATAAGTAGTCTTTCCTAGTTTGCTCACCCTTTTGTTGTTTAAAATCAGTCTGATTTAGAAGATGGATTTATACAGTAAATCAGATCTCGAACCTTCTTGAATGATTGATTGGGTCTCACTTTATATTAAGTGTCCCCCATACCTGTGTACGTACATAGTA
>JAUCMT010000056.1:11852848-11869629 GCA_032357475.1 Enteromius thamalakanensis
CTCGCTAGGGTTCTAATCGCTAGGGTTCGAGCCCGCCGTTCGCCCGGCCCGCTCCCTGGACAGCACGCCAAACCCGCAATCAATCATATCAATATTATATGAGATATAATATAATATTAACACCTGAAATGTTTTTACTGTCACTTTTGATCAATTTGATCCATCCTTGCAAATCAGCATGGTAAAATTATTTATAATAGATCATGTGACTCTGACAATTAACCTAAAAATTGAGCTTTGCCATTGGAGGAATACATTTAAATAGAATACATTTAAACAGAAAACATTTAATTTTATTTTTATTACTGTTTACTTCGTTTTGATAAAATAAATGCAGCTTTGGTGAGACATTTTCACAAACATTAAAATCTTAATTATATCAAACTCTTCACTGGTAGTATAGAGATGCCTGGTTAGCCATATTGAGTTAAATAAAAAAAATGTTAACGGGATAGTCATATAGAATTGACATTATTAAAAGGATTTTAAAGAAGTGCGGTGGATGCCGTGCATCAGAGGGTTCAGCAACACTATATGCTCTTTAATGCTCTTGTATTATACTGTAAATACTGTTTTACCATCACAGAAGTTCTGCTCCAAATAGTCCATGATTTGTGTGGGGTCACAGATAACACTGTCATGGTGAACCAGCACAGGAACCTCTCCAGTGGGGTTCAGACGCATAAACCAGGGCTCGTTGTGTTCACTCAGAGGCAGACTCACATCATACTCCTCACACTGAAGACCCTTTTCAGCTATGGCCAGTCTCACCTATGACAGAAACACAATATTCCTTTGTTTCGGTGTATCATTAGTTCATTATACAAAGAAAACCGGAGAGAGCAGTTATTATGCACTCATACTCTCATCTTGTTTAAGAAAACAACAGCAGGTTACGCTCTTGTTTTATAATTCTACAATACCCTTGTAATTCAGATGCCTGTGTTATGATTACAGTAATTCAACACAGCATCATTATGCTTCATAAATAATGTATACTTTATGAATAATTAACACACATGCTGATATTGTTACAGACACATGAATAGAAATAACCCAAATGATGCCACGTTTATTAAAGTATGTGAATACCACAATCAAAACAACAGATCAGATGCTGCATCCGCCCTGATGCTCTTGACCTGCCTACGCTAGTGCTGTTGAATTATGGGATCACTTACCTTTTGAGAGCTAAATGACTGAGTCCAATGATACAAAATCAATTTAGGCTCTTTGTTTTTTGTTTTCTCGACAACCTCGCCGCTGTCTTGTGACAGTGCATCATTCTTAATAAGGATTTCCTTTTCATCCTGAGATTCACCGATGTTTTCCACCGCCATTTTATCAGATATTGGCTGTGTCTCAAAATCTTGTTGCCTTCGACGACATGTCTGTGCGTTACGCGCGTGCAGCGTTCTTGCGCGTCAAACGCGTTTATTAAAATCACAGACGCTAATCCGTGTACTTCATGGCGCCTTGAAAGTGGTAGCTACACGCGTCTATGATTTCCACAAATGCTGTCTAGGTAGTCAGCACACTAGGTTTTGAGACACAGCCAGTGAGTCGAACGGCTCTGCCTACAGTGCTGGTACCCAACTTCTTAAAGGACACACATTTACAATCACGATGTTTTTGTTTCAATTTTTTTCTCTTTCAGTCAAGTAAAAATCAAATTTTTGCTGTTTTGTAGTGATCTATTATTATTATTTTTTTTTTTTTTACATATTATGCATTTTCATTGTAGAGTTTTAGAAGCGCACTTTTTAAACGAACCAAAAGATGTCTCTGTAGACTATCTTATCTGTTAAAATACATTTAGCCGTTTATAAAACACATTAAACACTTATTACACATGTTGAGATTTTTTTTCTGTTAAGAAGATTGAAAATTTAGGCTAGAATTTATTTTGTATGATATGTATAATTCTTCGCACAATAAAAATAAACTATACCAAATATGTTTTATTATTTTGTGAACTTTTACCTGCATGTAAAACACATACATTGATGAAATGATTTAGTACACCCAAGGTTTAAATATATTGTATGATTCATCGATCTAAATCAAATCACCAAAGGGATGACAGCCAACATATTAACCAAATTGTTGAGAGGAAGTAAGAACATCTATACATTAAATAAAAATAAATAATAAAAATCAGTGTTAAGTAACATATCAGGCATCAAACCTGAATTATTTTTTTAATAAAATAAATCAGTCACAGTATCTATATTGTTATATTTAATGGTCCTTAAGCCCCTTACTGCTAAGACAATATTCAATGTTCAAGACAAGACAATATTCAAAACTATTAACATAATTAACCACAATTAGTTCAGGGGACAATATAAAAATTGGGAAAGATGAAATTAAGAAACATGATGTCATGTTGTAGCCTACCTCTTGGCTGATTGTAGTGTTAAAATTAAGTTAGATTACTGTAATTTATTAAAAGGAAATGACCTCTTGAAGTATTCTGAGGCCCCCTAGTGGCTCTCAGATCCCTGGTCTAAAAAAAAAAAATCAAAGAACTTCCTAGAACATAGGGTAGGGAACATTATTCCTGGAGGGTCACTCTCCTACAGGTTTAGCTCCAACCCTGGATTGCATCCTGAAGACCTTGATTAGCTGGTTTAGATGAGGGTTGGAGCAAAACTCTGCAGGGACACCGGCCCTCCAGGATCAACGCTCCCCACCCTTGTTCTAGAACAGAAAGTGTAGATGTTGCTACTTGGCAGGCAAAGTTGTCGGACAGTTGGGAGATTTCAACAAATTGTCCACATTTCTGCTCTTATATTTTTTATTACAGCTAATGCATCTTTTTCAACAACCTGCCAAAGCAGAACATCTATCCATGACATTTTCAATTCAATGCCACAAGACCAGGCATACCACAGCAAGACTAGTCACAGTATTAAAAAACAAAACATTACTTTAAAAATTTTTTTTTTAAAGGTTTATGTGACTCATTTCTAAAGCAAAAAATACTTTTATATAATTTAGGCCTACTTGAATTAGCTCACTTTTTTTTATTAGCTTACTTAAATTGCTACTCGGTTTCAACAGATAACAAGTAACACAAGTACTTCAAATTTTTTTTTATAAATAATGATACTAATAATATTAAATAATAACTTGATTTACTAAAGCACAGCAAATACACAGATTCATATAGCCTACATCCCAGGTTTATTTGAATAAGTTTCCAAATCTTTGAATAATCTTGAGTAAACATATTGATTAAGTGTCCTTGAGCCCTGGAAAGGCGCTATATAAATAAAAATTATTATTATTATTATTATTATTATTATTAAAAATGGAAAATTTATGTTTTATCCACAGGTAGGCTATAAGAATTTCTGCTTAAATCTTTGCAAAACAAAAATAATTTCATACAAGCTCTGAACCTGCTTGCTGTCATTTAGCCCGATGAGGGCTTTGTGGGCGGGGCCGCGAAGGTGACGCGGCAGGATTGGCAGCTGGTTTCGCCGCCGCGCCGCGCTCTCGCTGTGTCTGCTCTGCGCAGCGCCTGCGAGCGGAGGGAGTCGGTGAAACGCAGCGGCGGTTCCAGCGCGTGCGGCTTCGGTAACGATGCACTAAACCTGCCTCTTCATTCATACTCACACAGCCCAAGCAGAAATACCAAACAACAACATTTCCATTGCGATTCATTCTCCCCGGTTTAATCGTTGCTGCTGAACTCGGCTTAGAAAAGAAGGTTTAATGAAAGAGAAAGACGAGAAGAAGCGCACGGCAACGTTACGACTGTTTTTATTTTCATCCCTTTCTGAATGACGGGCGGACGGTTCGACTTCGACGATGGAGGCACTTACTGTGGCGGATGGGAGGACGGGAAAGCCCACGGACACGGCATCTGCACGGGACCCAAGGGTCAAGGCGAGTACGCCGGGTCCTGGTCCCACGGTTTCGAGATAGTCGGGGTCTACACCTGGCCCAGCGGGAATACGTACCAGGGCTACTGGTCGCAAGGCAAACGCCACGGGCTGGGTGTTGAGACCAAGGGGAAGTGGGTTTATCGTGGGGAGTGGAGTCACGGGTTCAAGGGTCGCTATGGAGTTCGGCAGAGCACCAATACACCTGCTAGATACGATGGGACGTGGAGTAATGGACTACAGGATGGCTATGGAGTCGAAACCTATGGGGATGGTGGTAAGTGACACTGCAAATGTCATTTGTATGTTTAGAGAGGAGAAGCAGCTGAATCAAAAGGATTTCTCTGATGATTCATTCTTATTGATGCAGTACTCTTGAGAAAGAAATGTTTGAAAATAAAACATTACAGAAGACTGTTACTGAATTATCATAAAACAAATCAGGGATTGCCTACATTTTATTCTGTTTGATAGTACTACTAACCATATGTCATAAACTGCATACAGCAAAACTCACTATCTGACTAGAATTTGAACAACAACCAGTCAGTTACGACGCTGATTTAAGCCTCGGAGTCTTAAGTACAATATAACACTGTAACAGCTGTTGCTTCATTTCATACATGACGAAAGTAATAACTTGCTGTTCAGTAAGTGAGTCAGATTAAATTCAGTAACAGCTCCGTCTGATTCATAATCGTATTTGATTCGCTATAGGAACCGGTTTATAATAGTCATTCGCTCGGGTGTCGAACACAGATTGAGAGAGCTGAATATTTTTGATTCTCTAAAAAGAATCGGATCAAACGAGTCAAACGTTTGAGAATTTGTTTGCTTATAAATTAATTTCTGAGAAGCTTCTGGACCACTGACATAAACTAGTCCCCGTTTAAAGTACATACACATACACAGTATAAACACAAGAAGAATATATTTATATTATTACAATAACAACAATAATAATATAAAAATAAAGAGATGAGTAAAAATTTAAAAAATCATATAACATATAAAAAAACTAAAAAATATTCTGTATTATATTAGACAATATGTGTACATATAGATAGTTTTGAATTGGTTATAAATTCTCTAAAAACAGCCTGATCATGAGAGTCATTTACTCTGGAATTGGGAACACACTTGTCTCGCTGCATGTTTTTGGTTCACTAAAAAGAACCGTTCTGGTGAGAACTATTCATTCAGGAATCATTAGACTGCAATGATCGATGTATGTTTTGAGCTGTAGGTTCTGTAAAGGTCTTTCAGCTTAATACTAGGATGAAATTCCATAAGAATGGAATAATGTGAATCTTTAACAAAATAGAACGACAAGGAAAAGAACCAATTCAAGGTTCCAAATTCTATTTATGCTTTTGCCAACTGTCAGGCCACAGGTCATTGTCATTGGGTGTAAATTAAAACCTAATTTATTCAAGGGACGCTGAAGAAATGCTGGTGACATGAGGATGAATATTTATATTCTTTGACATATGCATAACCTACATAGTAATATATGCATGACATAATTGATCCAAGATTGTTAATTAAACTTGTGCCACAGTTCAAGGCATTGCAACGCTATGCATCTTCAGAGCCTACGTTTTAGATGAGGCTGACTGATGAACACTGTGAACATGAAACACATTTGTCATGCATCGCTGAAGGGCCAAGAGACGTTAATTATCTAATTTTCATTAGTTACACTTTTACGGTTCATAAGTTATGAGTTGTTAACAAACATTAATTGATATCTGATATGCTAATGTACCTAAATTGCATGCTTAATATTACCACTGAATAGGTTTCAAACCAAATTAAGCAAGGTATAACCCTTCATGCGCTGTTTGTTTACATGAGTTCCTTTCTGTTTCATAAGGCACATATCAAGGCCAGTGGATGGGAGGCATGAGACATGGCTACGGTGTGCGACAGAGTGTGCCTTATGGAATGGCCACCATTATCCGGTCTCCACTTCGCACCTCCCTGGCCTCCCTAAGAAGTGTGCAAAGCAACGGCGCCGTTCTGCAAGACGCGGTACCCGACACACCAGTTGGAAGCCGTGGTGGTTTCGTGCTGAATTTTCACAGCGATACCGAAGTCGTCACCGGGAAGAAGAAGGGCCTGTTCCGCCGTGGATCCCTCTTCGGCAGCCTCCGCCAGCTACGTAAATCAGACTCCAAAACATCCATCGCTAGCAAACGGAGCTCGGCACGTAGTGACGCCACCATGAGCCGCATCAGCTCCAGCGACGCCAACTCCACCATCAGCTATGGAGACGGAGAGGTGCCCGATGAGTACACCCCCATGGAGGACCATGTGGACGCCACCACCACTGAGTCCTACATGGGCGAGTGGAAGAACGACAAACGCAATGGGTTCGGAGTCAGCGAGCGATCCAACGGGCTGAAGTACGAAGGGGAATGGATGAACAACAAGAGGCATGGATACGGATGCACAATATTCCCAGATGGAACCAAAGAGGAGGGAAAGTATAAAAATAATGTGTTGGTGCGTGGGATAAGGAAGCAGCTTATTCCTCTGAAAAACCATAAAACGAAAGAAAAAGTGGACAGGGCTGTTGAGGGGGCTCGAAGGGCGGCAGCTATCGCCAGGACTAAAGTGGAAATAGCAGTGTCAAGGTAGGGCGCCTCCTTTGCTGAAAATCATATTGCGAATAGAAATTCTTATGAAAATTCTGGCATCATTTACAAGTTCTGATGTGGTTCCAAACTCTTTTTCATATAAAGAAAGTGAATGGGGATCTGAGCTTTTGAGCTGCAGAATGGAAAAAAGTAGCTCTATTTTAAAGACCTGTTCACACCAGGATAAATATCCCGCGCGAATATCGCAGACGTTTAACGTGCCGTGACTAAACAAAGGGCCAATGTGAGTGTACACACCGATGCGCAAACCGCCAGGCGTAAAAGCGTAATTTTTTAGAAAAACACCTCAGACTTAGTTTCTGAACACGAAGAGCTTTTTGATAAACGCGTGTTGGAAAAATCCCTGTTCTGTTTTACCAGTTAACAGAAAGCGTGAAAATTGTTTTGAAACGAGTGTAAATACCGGCTCTCTTCTTCTTCTGTGTGACAAGCAAGTGTCAGAAGCACAGCACCACCTTGTGTACAGAGGTATTTCTGTTGTTTATTAAGCGCCATGCGAGTGAATTCGCCAGTGAAAATCGCATGGGTATCCTGGCGAAAAACGCTAACGAAATGCGCGTGTGATATTCGTCCCCGTGTGTACAGGTCTTTAGTCTTTAAAAGCCATACAATGTTTTTTGTGAGAAACAAAACAAGACGAACAAAACAAAATTAGAATTTAAAATGTAAAAGTTAAATGAGGGTTAAATAATAAAGACAGATAGACAGATAGACAGATAGATAGATAGAAACGTTCAATAAAAAATTGTGCCTTTGCAACTGACTAAAATTGAAATCCTAAAAAAACTAACAAAACTAAATAGTAATTTTATATTTAGAAAAGAACAAAATGAATAAAGCACATAACAAAATTAAAAATTTAAAAATAAAAAATAAAAGCCAGTTCAAAATATTAGTAAATACTAATAATAGCTAATAGCTATGTCTATGTCTGTATGTCTTAGTTGCACTAATTTTCATATTCATATTCAGTACAGAAAATGTTTTGTCAAACTTTGGCCTGTTAGTCTATCTTAAATAGCACGGGTGTATCAACTGCTTTTATGATACTTTACTGTTACGTTTTTGTCATATTGGAGTTTTGGAGAAAGGTTAACAAATGAACTGACCACGTACAGTTAATGCGATCCATTTATGTGGCCAGTTTATTATTCTCTTTTTTGTAGTCGATGCAGAAAATTAATGATTGTCGATGATTAAACGATGACAGACAATATAACAAAAATATATGTACAATATACTCTCAGAACGGTAGAATCAACACAATTTAGTAATATACCATGTCAGTCATAACAGGTTGACTTGAAAATAACTGCTGTGATCAAGTGCACCAGCCACATCAATGCTTCTGTAACATTCTCAAGATTGTTACTACTTGTACTGTTAAGCTGTGATGTCTGCATGGTTCAGACGTATGGCGTATGGGGCATTTATTTAGATGTCATTCATTAACCATATGTCATAGACCTATTTTAAGATGTTGCTTCACAAACCAGCAATGTTCAGCAAAGCTCAGGTGTTTTTAACAGATATTCTTTTTACAAGCTTCTCAAGTGATCAGGAAGTCTGAGTTTCGAACAGTTGTGCAAGCAGCCTTTTTGAGGCCTACAGTAGTGTCTATTATTTGTCCATAGCTCAGATGCACAGCGAGCAGTCACTGGGTCATGCATCTCATGTACCCTATTATGATGTCTGTTCTCCTGCCAAGAGCCATACTAGACAGACATTTTAATGGATGCGTTGTGTAAACCATTTATTCAAGGCACACAAATGCATAACATCCTTAAAAGTTTTTGATAAACTCCTTATGTTCCTTCCATTGACCAACCAAACAGATGCTTGATGAAAATCTAGACAATATTCAAGTGTAAGTTTTAACACACATTATATGAACGTACTGCATACTTACAATAAAGGATTATCCAAGGCAGTAATTCTTATACAAACAAACATTCTAATATAAGCTGTCCTTGAACCCACTGGATGACTTTGGTTTACAAATCAGTGGACTTGCATAACCTCTTAATGAGTTTTATTTGGTCATTTTTAAAACTTGTTTTTTAATTAAACGTTAGAAATAAGTTTTCCTTTTTAAGTAAATTAATTTAAATACTTTTGAATGTTTTCACTGGAAAACTAGACGGAAATACTGCAGCTTTACAAAGCATGTCATGCTCAAATAATCAGAAACAGTGAAATGAATTGATATTCATGTATACTACCATTAAGCGTCAGTAATGTTTAAAAAATAAATACATACCTTTATTCAGCCAGGATGGATTTATTTGATCAAAGGTTACCATAAAGATGCACTGTACTGGAATTTTTATTACAAATGAGTGCTTTTCTTTTAAAATTTCCTAAAAAAACAAAGAAGAATCCTGAAAAGTTATGTGAACGTTTTCTCAAAAATATTAAGCAAAACTTTTCTTATAATAAAAATACATATAAAAATGTTATAATAAGATAAAATGTTTACCAATCAGCGTATTAGATAGTGCTTTCAAACAATTAATCGTAATGGATGTATGTTTGTATATTTAATATTTATAACACAAACCTACAGTATATATTTAGAAAATATTTACATGTTTTTTCATGTTTATATGTATATAATTTATATTTTAATACATTTACTATATAAAAATAAAATTTCTCTGATTTGCGTGCATGTGTGTTTATTCATGTATACATAAATATATATGTACACATAAGTACACATACATATATTATGTAAACAAAAACTTTTATTTTGGATGAGATTCATTTGTAATTAATCATTTGTCAGCACTAGTATTAGAATGATTTCTGAACCTGATGCAGGTATAAATTACATTTCAAAATGTTTTAAAATAAATACTAATATTTCACAGTTTTAACCTTTTTAACTGAAATGTATTTATCAAACAAATACACTCAAGAGACGTCTATTCTAAAAATTTTAACCCCAAAACTTTAAGCGGTATATATGTGCATGTTTCCCTGATGTATGTGTTTCGGCTTTCTGATGACTCTGAGGTTCTAACCTCATGTTAGTGATCAACCAATCAATAAATAAATAACATGACACAGAATATAGGCAGCACTTGTGCTGCCAGTGTTCAGAGGGGGTCATACAGGTTAACAGTTGCCACTTTTCAGGCTATTTACAGTTTCTGTGTTTATTTTAACATTGAATAAGCCACATAGAGTGTACTGGGCACCATTAGCCAAGTATCTGGCATTTGTCCCTCTTAGAAGTGGCCTGTCTTCTGTGGTTACCTCTCCCTCTGTGAGCAGTGGGTCAGGGTTACAAGACTTACGCTCCAGGGTCATTACCAGTGCTATGAAATTAAAGTAAAGCCATTTCACTATGCATTACTTGCATTCAGTTACAGCTGAGCAAAAGACTTGGCTGGCTAGCAGTACTTTAAAGATTGATATAGTAATACTCCACACTATCTTCAATTCACCCCTAGAGTATATTACCTTCAAAGGGTCGTAAATATAATCCCACGGCAGCCCCCACCCCCTACTTTCAGGGGCAGGGCTCTTGCTGCGGTCAACAGAATCTGCTGTTTTAGGAGGTAGTGTGAAAGGTTAACTGGCGTACTTGGCCTCACTGTGAAGGAAATGTGATAGATCCAGTGTCAGGAATAAACTACAGAATATAACAGGTTCACTTCAGGTGTTAGCAAAGAAAGTCATTGATGAGAGTGAACTTTGACTTAGCTTGGACCTACTATTAAGGTAAATCTCATATTAATAGACACATTATCACTTCTTAAAAAGATAGTTCGCCTAAAAATGAAAACTGTCATCAATTATTCACTCTCATGCCGTTCCAAATCTTTTATTCATCTTTGGAAAATAAATTAAGATATGTTTGATGAAACCAGAGCTTTTTCACCTTGCATATACTGCAAAGCAACTAACATGTTTAAGGCCCAAAAAGGTAGTAAAGACAATAAAATAGTCCATTAGTGGTTCAACCTTAATTTTACAAAGCTACGCTAATACTTTTTGTGCGCAAAGAAAACAAAACTAAAATAACTTTCTTCTTTTCTGTGTCAGTCTTCGGTGGCTCATAAATAATAAAAATGCTAATATAAGTTTTCTTTTCTTTACTTTCTTCTTTTTTGTTTTTGACATAAAATATGAAAAAGAATTATGAGGGTCTCTGTAAGGCATGGATATTTATTAACTCTCAGAAAGCTGGGTGGCACACGCATACTCATGTACATTTCTAAATGTGGCAGAACCATAAACAAACCCCTCTTCCCCCATTTATACTGACAGCTTTGCCCCTGGTTATGCTAGTGATTATGAATGAGAGCCTGAGAGAGGGAAAAGAGCCCTTCAATCTTTCCTCCCACCTTTTCTCACCCTCTTCACACTCAGCTCCATTTGATATTAGTCATTCACCATAAAAAGAGAGAGTAGAGGAGCATTTAACCCTTTTAGCGGTGAGTTTAAAATATTCCAGCGGTCCCCCCAGAGTGAGTTTTTTTAGGCGCCCGTTATTAAGAACTTTCGCCTTCACTGTTTCCATGGCGACGCGTCTTGCTTGTCACGTGACACAACGCGAGCGCAATAGCGCTGTAAGACAGATGGATCGCTTTTATTTAGTTTTCTCTTTTTTATTTCAAATATTCACAAACTTGTAAATAAGTGTGTTTCGTCGTTTAAACACCTTTATAAATGATCCTTATCGTGATCTGTAACATGAGATGGGCGCCGCCATGTTTGTTCGCGCCGCAGTTTAGAGTCAGTCAGTCGGATTTACAGCACATAAATTCATCAATTTCTCCCGAAATACATGCGAGTAAGAGGCTGGTGAACTGAGTGAAGAATGGAGTGAACTTTATAGCTACTTACACTATGTTTATCTGATATGAATAAAAAACATCGGCAAAGAAATTTGAATGGGCTGTTATTGTTGCTTCCATTGCCATCTATGTGTATCTTACAAGCTCTAAATGTATTTTTTCGCTAATAGCCTACTTATTATTTAAATGTTAGAAACCTAAAATATGCATTATGTGGTCAAGAGCACTGTACAGTTGTAATAATATGATTAGCACAGCGCATGTTTGTCGCGCGCGAAAGCTCAGTTTGAATTTGGCAGTTATGCGACGTCACCGAACGTTCTAAAAAAGTTAATTGGTCAATCAAACTACAGCCTTGTGCTCTCTGTCTCTCTCTCTCTTATGCTCACTGGTGTGTCAGCAGCACAGAACTCAGGCTGACTAAATAAGGCAAGGATGGAGTCAACTTATCAGCTCTGGACAGAAATACATAAGCCAGTAGCAGTTGATACAGTAGCCCATCACTGCCTGGCTGTCATCTGCCCTTCGTGCCAATAGACTTCACAAATGTTTATCGTCAGTCGCAACAATGACTTCATCTGCATTTGCCTCTTTCCCGCAAGCAGGCAGATATAAACTCAGTGACACACACATACACACTCTAGTTAGGGAAGGAAAGAGTAAAGGAGAACTGTAATTATGATTATAATAATGACATGTATAATATACAGATGGTTTTGTTGAACATGCATAGATAGATAGAAAGATACTAAGTTTTTTAATTCCTTAGCAAATTAAGTTAAAATGAAAATAAATGTGCTAGACAACAACATTGGTCAAAAATCGAATGTAAATATATTTTAAAATAAATTATTAATACTGGTTATATCATGAAAAATCTCTTATTCTCACCTACATGCTGTATGCTGCAATTATTTGATAAAAAATACAGTATTAAAAAAAACAATATTAATGTAAGATATTATTGCAATGTAAAATCCCTGTCTTATATTTTAATAATTTCAAAATATAATTAATTCCTTTGATGGAAAAGCTGAATTTTCAGCATCATTTCTCAAGTCACATGATCCTTCAGATATCCTTTTAATGTATTGATGTGCTGCACAAGAAATATTTCTTATTATTATCAATGTTGTTAAAGTTATTTGCTTAATATTTTTTGTTTAAACTGTGGTACATTAGAATTATTTAATATAAAAAGTTCAAAAGAACAGCAATTATATGAAATAGAATATTTTGTGACATTATAAATGTCTTTACTGTCACTTTTCAATTTAATGTGCCCAAACAATACTGTTCAATCATGGCATGAGCGAATACCTCAACAGTTTAATATAATATGTAATTGGAGAACTGATTTTAGGGTGTGCTTTCAGTGAAGGAACAGAACCAGCTCTAAAAAGCACACTGTGTATTACAGTGTGTGAAAACCCACTAACAGGACAGAACAAACTCCGGTTGGTTCAAGCAGCCATTCGTTACCTGAACCACCCAATCCCTCTCATCTGTGTATCGCTGTGGCCGAAATGCAGGGATTACTTCATGTTGACAGGTTATGAGTGAAGAGCCTGTCCACATCCAGCTCAAGGCGGGCCCACGTGAGAGCCACCGTACCCTCCGGCACAGCACACAGACCACTAAAATTAAACATGCTGATGCCGAGCTCCAGACCAGTCCCCTGACTAGAGCTTAATATGAGCAACACATAAAAAGACTGATAGACGCAGCCATCGTATTTTTAATGAATGCGTTCTGGAATGAGGACACATAAATTAAAGCTGTTTTGAAAATGTAAAGCATGCTCAATCCCATCTCAGTTTCACTCAGAATGCTGCCATAATTAGTTTGTACAGTCCATTACTGGATAAGTAGGATGACAGTTCTAATTTAATTTAGGCAAATTCGGAAAATGGATGCAAAATGTGATTTATTTATTAATTTTTTAAAGAAGTGTTTGCATAATTTATGTTAATATCTAATGATGCACAGTTGTAGTGATTGATATTGCGTTTAAAGCAAAGATTAGTGTATCACTGACATGTAAACATCTGCCAGCTTGCGGCCTCACCCTCCCTTTCGGACAATCACATGGTATTAATAACAGAAAGATCTCGGTGTACAGTAAATAATAGGAACGGTATGGCATTGGCACGTAAAACTGCTCTGATCTACACCTCTGCTCAGACCAACCTCATGTCGAAGAGCCTTAACTAATCACAGTGTATCTCTCTTCAATTCCCAGTGTTATATCTCTGGCCTTTGTTCAATGCCACCACCGTTTCCTAAGCTCATTATATAATTCAGAAGACTTTAAATCCTGTGCACTTATCATAGAGCTTATGGAAGTCTAAATAGGACCCAATATGGATATGAGAATCAGTATAGTGCCACACTGCAAAAAATTATTTTCTTACACCGCAGTAAAACTATTTCAGTGACCTTAAAATGAGATTTAAATGATGAAAAGTTTTTGCATTTCAATTAAATTTATATTTATAATGTATTTATAGTGCATCAAATCATTAAAAAGTAGCCTTTGTTGCCAACAATTTATCCAGTGGGATAAGAAAACAGTAATTAAAAATGTATTTTGGATTGATATTTAAAATATCTTTTTTGATATTTTAAACAGCTTTTACAATTTAAAATAAGAGCTTTTATTTAATATAGTTTACAATGTGGTTTATTCCTTTGATGACAAAGCTGAATTTTCAGCAGCTTTTACTTCAATCTTAAAAGACACAATAATTGAATATACTGATTTGGTGCTCAAAAATATATTTTATTATTATTATGTTGAGAAATATATTATCTTATTAATATTATGTTGAGAAAAGTATTTTCTAAGTTGTAGTTTGGTAAAAAAAAAAATATATATATTTTTTAGCATTTATTAAGAACGGCATTTATTTAATTTATTTATTTATTCAGCTTTTATTAATTTGTTTTATTTTATTGCATAGAATTTCTTTAAAAAGTAATATAAATAATGCGAAAGTAAACACTATAATAGTATTAGAACTAATACTAATAGTATTAAGAAGTGAACTGTCCTGTTCCCCTTTCACCTAGATTATAATGTAAGATGCTGAAGTTGACCGTTAGAGCCATATGGATTTATTTGCACGTGAATCAAAGCGGTGAAGTGGAAGACATGCCCACTTCACCTGCTTGTATCGACCTCATGCTTGTGAACAGAAGGAGAGGAAGCTAAGGGCAGGAAACAGTTTTACTCTAATTAAAATTGCAACTGGAGCTCAATGCCGTCAGTTGCCAGGCGATGTGACCTTTCCTCTATCAGAGTTCCGTGAACGCTGTACAAGAGACATCAAGTTTCTGAACGACGTGAGTGATTGTGTGTGTTTAAGCTCCTAAAGCTTTCGCCTCAATGCACGCCATGTACTATCCCACCCCGCTGGAAGATGCATGTTTGTATACACCAGTGTTAAGTGAGTAAATGTGATCCTGAATGTGTGCCACAGCCATAAAGTCTTTATTCCGCTTGGTTTGTAAAGCTCTTGCTATTTGTTAACACAGGGCCAGATGATGTGTAAGAAGCACCTGCCAGAGTGCTGTAGCGTTGCCATGGCGATTGCATCCAGTCATCCTGTCAGCCGTGCACTGCTTTTTCTGCAGTAGAAGTGTTACTGTGAGGGAGGCAGATGGTTCGCTCCTACTTCCTGTTTGTTTATTTATTTCATTAATTTAATAAAGATGCGAAAATTAGAAAGCGATAGCAGCTTGACCACTGTGTACTGATCACAAGATAAAAATCAGGATGCAGAGCTCATTGAACGGCTGCAAATATCACCAGCTTTAGCTAAAACAGGGAAGATATAAATACGGTTCACTAATGGATGAACAAGTGGACGTCTTTGATAATCAAGCTTAAAGATGCAAGGAAATTCAACATTTTGTGGCTTTTATCTAAAGCTGTAGTTCGCTTTCAGAATGAGAATTTCTAATGGTTTGAAGTTCATGCTTTTACTAGATACGATCCTTATTCCTCGCCTGCGATCTCGTAAAGCTCTTTGAAGCTACATTGAAACTGCAATTTGGGGCTTCAGCCTGTTGGCCAAAATTTCCTGGAATGTTTTCCTCAAATACCTTTTCTTTTTTTAAAGAAATGATCCGAATTTTAAGGTTATGGATACACTAGTTAGTGTACTCCTAAAAATGAAAAGAATTCACTTTTACCATATATGGACACTTCCCCCCCCCACCCCCCCACCCCTCTTTTCTTTAGAAAACGTGTGTGATTTAAAGGGATCACATGCACATTATTAGCAACATTATTTTGAGTATTTGGGAAAACACATTGTCTTCCATATACTGTACATTATTGTTACTCTTGTATGCCCCGTCTTCCTGAAACCCATGGTATTTTACAAAGCTCATGGTTCTGAGAAGCGAGGTGAGCTCTGATTGGCCAGCTAGTCCGTGCATTGCGATTGACCAAATACCACAAGCTTGTAACAGAAATGTTTCGCCCTTTTAACCTAATGTGGTCTCCGCGTAATGATACAAAAACAATAAACACCCTCATAAATGAGGCATTTGTTGCAGTGTTATGAAAATAAACCCACAACGTGACGTAGAAAAGTGAGGGCATGTTTAAATGAGGCGTTTTAGAAGAGTGTGGCCAATTCATAACTTTTATAAAGAATATCTCTTTGGTTTTGAGACTTTAGTCTTAGCAACTTCAGGGATCTTATCTGTGCACTAACAACTTGTAACACTCCAAAGACACTCCAAAGTAAAACTTGAAACTTGTGTGCTATTAATTTTTTTTCTCATCAAATCCAATTTCTGATCTAACTTTTTACCCTCCCTGCCACCTCAGAGAGTCTTTAACAGCCTCTGTAGCCCCAATGAACTACCTAGCAGCTGTCTTTATCAAGACTATTAAAATTTTACTGATATACAGTATGTTGTAGAATAAAACATTAAAACATGTTGAGCTTGTTGACATTGTTTCATGCATTCAACCTAAAAAATCAATTCAAAAAGCTCCCATTGACTTCAGGACGATGGAAGGGAAAGTAAGCTAATGTGCCAACTTGTTTCTGGGTTTTGGCCTGAAAAAATATGTCATCCCTACAAGCGTTTTACTGTCCTTCGAGACCACTGCACAGAATTTGTGACTGATGTTGTTGGTCACATGTACAGATTACATTTATACTATATATTTAATGAATACAGAGTAAGCACTTGTTTAAAAGAAGAGAGAATAAGTGATTTTGGAGAGTAGAATAATATATACTGCAAACTACCTACTATTTAAGGACGTAGTCAAACTTTAGTAAAATGTAACAATTTATTTATTTTTGTGTAAAAATGTCTTAAAGGAACACTCCACTTTTTTTGGAAATAGGCTTATTTTCCAACATCCCTAGAGTAATACAGATGTGTTTTAC
>JAUCMT010000056.1:11878839-11896770 GCA_032357475.1 Enteromius thamalakanensis
ATGGAGGGGGTACATGGAAGCAGAGGAAGATTGTTTTTAGTTACAAACCCTTTGTCAATGAAATTGCCTGAGTCCATCAGGGCTCCGACGGTAATTTTATGGTTATCAATTAATAACAGGACGTCAATTTTCAAAGAGGGACCGGCTGAAACTCGCCCGATACATTCCTGGGTTAGGAGGACGAGTAGGGCAGGTAGCACGCAGATGACCATCGTGAGCAGCGGATCCGCGTCCCATCCTGTCTGAGCAGCGAGTGTGCGGAAGATCATAGTGTAACTAGTACATTTAAGTTATTTCTTGGGTCTTCTTTCTGCCTGGACTATCGACTCGGTTTCTGGATTACCCCATGTACTACTGTTTGCCTGGTTCCTGACTTCCGCCTGTCCGACTACGATCTCTATAAAGCCTGCATATGGATCCAAGTAAGTCTGACGATTCATCACAGCCGGAGTTCCAAACATGCGAAAGGCCCTTAAATACTTTGCGCAGACCTTTATGCATTTTTCCACAATGGCATTCTCAGCTTTTTTTGGAACGACTCCCAGTCTAATAAATGATGCCATCGAAGTCTGCGTTGTGAGATTTTTCCCACATGACCTTGTATGCTCTAAAATATGCGACGTTCCTGTTTTTGCGGAATCAAACTTTATTAACCCGTCATATGTAATACACTTTATGTAATACCTGCGCTTACTTTTTTGTTGTCTTTGTCCACAATTTGCATTAAAGAGGTCCGGACAGAAGAGGTGCCACTGGGTTTTACCTCTTTATAGTCATTTTGTGTGAGCTTTTTTTTCACAAAACACAAAAAGAAATCCATGATCACTGACTTTCCTCTTATGTTAAGTCCTCCCGCGCTCTGCTGTTTTTATTTTCTTTAATTTATCTTCTGTTTTTATTTTTCGTGTTCATTGAGAAGAGCTCTACTCCACGGTACCTGCTCGTAGATTAAAGGGACGCAACGTTTGGGGAAGAAGTGGATAATAACATTCAAAATTATACTGTATGTATTTTAGAACACCTTAGAACAAGGGCACCTATTCTAAAATTACGAGGTATGTATGACACAAATACCAAAATCATGGTTTCTTGAGTTCTAGACATTCAGGAGAAGTAATTCTTGCCAATCATCATCTGTAATATAAAGATCTGGGCTGCGTTCTCCGATAACGTTGTCTCTTAGCGCGCTAAGAAGACTCTAAAGGTACACCTTAACTGCAGTTATACCTTTCCTAGGTGTGTTCTCCGAGCTATACCTTAGGATGTTGCTTAAGGTAAACCTTCTTAAGTGCGACCTTAGGAGGTGCTGTTCATTGATATCAGGGATCTGTGTGTGTTTGTCTATGTTTTCATGACCGGACTCATTCCATGAACTCTTGTTTCCGCCCACTTGTTTGTTGTCATGGTGTTTTATTGTTGTCTCCGACCACTCTGACATGTATAAATATTCCTGAAGTCTTTGTGTATTCATGGTTTGTTGTTTACGTGTAACGTGAGTCTCCTTGTTCCCGAGTGACCTTGTTTTCGTCTATTGCATTTTGTTTGGATTACCTGTTGCCGACCCCTTGCCTTCCTGACCATTATACTGCATTTGCCTATGTTGTCTCTGTCTCCTGGTGACTGACTCTGCCTGTGTATTCATTCACTCTCCATTTTTCTTGTTTCTGTCAAATAGTTTGCCAACTGATGTGCCTTAGGATAGTAATTAAAAAAGCCATTAGTGTATGGAAACTTTATTAATGAAAACACTTCCATTCACTGGGTGTAGGCTATAACAACTTAAGTATTTTATGTGTAAAAATTTAAAGTAAAAATGTTAATTTAATACTAAATCAGATTTTATATTAATGTTAATTTAAACTGTTGTTAAACTGCGATGTAAAAAAGCTTTTTGCATATTGGTGGTCACGTCAGCAGCGATAAGGTAATAGCTAAGAGCGCTCCTGACCAACCTTACGAACGAATGACTTACAGAAGATACACTTAACTAAGAAGGTTTCGAACAGGCGCTAAAGATAAGGTACGTCTTAAGGTACAACTTGAGAACACGTTAAGGTGGTTTTGGAGAACGCAGCCATGATTCCCAGCTTTGCCTGGTTCTCCCACTAGCTTTCAAACATTGCACTATAAACACCAGCACTTGTAATTGACATTTCTGGCTTATGGCAGATTAGTGCAGAGGTTAAGTATGTCTTTGTAACACATCAGGAAAACAAAACCGCTGTGCTGTCGCCATGGTTGTCTTTAGGCCCTGTTTGAAATGGTCTACCCGACGAGGTTTATGGAGTGACGTTAATTGCGCTATATTTGGAACCAGTGTGTCCTTTACGGGTAGGCAGCGGAAGGATAGTTGGGATGGTCGGGAGCTGGAATGGCAGGACAGTGAGCAGGGCTCTGACTGCAGCTGTCCATTCCTTCAGTCAGACGTTTTGAACCCTGACTGCGCCTCCTCTTCCCTCCTCCCTTTAAATCAGTCAATCACTGGCCGTCTCCTCACTGCAAGGTGCACAGAAGCCAGGTGCTGCACTGACCTTATGACCCCAAACAACAGTCTATTTTTCTCTATTTATTTATGCCATTTAAGAACAACCTTGATGGCTCAGATTTAGAAATATAATAAATTAAATGAATTGTATTAACTTATCTAACAAGTTTGACTGTTTTAACAAAAAGTATGTGTGTGTGTGTGTGTGTGTGTGTGTGTGTGTGTGTGTGTGTCTATGCTTGTCTATCCACACAAACATTCTTACTATGTTATATTGTTGTTGAATTAATTACACATATGTAATAATGTTTTTAATTAGAGCAAGTATTCATAATTAAACTGATTTATATACTAATTAATATATGTATTTATGTAGCTTACATGCATCTATTTACATTTTTCTAATGCATTTTCTGAATACAATCACAATTACTTAAAGGAATAAACAAACATAATACCTAAGTACATATATTGTTATTAGTATTATTATTAGTAGTAGTATTTTTGTATAAATGTTTATTTATTTATACTTATTTAACATTTTTATGTTTTACATTTTACTGTATTTATCTATTTATCTCAGTCTTTCATCAGTTTTGATCAAAATAAATGCATGTGTTTATTTTTCTCACAATTACACAATAAACAAACATAATAAAAAAGACATGTATTATTACTATCATTATTGTTGTTGTTGTTATTATTATTAAAGAAGGTTTTTTCTTCTTAACTGTTTCTCCTAACAAAGAATCATAATATATAAGAAAATATTTTTTATTATTATTATTATATACATATTTCTAAACTATTTTCTTAGTGCAGTCGCAAATAAATTTGCAGTTATGAGAAAAAATTATTTTTAGCCACTGACAGGTCGTAAAGGTCAAACAGATAGGAAGTAAAGTGGTGGAGAGAGGGAGGATGTGATCACAGATGTCCTCACGTCGGGACTTAAATTCCAGTCACAACTAATTCATTATTAGCTTTATTTTATAAGAAGCCCAGGAACATGTATTGAAAGTAAAGATAATCTAATCTACCATAGAAAGAAGGTTGCTACAGTAAAAGATAAATATACATAGATCGACTATAAATCAGTCATTCATTATTATTCCATGAAATGTCTGTCAGCATGAAATACATTATGCTTCATAAATACACACAAGGCTCCACTGTCACGAATTTATGAAGTGCTTAATAAATTCAAAATCCCCCCATATCACATGCTCCTTTTATTAGGTTAGGGAGCCTATTAATATTCTTCACAATGTGGATAATAAACAAAAGGTTAAGGTTGATTGCATAGACTGGATCTGTATGTTAGAGTTGTAGCATCTCTGAATTGGATTTACTGCATGTTGTTGAGACAATGGTACAGCTTCAGTGCCATCCGCCCTTGTGTCGGGGGTAATTGAGTTGTGTCTCTTAACTGTAGTTGAAAAGATTTCATAATCCTTTTCGTGTCATAAGAGAGGCCTTTGGATCTTTGTCAAATGCCTTATGCTGATTTTGAGCCAGTGAGGTTTCATTGCCACCACTTATTTTTGGAGTTGAATTTCACATGACAACATGACAGTTCTCATTATACATCTTGATGCCTCATCATATTGTATGATCTTCTTTTAAGGTAACAAGGACTTTCCAGAATTTTGTTATTTAATTAGTGAGTAGCATTGCTTTTTGTATTGTTACAAAACTATTTTGTCTTCGTTTTAGATACAAATACTTAAGTTTTTGGCCTCTTAATAGTTAGTGTATGAGAACCTAATTCAAGACATCTTCTCTAAAACAATTCTTATTGGTGTCTGGGTGTTTTTATTATTATTATTGAAAATCAAGGCAAATGTAGTGATTAAGAAAATATTTTTGTATAACTACACCGCACAGGTGCCATAATCTAATCCACAAAGGCAGAACCGGCAAGACCTTAAAAGATGAGGCCTTTCCGTCCCGTTGACTATTAAATTAATAACTCTCGTTATTGACGTTCTATCTAATTTTAGGACGGGGACGGTGCAATGCTTCAGAGGATTTAAACAGGTCATTCCCCCACATAGCACTGCCCAATGGTGCTGGAATACAGCCAGGATTACTCAAAATATTTTTCTTATAAACCTATGGGGTTGTTATAAATGTTTTATTACACTTTATTAGGGCTGCAACTAACAATTATTTTTTTCAATTAATCGATGAATCGGATTAAACACAAGAAATGCATTCATTTCCAACCCTTTATGCAAAAACAGGACTAAAATTTTTTGAAAGTTTACAAACGTGTTTCTCCTTGAGCTGTTATAATATATATTGATCTCTAAACTGCACTGCAGTCTTGTTTTATGAAAAAACACCTCAAAATTAAGTGATTGATTTTTTTAAAACAAGTAAAATGATCTGCCAATGGGGTAAGAAAAATCTTAATGAGATAATTAGTTGGAATTAATTGCGATCAATTAGTTCTTTTTTTTTTTTTTTTAGATTGACAGCACTAATTTTGACTCATTTTACACAGCACATTAATTTACTTGATCACTGATGCAAATAAAACAAAAAACTAAAATGATTTCATTGCAGAAGTATTAGTCTTAGACAGCTGAAATTTAGCTCAGGAGCATTCATATTGCTTGTAGATGTTCCTACATACAAGAGTGAAATTCAATTGAACGGGTATGATTTGGAAAGACACATATGGCTTAATAAAAGTCCTAACAGCTGATAATGCATATCAGAGCAAAAACCATGCATTTAGGCAAAGTCTCTGTAAGACAAGTTATGTCACTCAGCCATCTTTAAAATGACTCTTGGGCATCCAAGTGCAGCTCCTATCTCTTTGAATAGGGAAACATAAAATTCTCCAAAACTGTTTACTAAACTTACGATTAAATTTCATATATGAAATTACCAATGAAATCTGACAACAGCTGTGTCATAAATGTTGTTTCTTTTGCTCAAATAGCGTTATAAAAAGCTTATTTCTCAGGTGAGATCAGTCAGTGCGAATGCACATGCGCAGTCCTAGGATGTGTCTCAGAATGCTTAAGGTTTCTATAACAAACAGAACTTGTGACAGCAGATTTGCTGATGCGCTGACTTTACAAATCAGCGATTGGCTATTTTATTCAAAAGGCGGAGCTTCTTGTGATTGATCAGCCATGTTAAACTTTGCATTTACCCCCATTCAAAACTATACGAGTGATACTTCTTGAGTGCTCTATAGTCTTTGATTAAGGTCAAAAGAAACTGCCTGGAGAACTGAGGAACAGGTTTGTGCCAAGTCACACATCTGTGGAAAAGTTCAGAAAAAAGCTAGCTTCTTTGAAGGGTCACAGAAGCATGTAGTCTTTGTTAACTTTAAATAAAAAGTTTGTAACTAACAGGACTCTTCCTAGATCTAGCCTCCTGGCTAGATGCAAGATGATTGGCACAGCCCGCCTTTAAAAAGGCCACCAGCCCTCAGGATCCGCTGACAGCCGCCCAGAGAAACGCTTTCATGAGAAAGCAGGAAGATCACAGGAACTTGAAATCATGGCGCACCGCTCTATCGTTCTCCAGAACTCGTCGAGGGGTCTCCTGGATAGCTCAAAACGGCGAAGGCTCGTGCCCGCTTATACTCACACAGTGATGAGGTGCACCTGAGCGCAATCAAGTGCATGTCTATACTCATTGGCCTTTTGTATAAAGCTCAAGGCAATTGGTCTCTCTGGCGAGTTCCCATATGAAACGTCAAAGTGATTCGACTGAAAGGGTAACCCAGTCCAGAGCATTCAGAAACTCAGACTGGACAATGACCCTAAACACACAGTTTTAAGAGTGATTTATAGACAACTCTGTGAATGCCCTTGAGTGGCCCAGACACGGGCTGAACCCAATTAAATATTTTTGGAGAAGTAAATCTACCCGCATCCAAACTGACAGAGCTTGAGATGTGAAGAGGAGGGGAGAAGAGTGGTGGATAATTGACAAATTGCTGATGAGCAAAGCTTGTCACATCGAACAAAATATACTTGAGACGTAGTAGACGTAGAGGTAAAGATGCTTCAGCTAAATATTAAGTAAAGGGTATGAATGCTTATGCAATATACTTATTTCAGGGTTTTACTTTTTTTTTTTTTTTTAATGTATAAAGAAGTTAAAAACAGTTTTTTGCTGTACAGTTATGGTGTGAGGAGTGTAGATTGATGTGGGGAAAAAGTCATTTAAAGCAACAACATGACAAAATGTGAAAAAATGAAAGGGTATGAATACTTTCGTAAGGCGCTGTATATGTGTAACATTTATTTGCCTGAATGGTTTATTTAAATATATTTATTATTAATAAATATATATATA
The DNA here is from genome assembly GCA_032357475.1 of Enteromius thamalakanensis. NCBI lineage: Eukaryota > Metazoa > Chordata > Actinopteri > Cypriniformes > Cyprinidae > Enteromius > Enteromius thamalakanensis. Next base: position 11,885,651 of record JAUCMT010000056.1, read on the forward strand.
TATATATTCTAGTTTGGTTTATATGCAACAACAAGTTTTTGTTCTGTTGTGCATTTTTAAGTTTCATTTGTAGTTCTACAGTGTAAAAATTATTTTTCAGAGTTATAAATTGTTCATTTATTTTTTCATTTATGTGTGCTTGTTCAGTGTTTGTTCATTTCATATTAATGCAACATGATTTTGAATACAATTGCTCAAGTAAACAGAATTTTTGTTTTGTTTATCAGATACAGTATTTATGTGCCATCCCAGGGTAGCAGACTTCCACATTCAGAGTCTTGCTTGAGGATTAAAGAGAGATCAAAGCAATCTTAGAGCATTATGTGGACTTTATTTTTAAGTTGCTCCGCAACTACAAGATTAACAGTTCTTGGCGTTGGTTAAAGAACAACACTACACAATGGATTGTAACATGAGACATTTGATCAAAATCAATCTGAATGTTGATAGATAAATATTTTCTTTCATATGTAATGCATAATTATTTTTAAGAACAATTAAGTTAGTTAATAGTTGGTCATATAAGTCCGTAAGGGTCTTACGTAAATGATAGAAGAACAGGCTCGAGTGTCTGGCTGTGAATTATGCCTGCAGTGAGCTAACACTGTCCCGTTAAACCATGCAAACAATGCCAGGAACTTGTGACAGGAGTTTAGATCAGACAGAAAGAAACAGAATGGACCCTCTATAAAGCATGGGCTCTTATCAAGTTATTGTGAAAAATTATCTTCAATGGATACTTTAAGCCTTTTAAACATTAAGAATGCCCTCACACTCTTTGATGCCGGTCATCATGGATGCCAGAAATGTCAAGTGAATTAAACTGCAGTTAAATTGTATAGGCTTAAGCTAGTTGGAGCCATATGATTTTCCCGGAAAGCTCTTTATGCAAACTCACCACTGCGTCATTCATAGTTTGCCGCTGCCCTCGAAGCAGTTTCACTAGTTAATTGCTCCTGATTGGACAGAGAGTTTTAATTGACAGGGTGACCGAGCAAACCATGATTTGTGAAACAGGATCATTTGCACACATTACAATAAGTGTTTTTTATTTTACAGAATAGACTTGAGAAGTTTTTTTATTAGAACACATGAAGTTTAATTTAAGTGATAGTTCACCCAAAAATCACATTGTTAAAATAGTTCAACATTCAAATCAGTGGTTCAACCTTATATTTTCATAATGATACAAGAATAACAGAAGAGAAGAAATATAGTTAAAAAAAGTAAATAAAGCACAAAAAAGTATACTCGTAGCTTCATGAAAGTTGAACCACTAATGTCAGTTCTTATTTACATACTATACTATTCACAGAAAAACACAGAATTTTGACATTTTTGCAAATTTATTAAAAAGAAAAACTGAAATATCACATGCTCAGTATTTAGTAGAAGCACCCTTTTGAGTTTTTCACACCTGGATTTGGGGATCCTCTGCCATTCCTTTTTGCAGATCCTCTCCAGTTCTGTCAGGTGGATGGTAAATGTTGGTGGACAGCAATTTTTAGGTCTCTCCAGAGATGCTTAATTGTGTTTAAGTCAGGGCTCAGACTGGGCCATTCAATCTCAAGGACGATCAGGAAAAAAATCGACAGCACCTGAGTTAAATATATGAGTGTCACAGAAAAGGGTCTGAATACTTAGGACCATGTAATATTTTAGTTTTTTTTTTTTTTTTTTTTTTTATCTCCAAAAATGTCAACAATTCTGTGTTTTTCTGTCAATGTGGGGTGCTGAGTGTACATTAATGAGAGGGAAAAAAAATACTTTAAATTATTAAAGTATTTTAGCAAATGTGTTATTCATTTTTATTTATATTTAAAATAAATATGTTTTATTAAATAAAAAAAAGTTTCTCTTTTAACATAGCTCCCCAATGGCCTGGCATATGACTTGTCCCTTTTAAAAATACTTTATAAAATATATTGAAAAACATTATACATATATATATATATATATATATATATATATACATATTTTATGCTGAAAATTACACTATATATTATGTCAAATTACTGGTTAGCTTGTATTGACCCGTATTGCAAGTTCCCTGACTCTTTCCCACATTTTATGCCTCCCTTTCAGGACTTGAATACATCAAACAAAAGTTCAGTGAGCCGGTGGAGGAGATCAAGGAAGAAGCACCTAAAGAGGAGAAGGAGAAGGAAAAGGAAAAGGAGAAGTCTTCTGGCAGCCCTTTCTATCGGCGCGGCACAACTCCAAGCCACTCTCCTGCCCAGAGCCCAACCCCGTCACCTCCCCAGTCCCCTCAACAGAGCCAAGCGCCCAACCCTAGCGCCAGCCGCAAGATAAGCAAGGACAACAGCAGCGTAGCCCGAAAGATAAGCAAGGACAGTTGTAGTGTAGCTCGCAAGATAAGCAAAGAAGAGAGAGCCTCCATCGTGGCAGAGATCACCAAAGTATCCGCCCCTCCTCCTGTACCGGCCATCAAGCTACAGGACGTCCCCCCACCAAAGCCCCCCAAGGCCCTTGAACCCCTGCCCAAACCTGCTAGCACAGGAAATGGGCAGCTACATGCTGCTTATCACAGTTACTACGTGAAGCCGGTGGTGCAGTTGCCTCCACCAGAGGAACCAGAAGATGAAGAGCCTGAGATGACACAGTCAAGCCTGGCCAGGATACCACCACCTCCCAAAATGGTCAGGACACCCACTCCCAAACCAGAGCCCAAGATCAGGAAACAAGAGTCTATCAAACCAAAGAATTTAGCTGAAACCAAGAAAGCCAGCATAGATATGGCCAATGAAACTGTAGCGGAAGAATCTGTAAGTGTCTTGTTTATTCTTCCAGATCTTTGTTTTATATATTTTTGCTGGAATTGTTACATTATGTGTCTTTTTTAATCCAGGGTCCTAACTCAATTTTGGTTGCCATGGTGATGCTTTTGAATATTGGATTGGCAATCATTTTTGTCCATTTCCTTACATGAAACATGACCATCTCAGGTAAACTTTTTTTGTTTATTCTTTATAAATTATACTTAATTTTCCAAAATTGTAAATAGCACAAAGATTAATGAAGTAGATTTTATAAGAAAATTTGAATCTGTAAATTCTTGTTTCTTTGTAATTGTTTTAAATTTACAAGTGTATTCAGCGTGAACACTTTACTGTTTTTATACACCGTTAAGGTCACCATAAAGAAATTTAATATATAAATAAAACATATTTTCATGTAATAAATGTGTTTATATAAATATAGTTATATAAACACATATGCAGATAATTATTTTCAAAATATACGCTTTATGTATGTGCTATTAAATACATAAAAAATATACACAGTACACACAAATATACTTATTGTATAAAAAACCTTTATTGTTAATCGCGATTAATTGTTTGACAGCACTAGGTTAAAAACTTAAGCTAAAAGCTAATTCAGAAATCAGCAGAATAGAGTTGATTTTACCTACAGAATTCTAATGAAATATTGAATAAAACTTTAACCAAAAAAGCTACATTTTATGTTCTACCTTTATTATATATAGTTCTTTATTTTCACTATTTAACCAACAATTATTACCAATATATGGTTATTAGAGAATATTTTTCTCAAAAAATAGATGTATCAACTTAACAATTAACATCATAAATATTAGACATTGAAACGTTTATATATATACAGTATATATAAGATAATTTTTACAACAAAATCTCATCACTTAACGTTAAAACGTCTGTGAATATTTTGTTGTAAAAGTTATCTTTAATATATATATATATAAACTTTTCAGTGTCTATTAATTCTGATAATGAGTCTTTAAAAACGCAAACTTGCATCAATAGTGCTCAAACAACTGTTAGTTGACCCCTCACCACAAAACATAACTTTGCTCAAAATAAATCATTTATTAGTTGACCTTAATTGTTTCTGCCTTCTTTCTACATTCCATAGATAGTTCAACCTTTAAAATAGTTTTTTACAGTTTTGTTTGAAGCTAACTTCCAAAACACCTGCTATCTATGGCCTCTGAGACAACTAGCCCCATCTGCGTTTGTTATAGATGCACTATAACTTTTAACCCCGTATTACATTTATTCCTTTAGTGTTGGATGGCGACCCACACAGTGTCAATGACCTTTCTGAAATCCAAATGGCGCAAGGCAGTCTCCAGAGGGCAGAGGGAGCTGAAGAATCAACATATGGGAGTTTGAAACCCAGAGCATCATCCCTGAGAATGACGTGGTCTAATATCATGTGGCTCTGGCAAAAGAGATGAAAATATTTTGGGGGCAAAAAAATTAGCATTAAAATGGAAACCCAAGAAGAGAATGCAGTGCAACGTGACTCTTATCTGCTGACGGAAAGCCTTAATATCAGCCACTCCATAGGTCTCTGGTAGAGACTTAACTGGAAATGTTTGATGATGCAGTTTTTGGGTGATGGGCAAGAGCAGCTGCCTTACTCATTTACCATCTGACGTGTAACTGGGAGATGTGCTCGCAGTGCCAGAGGAATGCGTTCGGGGGGCTTTGCTGCAGCGGGCGTACGTTCCAGCCAGCCTGGCCCGAGGAAACCGAACGCGCACACCAGCGTCACTCATCCGTCTTACACCCTTTACCGACCCACTGCAGTTTCTTCTAGCATCTCCTACGGTCTTCTCGGAAGCTTTTAAATCGATGCTCCCTACTGTACTCCTCACCTTTCCTTTATTGTTTTCATGTAACTTTACGTTTGTCGACCTCGTTGAAAATCGTGTTTGAAGCAAAATCACTCCCACTTTTTTTGTGAGTACTTCTAAACCAGACAAGGGAAAATATTATATTATTTATTATAATGTGCAATATGATTTATTTTTACACTTTGTTCACCAAATAGGGGCATTTGTAATTCTGTCCCAGTATTTACGAGATGGCAAAATAAGAAAAGTTTAGAGTTAAGGTCCTTGCACACTGAGTCCGAAATTTATTTTTTATTTTTTTTCATATTCGTCATCCGTTCCTATCACAATTCTTGCTACGGATGCGAAAACGCAGAAAATCGAATCTCGTCCGATTTTTTCGTTCTTTTTTTTCTTTTATTGTGGATGAAGGTTTCAGAGGCGGTGTGTAAATGTGATTATGAGGTTGTATTCTCAACGTGCGAAAATTTCGGACGAAAAAATGTGCAATGGCCTTTACAGGTACGATTGAAGATATGTGGTTTCCCACTCTTCGTTGAACACGTTCACTCGGATCATGGCAAAACCAATTTAAAAAAGTCTTATGAAGTGTGTTATTTATTGAATTCTGGGAATTGACTGTTTGTCGTGTTATGTAAATTAAGCCTATGCCATCGTGCATGCGATGTTGTGCAAGAGTTATTGTGCTTCAGGTGTCAGGTTTGACATGTGACGGCAGGTGAGGTGTTTTGAGAAAAAAGAAAATTGAGGGCTTGTTTGCATGTTTGTGACCTTGGATGCTTTGGATATCAAAAGTCAGGTAGTGCCACAGTCGGGTGGCGCTAGATGAAGTAGGACATTGCCTTTAAGAGTCTTTAACAGTACTTCAGTTTACCTCAAAAAACATAGAAAAGGAAATAAACGCCTCGTATGAGATGAAGTCTTTGTCTTAAATCTGTAGTATGCAAATTCTGACTGAGAGTCATCGGAAATTTCTTTTAAACGTGCCACTATATTGTAAAATTAGTGTTTTTTTGGTACATCCTAAAATTTCACTTTTATTTGTTATTCTTCTATTTATGTGCAGTTTCCCTCCTTCGGAAGGTTTATTTATTATATATAGCATTCTAGATATCGTTTCTAGTGTTTGGTGAGTGTACAAGGGCTTGGAAAAAAAAAGTTTCTCTTTTTTAAACCCTCATTTGCTTTTAGTTTTCGTTTGCATGGGGTCTTTAAATGCATTAAAACCTGTATATTTGATTCAAAAACACTGTTTAAGGCATAAAACTTTACTCTTGAAGGATGCGTTTCATTATGGTTGGTTTCAGTTCTGTGCAACAATGCAGTGCAATGTGTACGGGCTCTTTTTATATGTTTTCTGAAGGAGAGTTGTGAGCTAACGAGGCAGGACATGGAGTTATTTTTCTAAAAAACAAATGTTGCACAAACAAAACACATTTATATACTATATAAGGTTTATTCTATTTATAAGCATTTTTACAGAGCACAGCCATTACAATATGAATTCTAAGATATTTTTCTATAGAAATGCACAATTGTATTTTGTCAAAAGCAGTATAGCTCCTTTATATCAAGCATTGCTTCTCACACATCATCAGAAGTAAGATTCTAAGCTTATGATCCAATGTGATTTGAAATGCTGAGAATGCAGGAATTCTTTTTAAACACTTGAATGCAAAAAAAATATATAGAAAATCATCTCTGTTTCATTTCAAGCCCATGGGTTTGCCCCACGTATTTCTGTAATTTGAAAAGTTATGGTATTTATCTGTATAATAAAATGTTATGCCTTGTAATTTCTCCATGAATTCTTTTTTTATTATGCTAAATTTAACACATCTATGGATTCTAGTACAGTGTAAAGGACTGGTTAATGATTCTGAATCAAACTGTGTCGACTGCTGTTTCCTTTATTTAGTTATTTAGAAATTCTGACTGATACTTAAAATTATTTTAAAGTTATCGAAAAACTAGATTAGATTAGATAAGAATAACGTTTGTTAATGATACGTGGATAATATTTATATTATATGCAATAGAATTAAAAAACAGAAACATTCAAAGCTACAATCAGTTGTGTTAAAAGTTAAACATTAATTTACTGTAGGTATCACTATACGGTACAATATACAGTAAGAAAAACTGATATTTATTTTGATAGATGTAAATATTTTCTTAAACTATTATGTTTTTTTTTTTATATTAATACATTTAATGTAAACATTTGTGCTGTCAAACTGTAAGGATTCGCAGGGAAGAATCAAGAATGTATTGAGATATTCGTAGTGGCCTGTGGTAGTGGAGAATGCGGTCTTCCACTCGTCACCCTCTCGGATGCGTATCAGGTTTTATGTGCTACGTAAGTCCAGCTTGGTGAAGTAGCAGGCTGACCGGAGCTGTTCCAGAGCGAAGGGCACCAAGGGGAGAGGATATCGGTACTTGGCGGTGATCTCATTTAGGCCTCGGTAATGGATGCATGGGTGTAGGCCTCCGTCCTTTTTCTTTACAAAGAAGAACTCCGCCGACGCTGGGGAGGTAGAGGGTCTAATGAATCCCTTGGCCAGTTCCTCTCTGATGTATTGGTTCATTCCGTCTCAGCCTGTGAGAGGGGAAAGACCCTGCACCATGGGACCACCGAGCCCGGGAGGTGGTCAATGGAGCAGTCCGTGGGGGCGGTGAGGTGGTAACAAGGTGGCCTTCTCCTTGCTGAACGCGATGGTCATGGTAGTCGGCAGGTAGTGTGTTGGCCTCTGTAGTGTCCTCAGGTGAGAGCTGAAGGTGACTGATGTGTCTTGTGGTTCTGTAAAGGCAGTTCTCCTGGCAGTAAGGGGACCAGCGGAGCAACTGATGTTCCCTCCAGGAGATGGCTGGGTCGTGCAGCTCCAACCAGGGTAGGCCGAGGATGACTGGGTGATCAGGTGACTGAATGATGTAAAGCTGAATGTCCTCAGAGTGAAGGGGGCTGGTGTGTAGTGTTAGAGGTGCTGGCTGGGAGTTGATCTTTCCGGTTCCTATGGGTCGACCATCGAGGGCTGCCACCGCCACGTTGGGAGTACATGTAACAGAAGGAAGGCCGTGTTTAGTCACAAAGTTAGAGTCAATGAAGTTTCCGGCCGCACATGAATCCAGGAAGGCCTTTGTAGACAGGCGATGGCCCTGCCAGACTTGTTCCACATCCAAACACATAGCAGTGTGTAAGGAAATAGCACTTACCCGAAGAGTCTGGGGTTTGGTAGGTATGGTGGGGCAGGTAGCTCGCAGGTGGCCCGCCTTGCCACAGTGCAAGCACAATCCGTTAGCCATTCGTTGTTCACGTTCCTCCAATGAGATACGGGTGACTCTGATCTGCATGGGCTCGGCTGTTGGAGGCAGGTGAGCGCTGGCTGAGGCAGAGAGGGTGCGGTGGTTCCTATGTGAGCGCATTAGCTGGTCGGTGCAAATGGCCAGATTCATGTACTGTTAAGTAAGGTACCCACCTCGACACGCCAGCTCGATTTGGAGATCTTCACGAAGTGCCTGGCGGAACAGGGACATGAGGGGGTTGCTATCCCAGCCTGTTTGGGCAGCGAGGGTTCGAAATGTCATACTGAACTCAGCGGCTGAAGTGGAACCCTGCTTTAGCGCCAGTAGCTCGTCCTTGGCATCCTTACCGTATGCGGTATGGTCGAACACTTCGCGAACCTGCGGAGGAAACTTTGGTAGGAGGGAAAGGCCATGCGACGCCCCTCCCAGAGCGCCGTAACCCACTCGAGGGCAAACAAGCAGATTTATCTCTCATATAGATATCGCATTGAAGCAGAAACCCATTTCACTTGCCTGGTAAACCACCATACTTCTCTGGGAGCCAGGCCAGGTTGGGGCTGCTAGCTAAGGAGCTGGTTGAGCAGGGGGCTCCACAGGCCGCGCTTGAGCGGTGGTCGCGGCGGTGAGGGCCTAAATGGAGCTTACTAGCTCCACCATAAGAGAGGTGAGTTTCTCCAATTGTTGTCAATGTGTGAGTAACTCGGAGGCCTGGCGGCTCACCTCATCGATGACTTGCCTCATCGTTGCTGGATCCTGGTTCGGCGAAGTTTTCTGTAAGGATTCGCGGGGCTCAGTCGGATCCATGTGCAATGTTTTAATGATCGGAGTCAGACAGGCAGAAGGTTGGTACACAGGCAAAACAGTATAGCAGGGAACAGGCAAAATCGTAGTCAAAACCAGGCAAAATAGATCGGGGCAGGCGGCAAGAAATTGGAAACCAAAACACAGTCAATAAATCAAACACGGGTAATTAAAAACACAGTAAGAACGCTCAGAGACGATGGTCGAGGCAAATCGAAACTTTGCGTCTGTCCAGTGCAAAAGCTAGCGCTTAAATGCTGGCACGAAAAGCGCCGGGGTACGTGGGCTAAAAGGGTCCGGGTAGGAAACATTAGTATTCGGGCGAAGGTTCCCGCTGCTGTTCGGTAGAGAGGGCCACAGAGGTGCGATCCGTGACACCAAATAATTAATCGCGATTTAATTGCATCCGAAATAAAATATTAGTTTTATACATATTACATCTACAGTGTTTTGCTTTTCGCTTTCTTTATTACTTCGTAGTGTGGGTATAGTGAATTAAAAACAAATATTTCATGTGTGTCCTCCTAATGAACCCTCAACCAAATAAGTTCATAAACAAATAAATTAATTGTTTTAACTTGAGACAATTGCTTCTCACAGTTGTTTCCTGCTAATTTAAAAGGGTAATTACTCCGATTTGCCACTTTTCGTTTTAGTACAATGGTTAGCGTGACAAGTAAACCACCTGGTCCGTTTGCGGAGGTGCGTCCGCAGTCATAAATAAAAAATTATTTTAATATGCATATACACACATATGCATGTATATTTAAGAAAAAAATATGTTATGTTTATATATTAAATATATTATTCATATATGATTTAAATGATATTTTTTGAAATTTGCAAATAGTGTAGTCAAATGATTAATCGCATCCAAAAGAAAAGTTTTTTTTACATACTATATAGCCTACATTTATTTTAAATACAAATGTGCATGTATTTATTTAGGAAAAAGGATTTATGTTTACATATTAAATCTATGTATAGGCTATATAATATAAATATTGGCCTATTAATATAAATGTAAATATAATAAAAAAACATTCAAAATATGTGATGTGTGTGCTTTTATGTATGCATAATAAAGACTCATATAGTATGTAAACAAAAACGTTTATTTTTAATGCCATTAATCATTTGACATCACTAGTAAAAACAGAAAATTATCATGAACAATAAAATATCCAATATTAATCGATTTCAGTTCAATTAAAAATCCACTGAAAACCAGTAATTTACCGCATAGCACTATTTTAATACGCATTTATTCCCTTTTGTTGTGTTACTTTGCACTAGACAGAAGTACAGTATAGTCATAGCATGTTGCTCTGTACTCTCTGACATTTTAAAATACTTTCAGCGTTTCACTTTTGCATGACTAAATGTAGACATGCATAGCGTGAGCACACTAAAGAATCAGTTTCACATGTGTAACCTTAAACGTCTTCAGAGGCCAAAGCTTTTCCAGCTTCTAAAAAGTGAATGTAAAGTGTTTCTGAAATGGGATTAAGACTAGTAAGCAGGGAAGGGATATTGCTGGTTATGTGTTTTCTTAAAACGGAGTCGCTAAGACATTAACGTAAGCAAAATTATATTTCTGTGTTTAGCTTAGGTCAGAATAACCAGTTCCAGAATAACCTTGGTAGACGTTATGATGGATTATATGTGTGAATCTTCCTTGTAGAAAACCAACGTCTGAGTGTAGCGTTCTTGGCAAATGACTCACATACTAGTAGTCTAAACAAGCCTGGGCTCTTCTTTCCTGACATAAACAGCTGTCAGAATGTAAAATACGTATATCTAGATTGTTTCATGCAATAAACAGCATTCCACATTCAGCTTAGTTTACAAATTAAATTAAGCCAGAGAAATTCTAATGTATGGATCTAAGAGACTTCTATGTTTTGGGCCTCTGCTTTTACAATACATTTGCATTATTTGTCATCAAAACAAACTTTGATTAAAACGGTTGCATATGACAATATAGTTATATTCGTGTATACAACATAGTATACACTATTGTGAATATTCAGTTCATGGCAAAGGAATTATGGCTTAACCTTTGGTTTACTGTTGATACATAAGAATAAGAGACGTGAGAGCTCAAGTCCCTGGGTCACTAGTTCCTTTAGATATGCACACATGTGAAATGAGAAGTGACAGAATTGTTACAGGAGCTCGGATGTGGCTTTATAGCCTCAGAGGAGTGTGATGATAAATCAGATACGACATGTTGCTCTTCATTTTGGAAAAAAACCCACAATTATATTTTATACTGTATCTGTATCCTACTGATCTTAATTTATTGAAGTCCTTAACACACACACAATATATATACAGTATCTCACAAAAGTGAGTACACCCCTCACAT
>JAUCMT010000056.1:11896870-11907301 GCA_032357475.1 Enteromius thamalakanensis
AATCTAAACGCTACAAAGATATAACGGAGGCAGTGGAATTATGTTTACTTTTTAATTATCTGAGTTTTCAATGGTTGCTGACATTTCTGTCTAAATAACCGAGGGGAGTATGATTAGAGGAAAGTTACGTTTAAAATAAAAATGTTTAAATGTAATATATTTTTCTCCTACTCTATATTTTAAATGGGTCATAAAAACATAGATAATTATCGATATCGACCAATATGAAACACTGATATCGTGATACAGTTTTCAGCCATATCGCCCACCCCTATAATCGCGCAATAAAAAGTTTTATTTACTGAAACTGGATTCTGTCTAGCATTTGAAGCACATAAGAACACTTTGCTGGAGAAAGCATGTGTTAGTGCAAAACAGACCTAATCAGTCATTAGTGATGATATTTAATTCAGAGTTAATCAGAATCTAAAAGCTGTGCCAAGCTCTACCAGAATGTAACTTTGGCAAAGAGTCGCGGTTTGGATTGCGCGGTTTATTTCCATCTCTGCACCCGATAATCAACCATGGTTTCAAATAAGCAAGATCAAATATTCAAGACAGTTTCCAAATTATCAAACCAAATTACATCAAACCCTCACTGCTACATTCACAAGAACCATAACAAGTGTCTTTTGCTGCATTAAAACCGCATGCAGCAGAAGTCTTTTGACTTATTTTACTCCACATTTCACTGGGGCTCAGCTTTATTGCTTTCGACAGAGTGACTCCACATCAGAAGAGAATAGGTGTCCTCCCTGTCATTGATCAAGCTGTTAATTTAGCAGGAAAGTGCTGCAGGGGCCACAGTTTGGCATTCCTATTTCCCGGAGTGTAGCTGAGGACACATTGTGTCTTATACCGATCGATACCATCCACCTTTCACCGCTCAGAGAGAAACTCTGACGAGGCAGTTGTTCACACGCTGACTTTTTGTTTAAATAAATGCTTTCCAATAGCCGCAAAAAACACTGCTCACACTGACCTATTCATGCAATAAATCAGTACCATACAGTGGAGCTCCTTCATTGTAGTAATCGTGAAGGCCTGGGACACAGCCGAATCCCAAATGCGATTTTGAAAAGGGGTAATTAGAGCATCAGATTGCATTTCGAGACTTTGTACTCCGAAGAGAGCTTTCATTTTCGCTGATTCACTCACTTCAAATATGGCATGTAAGTTATGCATGCAGACATTTGCATTCTATTGATACAGAGCTCAACTGACTTCAACAACAACTGAACATGAGTCAGCTGCCTAACACCTCTAATACGCAAAAATAATCCCAAATCCTTTGTTTGAAAAGCAGAAACGGAGTATGAAGATTCATCTTCACAGGAGCTGCTGATGTGTTCCAGTGAGAGTTTGTTGATATTAAAGCACCAGAATCCCTTTGCCGCGCAACTTGTGTGCTAATGTCAGACTCTCTATTGCGGATTGATGTGTGGAATTTAAAACGGACTTGATTAATTGAGTGTTTGTGCGAGAGGTTTTAAGCTGCTCTGGAAGACTGCCGTGCCTGGCTCTGGTAAACAGAAGGCTTTCTCTCAGAGTATGTGATTGTCTTCAGAGAGGACTCTGCTTGACTTACTTAACTCCGCTGTGCTGCCGATGCGTTTGCATCGCTCCACGCTTCCACGAATAGCGGCACAAAGCCAAATGTTTTCAGAAATAATCTAAATGGTCAAAAAGAATTTGAAGATGCACTAAAGTTGACAAGCTCTAGGTCTGAGTCAAAAAATACGTTCATGTATATAAACATGGTGTTTAAATGTCTATACAATCAATTGAGAATCTCTTGTAGGGTGATGGCAATAGTGCTTGTCATGTGCTGAAAATCATTTGGTTCAATCGATCATCAGTCAAATTTGACCAGGTTTTTTTTTTTTATATATGATGTTATTACAGGTCACTATTTGGTGTAACACATTGGTTGTCAATTTCAAGTGATTGCGCGCTACCGCTCTGCATATTTTGTATGTATCTCTTTGTATCTCTGGGTTGGTTTACGCAGAAATAAAAAATGTCTGTCATTAATTTCTCATTCCAAACCCTATAAGACCTTTGGTTTTTAGAACACAAATTAAGATATTTTTGATGATATCAGAGAGCCATCTGTTCCTCCACAGACAGCAACACAACTGAAATGATCCTAGGTCTAGAAACGAAATAAAAAAAGTCATCAGTGACTCAAGTTTTGCGATGCTATGAGAATAAATAAAAAGGGCAGAAGACGGGAGTCATGGGAAAAGAGTAAACAAAAGCATTGCAAACCTGAGGCTGAGCCACTGATGTCACTTGGACTGTTTTACCAATGTTTTTGCTAGGTTTCTGGATCTGGATCATTTTTAGTTGTATTGCTGTCTATGGAGGGTTAGATGGCTCTCTGATATCTTCAAAAAGATCTTAATTTGTGTTTCAAAGATGAATGTGGGTCTTATGGGTTAGGAGCAACATGAGGGTGAGTAATTAATTAAAACAATTTTAATTTTTAGGTGAACTAACCCTTTAACGCAGCTGATCAAAAGCATCAGCTCATAGAAGAGAGCTCCGTGCATGAACTGTGTTCTGATCAACATAGTCCCTACACAGTGTACACACTCCCTGAGCAGGGGAAATCCATTAAATGAATGAATATGTTGACATGCTTTAATGTTAAAAAACACATGGTACTGCAAATACATATGAGCACTGTGTCTGTCACACGACTCTCTTCCTCTTCCGAGCTTAAACTGATGTTAAAACTAACAACATTTACCCATTTTTTTTTTTTTAAACAGCTTTTGCACATGCCTTTGCACTCTCCTAGATTCACAAAACTTCCTAAAATGCCCTGCACAAAAAAATCTGGGTTGTGCTGTTCTGTTGTAAGTAATCCTAATGATTCCTACATGCACTTTTAGAAAGCCAAATGAAGTGCTTTTGCTTTCGCACAGAAAGACAGTTCTTTGCGTGAACATTTGGGCTGTGTTACCACATTATGATATAGACATCTGGGGTGTGTTTTAATGAAACGTTTTAGCCCGGTCTGGATCAGCCTTTTCTTTTAGATAGAATAAATCCTTTTGCGGGAGACTTTGAGTTTTGTAACTCTGCAGATATTAGACATGCTCAAACAGTTAAATACCACACTACAGAAAAGGAACTAATACTAATTGCATCATATGAACCCGATAAAGATGTAAATTATAACAGAGAAATCGATTAATTGATTGCAAACTGATCATTTTTGACCACGAATGCCTCAGGTTTAACACTGTCTGTGTGTGTGTGTGTTTGATTACTTTTACCCACACTTGGTTATCACATTGATTTGAAAAGGACAATCGTGTAGCAAATTGATCTAAAAATAAGAGAATAAGAAAGAAAGAGACCAACAACATGAAGCACTTTAAAAATTCTACTTATTACATTTAAAAAAATACATTTATAAATTAATACTATACTTCAATTAGATTAATTAATTAAATAACATTAGAATTTTGACTGGCTTTGTTTTAGAAAAGAAAATGTAAAAGATTAGATATAATGACTAAATGATAAATAATTTACTGCTATTGTGCAAATAACGTAATATATATATATATATATATATCTCAAAAATAAAGGGAACACTAAACACATCCTAGATCTGAATGAATGAAATATTCTTATTAAATACTTTGTTTTTTACATAGTTGATTGTGCTGACAACAAAATCGCACAAAAATTATCAATGAAAATCAAATGTATTAACCCACGGAGGTCTGGATTTTAAGTCACACTCAAAATGTATGTGGAAAAACACACTACAGGATGATCCAACTTTGATGTAATGTCCTTAAAACAAGTCAAAATGAGGCTCAGTAGTGTGTGTGACCTCCACGTGCCTGTATGACCTCCCTACAAAACCTGGGCATGCTCCTGATGAGGTGGAGGATGGTCTCCTGAGGGATCTCCTTCCAGACCTGGACTAAAGCATCCGCCAACTCCTGGACAGTCTGTGATGCAACGTGGCGTTGGTGGATGGAGCGAGACATGGTGTCCCAGATGTGCTCAATTGGATTCAGGTCTGGGGAATGGGCGGGCCAGTCCATAGCATCAATGTCTTAGTCTTGCAGGAACTGTTGACACACTCCTACATTGGACACTACACTGACAGTTTGATTTCACAAAAGTGTGATTGACTTTTACATATTGTCGATAAGTGTTCCCTTTGTTTTTTTGAGCAGTGTATACATATATCTATATATATATACAAATATCACATAAAGAACCTTTGAACATCTTCCATTGCAATGCATTGAAATATTCAACAGCTTCTGTATTTCTTTCTATTTATTTATTTTTCTTGAGTGAGCCACAACAGCTGCATATAAACATTTCCTCATATGATTTAGTGACCTTGTATCACATTATCAAACTATATACTATTTCTGTCACACAAACAAAAAATGCATACGCACATCTGACCCTTAATAGTTCAAAGGTTTTAATACCTTGCAATATTAGTTTCAAAATTCATTTCTATTCTGACAGCACATCGACCTCTAATAAGATCAATGGCTTCTATTTCTTTCCAATTCTGCCATGTTCAAATACCCACACTTGCATCTTTGAAGAAAACCGTATATGCTGGTTAGGGATGTTTTGAAGCTGTGATGCTGGTTTAAGCTGGTCCTTTTGCTTGTTTATGCTGTTTATTTGCAGGCAAAGGATCAGCATAAACCATCTTAAACCAGCATCCCTGCTTCAAAATGCACCTAACTGCAGTATGCAGTTTTTTTTTTCATCAGGGATGTTGCATTGTTTTTTGTCTAAAAGATTCCAAACATACGCTTAGTTTAATAGTTGCCCCTATTATGATTTTTTTTAATCACCTTTATGCAGTGCTCTAATGAAAACATATTGCAGTTTTAAATCTGAAAGTGCACCATGAGTAAAGTTATTGTCTCTAAAAGAAAGAGTTGACTCTGAATCATTGAAAGGAGTCCCAAGCTGTTTTATGGCGACGTCAATGTGAACATTAGCATATTGTCCGCCCACTTGTTGATCTTTACACATTGAATGAAAATGCAAATTCATTCTTAGTCACTAGGTGCCGCTTTTGAAGCGTCAATAGCTGCTGTAAATGAAATCCACTGATCACCGGAGGGGTTTGGAAAAATAAGAGTCCTTGAACAAAAAAGATAAATATAAATGCATATTATAAGAAAATAAACTAGTTCTTTGACCTTTCATGCATGCCAAACTGTTGTTTGGTACTCCTAAAATTCAACATATTAACCTTTCATAACCCATAATAGGGGCACTTTAAATATATGCATTTGATTTTAATTTTCTAAAACATGTCATTGTTTGATATATACATAAATACATTTTTGGAATTGAATATATATATTTTTTTATACATTTAGGTGATAAATCTTATTCTTAAAGTGCCCCTAATTATGCCTTTTCAAATATGATCTTTCATGCAGTGTGTCATGTAGCTGTATGTTAACATAAACTATCTGCAAAGTAGTGACACGACAGTGCACGATAAATCGTCAGCAATTCTGTTATGGATCCACATCACTAAGTAACATATTTGCATAATGACCGCCCATATTCTAAGTCACGAACAACTTGCCCACCCACAAACAGTACAATTTCCATGTGGATTAGACGCTGGATCCTGCTGTCATTCAGTTATGGAATGGGCGTTTCATTTTCCGGCACATGCTGTAGTGGTAGACCAATCATAAAGGACTGCGACATCTGACCAATCACAACATTGAGGGCTCACGGGAAGGAGGGGTTTAGACAGATTGAGTCTTCGAACTGCTTCACACGAGTCGTTTACAAATCATTTAGAAATGGGGTAAAATTCAATCTATTTTTGGAGAAAACTAAAGTGTTTTTTTGACCTTGCATACATGTTTTAAGAGACTCATAAAGCAATATTATCAACATTTAAAAAGACATTATAGGGGCACTTTAAACACCAACAAAGAGGATTCATAAATCTTTAATTGTGTATTTCTGGTTCTGCCATTATATTATCGTTTATCCAGAGGACTTCATTTCACTATTGTATACTTAGCTATTAACCCTCTGCTCTGTTACAGATACATAGTGCAGATGTGTTTTATATGGATTTATCAGTCATTGGAGATGATTTAAACCAGATCTGTGTATGTGTGTTTAAATGAACTGTAGTCACAGGCTCTGCCAAAGCCAAACCAAAATAGTGTAAAGCAGCTGCTGTGAGAGGAGTCAAATGTGAGAAGTTTCAAAGCAACAGCGCTGTGTGGCTTCATGTGATCACCTGTGTAAGTGATTGTTTGGAGAGGGGAAAGGGATTCATGTAAGCAGATAAACTAAAGCTTTTATTAGCAAAAATTACAAGGCCTCCAATGGTTGTGATGTGAAAAATACACCTCTGTCACCCGGTTCCCATCTGAAGGTTCCTCTGAAATAATGGCACTTTAATTGTATCCTGTCAAACCTTGAACAATAGCTTCCTTTCATTACTATAAAAATACCAAAACAAAGAAGAGAGTTAGTCTATCTAAAGCAAATATCTAGAGTCATTATCTCAGGGGTATCAATATAAAATAATAGAAATCTGAAAGGCCTTGTTTAGAAAAAGAAAGCTGGAGATAGGCTACTTGCACTTTAAAGTAAGTGCAGAGTCATATTTCACCTCTCCTAATATTTCCTCATAAAAGCCATCTCTCCTCACTTGAGCTAAAGTCTCGGGCTGAAATAAATAGCGTGTGCATCACTCTACCATACCAGCTCTCTTTTATTTCAGCCATTCACGTGAGCTTGTAACCTTCATGACCTTCCGTCTTTTACTTTGACTGGTTGCTATTATTATTATTATTATTATTTTGTAATGTAATTTATTTCTGGTCAGAGCTGAATTTTGAGTATCACTACTTCAGTCTTCACATTATAGTTGAGTAGTATTTTTTGTTTTTGTATTATTTGATTAAAAGAACGATCTAAAGATATCCAAAGATTTTATCTGAAATAAAAAAAAGCTTCTATAACATTATACAATAAAATATTCAAAAGCATGCAATCAGTACAGCCTATATATATATATATATATATATATATATATATATATTTATTTATTTTTTTTTTACAGGTATAGAAAAACTATTTAATTCAAATAGAAAATGTTTATTGCTAAACTTTGAGTCAAATATGTGAAGGCTTGGTGAAGATACTTATATCAAAAAATATAATATACATTAAAAAAAAACATTTTAAATATATATTTAAAATTATATATATATCCTATATCTGAAACAATCAATTATTACATAATTTGTAAACGGTTTATACACCACATAAAAATGGTCTTATTGCCTCAAATAAATGTATGTATTCTGACATTTTATCCTACTATATTAATTTTTTTCCCGAACTATACACGTATTTTGCAAATAACTTACTCAAACATTGCCAACTATTTGACACCGGATGCATTAAGGTTACAGAATTAAACATTTATGAATCATTAAAAAAATATGGTGGCATGATATCCATAAGAGAAAAGCACTGAAAATAGCATAACATATTTACAGTTATGTGTTGTGTGATGATTGGACGTCTATTTCTGCTATTTATGAATCAGTGTAATATATATAGATAACTGATGCGTCATAAATCATTAGGATCATTTTAATAATTTCTAATTCTGTTCAGTATAGATTACCCAACCACCTGGTGTGAAAACAGATTATAATGAGTTTGTCAGTGGTTTTCCAGGAACATTGCGCCAACTGCTGGCATTCTGAGCAAACAGCGCAAAACCAAGATAACAGCGCCCTCTGCCGAGCGAACGCTGACTTTTACCCAGATCCGTTAGTCTATTCAGGTCAAAGCAGAAAATTGGAAACGTTCTATCAAAATAAAAGTTTATGCAATATTTCATATTTTTATGTAACACGTGATTCTTTTGGTCAACCTAACTTACAGAAAAATCAACAAAATTATTGCACACTAAAGTGAACAGCTTTTTGTTTCCTATTGTTCATCATACATGTAATTTTGTTAGAAAGAGAGCAAGCTGAATAGCCAGATATACAAATATTAATAACTCAAATTGATATAACAGAAATAGAAAATAAATAAACCGTTGTTTATATATATATATATATATATATATATAAAAATTTACTGATACTTGTAAGGCATTTGTATTTTGAATCAGATATCTGTTTAACTGACCCAAGCTGCCATGATATAAAACTATATATTCTATAGTTTTTTTTATTTAAAGTAATTGGCTTTAATTCATGTAAACACAAGTAATGTATTTGTTAATCACAATAATACTTCATAAATTATGTTAACCGTGCTTATTTTCTGAATAAAATATGAGCATTAAGGATGAATCGTACATAAAATATAATTTAAAAACTGCTAATTATATGTTAAACTAAGGATTCCTCATAAAATATGAGCACTAAGAAGCTTTTTATAGTGTTCAGGTCGATATCTTTGAAGGTAAACATCCATTTTCCCCTTTACTTTCTCATCACAGCTTAAACCTGTGAAAACAGACAAGAAAAAAAAAAGATGAGTGATTGTCAAAGTGTTTTAGACATTTGTGACCCCTGACCATAAGGGTCTTAATATTTATATTGATTTATAATGAATACGGCTTTTGATATATTTATGGTAAGAAATGTATAAAATATCGTTATGGAACATGATCTGAATTCAATATCCTAATGATTTTTGGCATGAAAGAAACATAAATAATTTTGACCATACAAATACACCCATGCTACTTCTGAATGGTTTTGTGGTTCAAGGTCACATGTATGGTTTATTACAGTTGATCAACCTTCTTACCCATGGTTATTATAGTACGCTAAAACTGAAAATAAAACCATAAAAAATAAGTTACTTGAAATAAAATCAACATGAAATAAAAAAAAAAAGATTTATTGAGCATTAATTAGTGATATTATTAACTAATAGATCTCCATATGGTGTGTGTGTCGACAAACATCAGCTCACCCAGTTCTACAGCAATGCCTGTAATTCTCTGCAGAGCTGCGGTCATGTCACCTCCTTCAGGCACGAGAACCTCGATCTCTCCCACACAATATCCGAAATCAGCCTGGTCCAGATCCACCCGCACTGCACCGGCCTCCCTCTCTATCGTGTGAGAGCAGCGCTCGGTCTTGAACTCCGCAAAACAGACTAGATTGAGGTCTTTCAGCCACTTTGTATCATTTGCCGAACAGATCTCTGTGTCCTCATTTTCTGCGACTTTGTCAATTTGTTTCCTTTGTGAGGAATTTGATTCACTCCCTTCAGCTGTGTGTTCCCTGATTATCCTGCTGACTTCTGATTGAATCAGAGGGAGACTGGTTATCTCTCTGTATCGCGTACAAAGGGTCTCGGTGTCATTGTCGGCTGTAGATCCTGAAACTGCAGGGCATTTCAACTCCCACAATCCCTCCCGGCACCTCAGCCAGAAATCTTTTAGCGTGAGGATGAAATCTGGGGAGTCGAAGTACTGGTCTCGGAACTGCCGCTGACCAATGCATTTAGCTGTACAGAGATATCAAAAATATAAGATAAAGACATATAATGAAAGGGTGGTTAATACTGTTGCTTGTTACTTTAGGATTCTGTATAATAATAAATATAAGAGTGTGTGTGTGTGTGTGTGGGTACCTGCCGGTTTTGGGGACACATTTGTACTAGCTAAAATTTCTAAAAATTTTCCTTTGGAAACATCCTTATTTGTATATAAATATAAATATAAGTTTGTTTTTTAATTGTAAAAATGCAGTGTTTTCTTTAAGGTGTAGGGTGACAGAATATATTGTAGTATATGGTATAAATTATTAATTTTGGATGTTGAGAAGTTAAAAACGCACCTCCAATTTCTTGTAGTTTCCCCATAATTTCTGCATCACAAACGAATTTTCTCTCAATCTCCACAGTCATTTTGTTCTAGGAGACATAAAAATCAAAACAAGAAAGACTTGAATATTGGCATATTCATCATATTAATTAAAGGCTGCAGTAATGGACAGTCTGTTGTGTTGTAGTGTTTAAATCAGATCGGTTGTATTTCAATACTAAAAGAGCTGCCTAGTAAGCTTGTCGCTTTCAGGACTGACTAAAAAACCTGTCTAGGTAGGTAAGTTATCTCGTTATGTTTTGAGACACAGGCAACAGCAAATTTTGCCCGGAACATGGTAACAGGTTAATTAATTGTTAGCTCAGACAGTGGTAATTATACTAGAAATACGACTGCGATAAACAAAAAAAAATGGATGAGATAGTAAACGAATAAACCATCAAACAAAAAACAAGTAAACTTACTGATTAATCAGTCGCGTAAATGAGGACAGACCACTGATCTATATATAATGACTGGATCGCTCATTGCGTTCTAAACTGCCGTCAGCCAGTGAAGCCACCGGAAGT
>JAUCMT010000056.1:11907401-11946425 GCA_032357475.1 Enteromius thamalakanensis
ATAAGATATGAAAACGTTGACTTGTTAGGTGATGTTTTCGCATTAAAGTCGTATTATTTCCTATTCATTCAATAGAACGTTTGCGAATACTAGGGAATACCAATATGGCGGCGCGGTGGCTTCACTTCTATGACGTCATGAGCTATCCAGTCATTCTATATAGATCAGTGGGACAGACGCGGAATCGGGGTCCTGGGGAGCTTTTCCGTTCAGGCATATTTACGGACAGCCTAAAATCTGCGCGTCATTAAGCGCGCTGAATAACCTACCTACGCAACACAAGGATTATTACAGTATTACTTACTGAAAAATATTGCAATACTATAAGGGTTAGACATTTTACATGCATTTTATATCATAACTCATACTGCTACTTTGTCCAGTTTGGTTTTGTATTAAATATATATAGAATAAAAACTAACAATGTTTTCAGCAGCATTGCCAATAATATACATCATATATAATAATAAAATATATACTATGTTAGGACAAAGAGACTGCTCCAATATCCAGTCGTTATGAAAACAAGCTGAAAAGTAATAATAAAATCGATTTTATTATTTTATTTTCTTCTTTTTAGAAACCTAGTTAGGCCTAATTTGAATTCCTTAAGTTGCTTTAGATAAACGCGTCTGCTAAATTTTTAAATGTAAATATAAATATAGATAATACATAACACCTAATATAGCGTACAGATCTTTAAGAAATGACTTAACAGAAATATAAGTTATATACAGAATATGTTTATAGCGTAATACATACACTTAAAGGACTTTAGCATTTATTTGTGTGCTTTAATGTGACTAAATATCAAAGTTGCTAAACGATTTTTGTATTTCTATTTAAATAAACAATTACATTTATTTACTTAGAACTATTTTATTTGATTATGATATCAAAGAATGAATTACTGAAATAACTGAATTAATGGCAGTATAACAACATTGTTCCAACATGCTTTTAGGTGTGTTGAATCTTTTAATAAACCGTTAGAGGGGAGAGTAACATTCTTGGAGAGAGTGAGCAGTCAGCTTTTGGGGGAGCTGTCGTGTGTTTACTAGATGAGAGCAATGCGAGAGAGAGAGAGGGAGGACTGACTGACGGAGTGAGTGAGGGAGGGAGAGAGAGAGAGAGAAAACTTTTCAGTTTTAAAGAGCGAGAGGAAGCGTGTGCTGGAGTCCCAACCATGCAGGTAAAAGCCTTAGCTAATTGCTTTAGTGTTAATTAAACGATGTTGACGCCGAATTGATCAAGAAGTTCCGATCGAGGGGGCGAGGCGGATCTCATCGCGTCCCGAGCACGACTAATAATTAAATGCATGCCATTTCACTGCGAATATTTAGTTACAATTCGAGTGTTAAAATCCCAACTTTTCTGCCTCGGTCTCTCATTTTGGCCCCGCCACCCCCTTTCGCTGCTCGTTGTGTTGCACGTCGCTCTTTTCGAGCAGCAATGCGCTTCATCCATCGTTAATTACTGCGTTCTGCAATTATTAAAACACACTTATAATGCTCCACAACAACATTATATACTAAACGGCGAACTTAGACCGCCGACTAAAAGGTATTCGCTTAGATAAACGCTGAAGAGGGGGTGGCAAACGGGTTGTTTTTAACACATCTGTATGAAGCAGCCCAAATTCATTAATTAAATAGCTTAGTCGAAGTAGGCCGCGATTTCTGTTGTGGAGCGGACGGCGGGCGGGGAATGTCTCAACGCCCGACCAACAGGCCACAATCAGGGGGGCGAGGAACTAATCAAGCCCGAGGTTTTACATCGGAGAGCCGAAAGCCTATTTACACAATTCAATTAGTGCGTTAAAGCGGACTTGTGCTGTAGCATCTTGAGTGCTGCGATTGTTTTAGCTTTTAATTGATTCTCGCAGCTCTAATTCTGCGTCTTGGAGAAGTTTGTGGGCGATTTGCGGCTTGATACGCGATACATAATTAGTTGACCAATTTGTTGAGTGTGTTGTTAGCAGCGTTAGCCATGTGAAATGCCACGAATGTTTATGAGAAAACGGCTTCTTTTGTTTTAACATCACCCTTCAAGTAAGAAATCACTAAAATCGGGCGCTTTGCAGCGACTAAAGTTGGAAAAGGGGGTAATTAGGGCAGCAGACTGCAGTGCGATGCACTTTAATGGGGTATTTGTCATGATTACACAGGAGCGAGTGTGTGTGTACGTATGTGTGTGTTAGCGAGGCAGGCTAAAGCTCTCCGCTTCCAATTGATTCAACAGCACACGGGTCTTGCTAATTAGGCTGTGGGTTAATTAACGAAATCATCAAGAGTTATGGCGGCCATATGAGCTCGCTGTCGAACGACAGTGTCCCGCGGCGTGTGGGTTCGTCTGTCTTTGACTTTTAGGAGAAGTTAATAGTACTTGTGTTGAGGATTCGGTGCATGTTTTCAGTCTAGCAGGGAAGCTAATTGGCGTGGCATTGTAGCACTGTTGGCATTTGATGTCTGTTCGTTCCTTGACTGTGGCATGTAAAAACGAAGCCAGAAACTGTAGAATTGAAATGATTTTGCTTGCACGCGCTAAATGAAGTCGTTTAGATGTCAATTAAGATGTTTATGTCTCTCTTCTGGACGTATGTGTTATTTATTTATTTGGGTTATTGTTTTAAAGAGACATTACTGCCATTAACATCCCAGGGGATTTGCACCCATTATCTGTTATTTACAACCCATGTCACCTTATTCACAAGGGGCAACATGTTGACAGATCCACACTAAGATTTTACTCACATCAGCATATTATAAGACCAGTCAAGGTCAACATTTAGGCCTCCTCTGACGTTAAATAGCCTAGTTATTGCAGAAGTGATAAATGCATGCATAATTCTGAGTGTTATCAGATATGATTAACATGGGGTGCCTCATGTGAAGTGATATACATTTTTAAATGCATGAATTATATTAAGCTGCGGGGTATCGGTCTTACAGATTTATGTTGTGTCTAACAAAAAGAACCAATTGCATCTGCAAAATCATTTTGATGTCTTAATATAAGTGCATAGCATGGATTGAATGGCCTATATAAATACCGTCAAAATGTTAGACCTTATTTTAAATGTACTCTAAATAGATAAAAGAGGTGGTTTGGTATAATGTGATATGTCCTAATATTATCATGCATGGTATTTTATTTATTTTTTGTGTCCACTTACATCAAAGCCAGTTGATCTAATTAATGAGAGAGCTCTTGCATTAAAAAAAAGTGATTTGAGCAACTATTTAGATGTGCACCGTCAGAAAAAATTATATTGCACTTGATGGTCTGTCCAGTGTTTATTTACTGTAATCCCTTTTTATGTTTATGAAAGGGCTATTTCACCCAAAAATGTTTGTCATTGTTCACTGACCTTCATTCCAAACTTGTATTTCTTTACTTAAACATAAGAATTCTTACAAAAATATAATTAGGGTCCAATGTTGTTTTGTATTCTGCATAGGTAGCATGGTTAGGAATGGTATGTACATTATGTACTTTAAACTAAAATAATGTGTGTGTGTGTTTGTATGTGTATATATATTTATAAGAAGAATTCTGAAATCAGATATGATTCTGTGCTACTACATATAATAATGTGACTTTGGTTTCAGGAGGAGCCAGGAGAAACTCTGGAAGGTGCCAATAACAGGGGGTCAATGTGGTTATGCCCTCTATGTCAGGAAAGTCAACCAGACCGTGAGAATCTCTCTCATCACCTTACGGACAAACACAGTGTCCTCTCTGCTTGCCTTTATAAGTTACTGGATATTGTGAGTATATATACAAAGAACACATAAAAAAACATTAACATTACATTTTGATGTTACAGTCTCTGTATGTATAAACAGAAGTAATGACAAGCTTATAGAAATGTTTGGTTCTTTAAGTAAATAATTGGCTTCCTCTTTTCATAAGGCTGCTCCTAAGCACCGTTCCATTGCTGAAGAAGAAGAATCCAAAGCCCAAAATGATGCAGGTGACTTTTGATTATCTATACATTTTTTTCTCAAGTGTCTGTGTTTGTGCCACAGTGGTTCAACACTATCCCATCACTGGGATCCAGGGTTCCAGTGATATTAATACCCGGCTTAAGTTATGCTACGGTGGACACACAATTGGCTGTGTTGGTGACCACCTCGCTTCAGTAGTTTTCATGGCAATGAAGCACCTGTAGGTTGTAGTCTACTGAGTATGGGCCCCCTTGAGTATTCAGTTTTTGTGCTGACTCCTGGACAAAATGATTGAAAAAGAAAAAAAGACTTAATTTTTCTGCTTTTAAATCTTGAAAAACTGATGTAAAGCATTTGTTTTCATGTTTAATATCAGGGGTTACGCAAGCTTTCTTGAGACCGGTATTGACCAGGGACCCCTGTTATATACTGTATTAACTGAGTGTTGTGTTTTAAGCATGCTCTGTAATAATGTGTACAAATAAAATGTGTTTTATTTTAATTTAATTAACTACAATGTGATATTGCAAAAACAAATTGGATTCATATACTCATACATTACTATTAATCTTACTTTTAGGATACATTTATTTTAAACTTTAATGTATTTTGAAAAATAGAAAAGAGACAATTGACCAATTTTTCCACTAATTGTTTTAAGAACCGTCTTAAATAATCTGCGTAATATTAGCAAATTGTTTAGTGTTTCAAAACTTATTTTGATAAAATTTTTTATTTAATTCAGCAGATGACGTATCTCAGCTGAAACATTTAGAGAACACACAATCCCCATCAATGGCTTCCCAAAATGAGAGCGAATCTACAGATGCAGGTGACAAGGGTGGTTCTTCTCAGGAAAAAGAGCTGGATGAAGAGATGGAGGGAGGGAGAAATGAGGAAAGTGATGTAGGGGGGCTGGAGTCAGATCAGGACAATGCGGAGCAAACTATAAAAACATCAGAGGCTTCTGTCAGCAATGGCAGATCTGTCTGTAAAAACAGTGCACCTTCTGAAGGTGACAACCGTCCATTCAAGTGTAATGCGTGTTTGGAGTCGTTTCCCACTAGAACGGCTTTGAGTGTTCATTATAATTCAACCACTCATATTCAGAGGATGAGAACTGGGACATTGAAAGACAGTGAATCAACCCCTTTCCTGGCTCGACCTTACATCTCCAACAAACCATACCAGTGTGCCGTCTGTCGTGTGTCCTACAATCATGCCATCACCCTGGAAAGTCATTTAAAATCTGTGTTGCACCAGAGTCGCAGCAGGAGTGCTGGGAATGCTACTCCTAGTTCCACTGCAAATACAGGAACTGGATCCATGGTTACAAACTTGGCTGCAACCACTGTTGGAAGCACCACACAGTTAGTTAGCACCTCCACCAGCAATTGTGTCACCCAAGCAAACCTGACTGCATCAGCAGTAACGACCAAAGACGGAGAGCAGGTGCAGCCTCAGCTAGCTCCCTCATTACTTTCTTCTCCGGTGGCCTCTGCACAGGCCATGTCTGCTATTCTCACTCTCCTGACTTCCAGCCCGAATTCTCTCCCACACTCCATTCTTCCTTCTCTCTTCACAACTGGGACATCAGCAACACCAGGAGCAGCTACCCCACAGCTTATATCCCAGCCTCAGATGCTCATGCCCCTGGTGTTGAATGGACTCCAAACCCAAATCCAGGGCCAGAATCCAGAGTCTCCAAACCAGCTTTTGCAGCAGGCAGTGCCAGTCCTTGGTCTCAGCGCTGCACAACAGGCTCTGTTGGCCCAAAGACTCAGTGGGTTACAAAGTCAGTGGGCTGCATTTGGCCTTCCAACCACCACTCAAATGAATTTAGAGGAGACCAACACGATGCCTGACAAAGATGCGGACCAGAGAGTATGCAATGAGCTAAAAGTTGAGCCTTCCAATCAGCAGATGTCACTAAAATCAGAAGAGAACTGGAAAATGGATGGTGTAAAAAAAGAGATGTGTATTAAAGCTGAGAATACACAGGAGAAAAGTGAGAAAATGGTGGATGACAGCACAACCTGTGATAAAAAAGAGCAAGAAGAAAGAGAAATGGAAGTGGAGGGGTCAGGTGAAGAGGTGTGTGATGAGAAAGATGCAAACTCCAAAGTAACTAAATCTACAGCAGCCCCAATCCTTCAGGTTGATAGTCTGTTGTCATGTGCTTTGGATCCAAACCAAGGTCTCAGCCATACACACACCGTTAACAGCTCTGCTGCTGCTAACTGTACCTTTCGTAACACTAATTTTGCCTTAAGATCTTCAGGCCATAGAATTGCAAAAGATCAACTGCTCTTATCTTCAGGACGGCCTGTGCTCACTGAGTTTCAGTCTCAGGTTCTTTGGGCCTTTTTAGAGTCACGAGATGATGCTGAAACATCGAGTCCCCAGAGGGAGGACTGCGAAGCCCTCGGCAGGGAGGTAGGGCTAAGTGGAGAAGAGGTACGCAAGTGGTTCTTAGATGCCCGGCAATCCAAAGATAGGGAGAGATTAGACAGCTTTTATGATGAAAGAGATAGAAGTATGGAGGAAGAAGAAGGTAATTTAATGATAGATGAGGGTGAAGATGGACATAGTCCATCAGCAACAGGAAGTCATGTCATTGACTTATCCAGCAGTGCAGACAGACACAGGATTGGTAAGGGAAGCCCAAGAGAACTGCTGTTGACATCTGACTCTGAAAATGAAGAGTACTACACGTCTGTTATCGTTACTGATGAAGAAAGTCAAAGCAGCTCAATGAGGGAAGAGTCAGGTAGCCCAGTCAAACAGTCTTCACAGGTAGAGCCAACAGCTGAAAGGTCAGGTGGTGGTGGAAAGGTTCTTCGCTCTACCACAGTCTTCCTCTCGGATGCAGAGGATGAATATGATGATGAACAAAGTATGAAGAGGAAAAAGAGAAAGAGTGAGATTGATAAGGAAGAGATGGAGATCAAACGGGAGAAGCAAGATGTAGATCTTGATCTTCAGCTGGAAGCCCAAGCAGACCCTCCTACTCCTCTTTCAGTTGCAGTTGGTCATCAGGGCGTTCCAGCTGGCATCTTGCAGTCACTGCCCCTTTCCCTGTCTTTGACTCCACTTTCTACCCAGTTATACAGTCCGTATGTACTCTCGCTTCCTTCATCAGTGATTGGGGTAGGTGTTTCTGAAGGTGATAGGGGTAAAATGACCTTTTCAAGCACTCACAGTCCAGCAGCACTTTCGGACCCCCTTAATGCATCCGCAGCCACATCTCTTTCACACTCCTTTTTATCTAATGGCAATGATTGTGAATCTGCTTTGGATCTAAGCATGGGGAAAAACCACAGCTGTATATTATCATCAGCATCATCATCTGTCTCTGCAGCTAACAAACCCTCTATACAGAAGAGTCATTTGCTTGATGGTCTGGGATTGAGACCAGCAACTGTTGGGGTTCCTACGGATGGAGGTCTTATTGTTGTTCAGGTGAAGCCAGATTCTGCCATTGCTATCCCATCTTCCAATAACAGTACTCTAACTAATCGCAATTATTTGGCTAAGACTAGCACTGTGTACATGAGGGCAGCAGAAAAAGTTACCACATCACTCATTGAAAGGGAAAAAGAAAAGGAACGAGAAAAAGAGCGGGAACAAAAAAGGCCAAAAGTCAGACGGTTCAGGGACATGAGACGGTCCAGGACCATTATCCACGCTGACCAGCTTGATATTCTCTATGGATGTTATTTCAAAGATCCAAACCCTGGAAAGCATGAATTTGAGCAAATATCTGAGTGGGTGAACCTTCCAAAGAAAGTGGTTCAGATCTGGTTCCAGAATATGAGGGCTAGGGAGCGAAAAGGAGAAGTCCGTTTTATCAGTGATGGCACTTTGGCAGCTGTTGGGAAACCACTCATTAAGTTCACCTGGCCACTCTCGAAGCCCATATTCTCAACCCCACCTAAAAGTAACCCAAGTCCCTCTACAGGCTGGCCCTCTGCAAAACCCCAAACTGGAAATATTCCTCCAAAGACAGACAAGGTGAAGGAGGTCAAGGAAGCCCTGAAAACTCCCACTCAAGGTCCAAGTAGACCAAATCAAACACCCTCTTTCACCGTTGTGTCCACTGGTCCTTCATTAGTTCACAAGACCAAAGCAGAAGCAACTCCCATCACAATGGTTAAAATAGCTCCTAAGACATTGGCCACACCGGTTGCTGTTCCACTGCTTGTCAGTGGTATTCCTACATCTCGATCTGCCCCAAAGAGGAAGGTTGAAGAGGTACAACCTGAGTCGGACCATACCGATGAGGAGGATGATGATTATCAAGGAGGGGTCGAGTCTGGGACTACCAGCCATATGGTGCCAAAATTGTCCACAACGCCAATTAACAAGTCGTCTGCCTTGGCATCACAGAAACACAATGGGCTCAAATATTGGTCTCAGAAAGGACCATTCAAGATCAACACCCTATCAAGAGAACAGTTAGGCCTGAGCTCACAGCGACCTACGCCCACTACCACTACTACCCCTTCCACACCATCCCCTGTGACGGTTACAGCATCCTCTGGTCAGAGCCAAAAAGAAACAAGTTACATGCAGCAGAACTCCACCCCAAGACGACCTCGAACTCACCTGAACTCTCTTCAGCTGTCGATCCTGCAGTCGTGCTATGAGACATGTGCTCATCCTAATGCACTGGAGTGTGAGGCGGTGGGGACAGAGCTTGGGCTTCCACTAAAGGTTGTGCAAATCTGGTTCCAAAATACACGTGCCAAGGAGAAACGCTGGAGGCTTCAACAAGAAAAAATGGTGAGGACATTTCGTTAAATATGGCAAAGCAGATATTATCATGTCAAATTATAGTATTTCGCTACATTATTAATTGTTTTCATTTAAAACAGAGGGTTATTCATAATTTTTTTTTACTTAGTTATTGGTATTGCTTTAAATTAAATTAATCTAACAATTTTTATTTGTTTCACATCTTCACACAGTCTCCTAATCCCAATGATCCTTCTAAGAAGGTAGACATCAGCTCGGGGAGCTACCTACAATATAATGCTCTCCGAGCCAACCGTCCCATCCTGCCTAAACCTGTACAACTGACAGTTATGGATCCGACTGCATCATATACCATTGGCCAGACAACAGGCCGTGAGACTCTGAGAGGCAGGTGCGAGGCCTGTGGGGTTGAATTCGAATCCAGGGCTGCAGCACGTGACCATGTCTTCTCGGCTCGACATCTTGCCACTCTGAGAACCACTAACTTTGGTCAGCAAGCATCGTTGGTCAGCAATGGATCTGGAACGGGGTCTACTGGTATTGCCAGCCAGTCTTCTACCCCATCACCAGCTAGCAGCTCCAGCTAAACAATGAATTGAAGCTGGTATTGTTTGCGGACCTACTAAACTTGTTGGCTTTCAATAGACAGAAGATGGGTGCTGGTCTTTTAAGCTAATGTTCTTTTGAGGCTCTAAAATTGGAGCAGGCCCAGTTGACACTGGCCATCTTTGCGCTCTCTCCTTGGATATCAGTGAGACATTGTTATTATGATATAGAGTCTTTGCTTACAGGGCTCCTTTTAATGAACTATTGCCACAGCATCATTTTACTATAAATAATCTACTGAAATGGTAATCATGGACATGCTAATGCTTATGTGATTTATGGTCCATTTTCACAACTTCATCTCGGTTTACACTCCTATTATGTTGGGTAAAATTTCTACTCACATTTACACAAAACACTTTGTTTGATTGGGAGAATCTATGGTAATGAAGCACCCAAAAACTCAACCAAAGTGTTCTGGGTTCTCAATTATGTTTGTGGTACTGCTTTTGCTTGAGCCAGGGTGGTCTTTAGCCTGTTTTAAAGCCTATATAGAAGAGTCGTTTCTAAGCTGATTTAGTTCCAATCGTCTTGTTAATTCAAAGAAATTTATTCTGTAAACAGAAGTTCTCCTCCTGGCTCAGTTGAAAGAAATAACTAGACGACGCTACGGTAGATGGCAATGAAATAACAAGTAAGACTGAGAATATGGGTCTTCTGGAATATGGAGAATTTGGGAGAGTGTTCTGAATCCAGACGCATTAAAACGAGGACTTTAACAATACGATAGCTATATTTTGAATAACCATCATGACAATCCCGTAGTCATCAGCAGAGCTCTCGTTGAAAGTTCAAGATGTCAGATGGTCATCATACAGCACTTTGACCCTTTTAAAGTCTCAATATATATTTTTTTGTTTTTAAGGTTTTCGTGTTCCGCAAAATAAACATAATTTTGTTGTATGGTGAAATCTTACTGTATGTCAAACTATAATGAAGTATTAATCAGCTTTTAATGTTATTTTTAAAGGGTTTGCATTGCACATAGTTAAACACGGACAAAAAAATATGGATCAGACCTAGCCGCTGTGCACGAAGCCAAAGTCAAGTCTGTACTTAAACAATTTTATATGGATTTGTGGAACATCGAAATTATATACCTTACACCCTCTGATAAACCATTTGGTTTGGTTTGAGTTTTTAGGGAGTAACCCCAGCTTGTCGATATAAATTAAACACAAAAGTCATTTATTTATGGTAAGAGCAAAAGCGTTTTAGAATTATGGGAGAGAGTTGTCATCTTTTTTTCTTGTTCTTTCATTAAGCGTTTTGTGTTGTTGCGAACCGAGTGCTCATACAGAGTAGATTCAAGTATTTTTCTTAACCGACCAGGAGAGAAGACAGGGTGCTTTAGTGGACCTGGAAGCTACTCATCAGGGCAACAGGAGGTGTGATTTGAAGGACATGAAATACTAAAGACGATTTTCCTTTTTGGTTTATTTTGTATAATATTATTGATACTATTAATACTTTAACAAAATGCAAAACTAAAAAAGATTTTTTAATGAACTATATTAAGAAAAATGATATTCCAAAGTTATTCTTCTTCTTGCTTTGTCTCATTAAAGAAACCAAAAAGCAATCTTGATTGGAAGTGTTCGTAATGCAAACCGCAAATGGAGCTCCCATGCCTTGACACTTTGAACTACTCCAGGGTTTAAGCACGAGCTACAGAGAAATGCATTTCAGACAACTCAGCTTGGAACACTTGAAGTTCACAGAAGAGTTTTGTTTTCGGTATATGTCCCAGCAAATACAAGTTGTTTTTCTTCAACTAGTGTCAAGTTGTAGCTCATATGAAATGAACATGGACTGGGTTGTAGTGCAGTGCTACAGGACGTGGGATCACACGGTGTTGCACTGTTCAGAGTATATCGGTAGAATATGGAGAAATGCTTTTATATTATCTTTTCACTTTTTCATTGACACTTGATTATCACTTGTTATAACTGTACTACTTACTATTTTTCAGTACTTTCATCACTTTTGATTATTATTGATTCATAACGGTTTAAATGGCATCTCAGACTTAGAGATGTCATTGATATGAATATTGAACGATAATGGTGGCAGTCTTGTTATAAAAAAAATAGAATATTGATTAAGCTTGTTTTCCCCTCACTTGTACCTTCATTTTGTGTTGGTTCTCCTTTTTTCTTATGCAGAAAACAAATAAACTGAAGTTCATGTATTGATGTTTTTCTTCATTATCTGAACTAACTTTAGAATTTATGTAGATGCATTCGTATTTTAAGTTGTGGTGGCAGCACTAATTAATATAACTATTATGGACCATTTTATCGGATTATCTGAGAAATAGGCCTTTTAAACCTATATTTTGTGTCAATCAACACTGCTAGAACTTAATGTGTGGTTGGCAAAATATTGAGAAAGTAGGCCTACTTGTTAGAGGTATCAGCATTCTTGTCACATAGTGGGTAAGACAAATATGCATAGATTTAATGGCCTCAGATTAAGTTATATTAAAGGTTTAGGAATTCCATTGTTGCCAGATCTCACTTGAAAAAACAGTCAAAATAAGTGAAACTAATAAATTATATAAACAAGAGTGCATTGCATTTTAAATATGTACTTAAATCTTAAGATCATTAAAAAAAAAAGATCTACAAATACTGCTAATCAAAATTAATGCTAAAATGCACACGCACACACGGGGGATGGAAAATGGGGAAACGTAAGAACTTGTACAGTAACAAAAAACTCAGTAGGTGAGGATATTTAACACCCATTTTAGTGACCATGCTTTAGATTAATTTATTTATTTTATGAGCATGACAAACATTCTGAGAAGAGAAAAAAAGTAAAAGCACAATGTAATCTAATTCCTGACATTTCGGTAATACTTGTTATTCAGGCCAAAGTACAAGAAAGTCTAAATATGGGTTTGTATTCAGCAAACAAGCTTAAATATGTATCACCTATAAATCACCTTTTCACCTTTTTGCAAAATACAAATCCACATGAATTATATTGTGCGGACATGGCAACATTGCACAGTAGCTAAAATCCCATACAAATGTCGTTTCAATCTAAAGGTGGTCTGTGAGCCATGATTGGCGTTGCTTTTGTCCAATCACAGTCGCTGTTGTAAAGCCTTAGCTGGAAGCGCAGAGAAATACCCCAAGAGAACACCAATAGCCGTGCTCGATACGTTAAGAGGGCGTGTCTAAAGTGAGGAATTGTCCAATCACTCTTCGATAGTGCGCCTGCAGTGCTCAGAATCCCCGCCTACGGCTTCCATTTCTGTTCTGGAACACACGAGCCCTCGCGAAGAATACACATTTGCTTTACAGAATTTGTCTTCTAATGTAAATATAGTAGTAAGTGCGACGTATTGACGAAGTGAAATCTATTTATATTTTGGTAAACGGTGTTGTTTTTTTTCCGCTGAAGGACACGTTTGAGCTCCAGAAGACAAGCGAGGCGGGCTTTTATTCCCCATTTTAACTTGAGTGAGCGGCGTTTTCCGCCGTTTTTTTATTCCCTCCCCTACCCCTCTCTCTCGCTCCCCCCTGTGAGAGTCGCGGCCTGTAGTGCAGCCACGAGGCGCGTCGGACCACCGGGAATCAGGCGATGGCGGAGTTTGGTAACGGACTGGCAGAGGAATCTCTGCTGGACTCAGACCCGGGACACTCAGAACTTGAAGACCCAGGCGTCGGCGATGAAGAACCGGGATTAGACGAGGGAGAGGCCGCTATTGAAGATCCGGTGAGTGAAGGACGCATTTCCTCGCGTTACCAAGAAGTTAATTTTTTTGTATACATTTTAATCCTAAACCCTTTCCCCAGCCTCACATTCAAAATAAATGTGTAGATTTGATACGAAAAGCAAATGCTCATGTTTACGCGAAACCGGTTTTGCCAGGTCGGTTTGTCCGCCATTGTGGCTCACGCAGTGCAGTAGAATTAGTGAGTGACATGCGTGCTGCTGGCCGCCATGTTGGCGCAACATCGGTCTGGGTTCCTCTGCGCCAGTTCTGTCGACCTAGCGGGGAAAAAAAATCTTCATCGCGAAAATGCGAGACGGGAGATGTAAGAGACAGGGGCGAGGGTAGGACAGGCCGCCATTAGCCGCAGCAGTGTGGGTCCATCCGCAAAGAAGCAGACGGCTCACGGTAAACACGCCTCTTTTCTGATCAGTAATATTTGTGGCGTGCAAAAGTAAGTCGCGTTGGTAACTGCGCGTGATTGTTGTTGGCCTCCGCAATGGAATAAATCTTTATGCGACGCCTGTGACATGTTAAAAGAGGCGTGAGGTGCTTTTATTTCCAGATTTTGCGTCGAATCGGTAACATTAAGGAAAACTACAGAGTTGTCCGTGGGCAAAGCGCACTTTATGTAATGTAACGTTACATCTGCATCGCCGCGATCATTTTATTCGATGTGCGCTGAAGATTAAATGCCGCTCGTGATGTATTGCATCATTTGTTGGTGATTTTGTGATGGAGATGGTGCATTAGGGCTGGGCTGGTGCGTTTCTCTCCGTGCACATTAACATTATTGGAGATAGAGTAGGTCATGCATTTGCATGCCGAATGCATGTCTAATTTATTTCATCATGCAATGAGGGCGTGTAGTGTATTTATTTAAATAAGTCACTGTTGGTTGCGCTCGTGATCGGTTGTGAATGCTAGCTCGTATCATGCAAAATCTCGTTTTAACTGCGTGAAAGAGGCCATCACATGCATGTTGGGTTAGTTTACTCGCGATCCAGTGCGACTCCCTCTGCCCTGCAATGCAGCACTGCTCAAACTTGTGTGCGTGCGTGTGAACACACACCAAAAGTGTGTTCGCTCGCGCACAACAATGCGCGCACGGATGGCATCATGCTTAGGGCGTCTAGCTGACTGGACAGTAATAAATGGTGGTTTGAAAGAGCTCGGTGCACAATCACATGTGAAAGTGCATTTGCATGCTGTGTCCACGATCACCGGTGAGAATAATGTGTGCATTCTGGGAAATAAATCGGCTGTGCATTTCAAATTGGGTTTAGCGGTAACACATGATATTGCTGCAATATAGATCCAATGTGGCTGTCGATAAGGGAAGCCAAAATGTAGTTATGCAAAATATTCCATTACAGTTTTGTCTTACAATCTGTGGTGGGTAGTTGTCAATATATGTATTTTTTGTTGTTGTTTTTAGGAGCTGGAGGCAATTAAAGCCCGGGTGAGAGAGATGGAGGAGGAGGCAGAGAAACTGAAGGAGCTACAGAACGAGGTGGAGAAACAGATGAATCTCAGTCCTCCACCTGGTAAGTGAGACTAAACGAATGAATGAATGAATGAGGGAGGGTTTGAGATCTAAGGAGAGCACAGCAGAACAGACAGTGCTGATGAATAGGACTGCATCGGAGGGAGAAGAATAACTAGCTCAGGACCATTCGAGGTCAATCGAGATATGACTAGAAACAGAACGTAACCTAGATTTGTGAAGCTAGGCAGTAAGCTTGCAGACACTGGTTTCTTTGCTAAATCACATAAATGCACAGGAACTGGAATACAGTGCTTTCTCTTTGCAGCTGGCCCTGTCATTATGTCCATTGAAGAGAAGATGGAAGCAGATGGGAGATCTATTTACGTTGGAAATGTATGGGCAATTATTTTTATACCTCCTTTGCTGCCAGTTGTATTTGCATATATTTTGTTGCATTTATATGTCGCATGTAATATTTTTTGGGGGGCGTGATCGATTCAGTGACATTTTAGAAGGGGTGGTGATTTGATTTTGTCACTTGCAGGTGGATTATGGTGCGACGGCAGAGGAGTTGGAGGCGCATTTCCATGGCTGTGGGTCCGTAAACAGAGTCACCATCTTGTGTGACAAGTTTACAGGACACCCCAAAGGGTAATTCCTGCGTTCTTCTGTTGGTTTTTCTCTCTTAACCTTCTAAATTCGGGGTAACTTTTAATGCATTGCACAGCTACTTTGAACACTGTTCATATTTGTATAAATTTTTAACAATATGCATATTTAATATTTGGTGCATGCACATGTACACACATTCTCTTACACACACACACACACACACACACTTATAACAAAGCTTTCTTGTTTTTTTTTTAGTTACTTGACCTTAGCTGCCCTCATTTGATAATTTGCTCTCTTCATGTTTCAGGTTTGCATATATAGAGTTTGCAGACAAGGAGTCTGTTAGGACAGCCATGGCACTGGATGAGTCTTTATTCAGAGGAAGGCAGATTAAGGTGAGAGAAGACCTTACAAGCTTGCTAACTAATACTGCTGATAAACATTTTACCTTATATACTCAACATAAAACTGAAAACTCAGTTTTAGCAACAAATATTGTGTAGAAATGGATTGGCAAACACTTGCATACATTTTCAGTTTGTCTTTTACCTTTTATAATATAATTAATTTAAAATTTGTAGGGTTTGTACAAAATAATTTACTCTCTTTAGAGTCTTTTGAAATTTGAATAATACATTTCCCATCGGTTCTTACAGGTTGGGGCCAAGAGAACGAATCGTCCTGGCATTAGCACAACAGACCGCGGTTTTCCTCGGGCCCGCTTCCGATCACGGGGAGGAAACTTCTCATCCCGGGCGCGCTACTACAGTGGCTACACACCCCCCAGAGGCAGAGGACGGGCCTTCAGGTGAGCTCCATGCCAGCCTTGCACGTTTGACAGTGACTGACACACAGGCTCCATCCTGACAGAGAGTGCTGCTGTGAAAGTGTGTGTGCATCTGGGTGGACGGGGCAATCTAAAATAAGTGTTTCTAAATGTTGATGCTTATTGTTATTTATTTTTATTTATCCCTTATTGTCGTGCAAAACATTACTGAAATAATGTATCTTAAAAGAAAAATATTGTATCAGAAAATGGAATTCGTGTTAAGAGACCAGGTTTTTTTTTTTTGTTTTTTTTTTTTGCTTGTTACCTTTTTGTCCTGATTTGTATGAGTCTTCCTTTTGTATGTATGCTTGGCCCTGTTTAATGCCTCTGGAGGTGATGAGAGAACTGCACCACATTTATTTGTAGTCTGCACTCTCTGTACAAACTCCTGTGTGTCGTCATGTTTAAAGGAAAACTGAGGAAGAATTACAAACCATTAAACACGCATTCACAGCCATCGTCGTCATCATCGCTGTCCATTTCCCTCCTGCAGTGTAAGATTCTGAGCATGGAATGAGCCTTCACACTCACCAGAGATCCCAAAGTCAGTCTGATTGCCAATATGATTTCTGCATTGTCTCAAAATAGAGTGAGCTGCTTACACAGTGGTGAATTTTTAAAGTGCCCCATTACGGATTTTTTGAATATTACATTTCATTCGGTGTGTAACATGGATCTATATGGAAGCCAGTTTCCGCAGTTGCGTGATACAAACTCATTTTGAGTTCTAAATTTGCAATTGCTAGATATAAAGTTGCTATTCTGACTTTACATCTTCCATGAATCAAAGTAAATGAAAACAAAACATACTGCAAAGTTTTAAATCTAAAGGTTGTTTGTCAAAGGAAAGAATGGATCATTGGAGTAATGCAGGTTACATGCCGTGTTTTTCTTAGCCACTAGGTTTGTAGCGGATAAAAGCTTACAAACTCTGCTTTAAATGAAATCGACCAATCCCTGCAGAATTAGCGTCATGCAATTGAGGGTTTGGAAATCGTTGGAACTAATTATTAGGGAGTCATTGAGTAAATAAGGAACAAATGAATGCATAAGAAAAGATTCATAAGAATTGTTCGATCTTTCATAAACCCATAATGGAGGCACTTTAAACAGGGCTGTGGTCTCTGAATGGATTTAGCACTTAGTTAATCATTTTGGTGGTGAAGGGATGTAAATAGAAGATTTTATATTGAAAGATCTGGCAGGGTGAAAGCATTTTATGAATCAGAATCTTGTACATCAGTTTGTTGGGAAACTCTTGTACATGCACGGTCACACTTTGACTTTTTTGTTGGAGTGGAGCTTGGGTTAATGGCCTGTAAATGGTTTTTGATTGGTTTAAATTAGTGCTGTCAAACGATTAATCGCATCCGAAATAAAAAATGTAGTTTGCATAATACAGTGTGTTTTAGGTATATATAAATACACGCACATACAGTGTATATTAATCAAATATGTAAATGTTTACAAGTCTATTTTCATATATTTATCATTTTAAATATTTAATAAAATATTTTTGTAAAATGTGTGCGTATATAAACATTTGTTTATATATTCATAATAAATATACACCATACACAAGTATTTATTTTTTTATTTTTTGTCAATTAAACTTATTTTGGATGCGATTTAATGGTTTGACAGCAAAAATTAAAATACTTCAAATCTGGGTATTGGGTAAAAATAAGTAGGTAGGTTATTATATTGTACTTTTTTTATACCAATCGATTATATTGTAAAACAAGATGCACTAAAGTATGTAGCTGATGTCAAGCTCAGCTCTAAATAACTCGAAGGCAAGTGTGTTTAAGGTTCAGAAAAGCCCATTTTGGTTCATTTCCACCCCCTCGCATGACCAACAATCTTCACTTCCAGAATGGAGGGTTCATTCCTGCAGCCTGATATTGACTGTTTTAGTATCCAACCAATAACAAAGAGGATTCTGTGCCATAAAGCGCACAGGCTGTTCCTGGAGGGGGTTTGTGTGAATGAAGAGTGTTTCTGGCTGCCTGAATGGATGCCCCTGCATCATTTATTGATGTATATGAGTGTGTGTGTGTGGCCCAGTCCATATGTGGAGAGCTGTGTGTCGACGACTGTAACTGTGTGTGCATGTGTTGGAGGGTTCATGTCCCCAGGATCTCTCCTTTACAGAGACCACAGGAGCCGCCCCGTTCAGAGAGAGAGAAAGAGGGAGAGCGTGCTTTCACTGTCCCCTACACTGGACACTAGATCCTTTTTTAAAGCCTGAATATAACACACTCACACACACATTTTGCTGTTGGATAATCTTCCTCAGCTTCCCTTTATATGAACCACTTTTACTGGATTCTTTATACATGGTTGCATTAATCGCTAGAAGAGGGGTATACATTGCATTTCGTATCATGAATTATGTGTATACCTGAAACATGACTGCACAAACGTTCACCTCGCTAGGCCCTTTAAAATGCATATTACTGACATACAAACACTCACAACCCCCTAAAAAAATTGAATTGGTGTCCGTCGTCTTAAACCAACCACAAAAAAAGAACTCACCCTCTTTTTCTCTCTCTTTTCCAGGGGCCGAGGGCGAACAACATCGTGGTACTCCCCTTACTAATACCTCCCCACCCCCCTATGATTCCCCCCCCCTTTTACTATCATCCCGTATCCCTATAGAAAAAGAAAAAAGACCCCTCTCAAAAAAAGGAAGGAAAAAAAGAAGAAAAAAAAGACAAAAAAAAAGGAAAAAAAAAAAAAAAGAAAAGAGCATCTCCTGGAAAGACAGACTGACTGGCCGCAGTGTGCGATTGTGTGTGCGCGTGCGTGTGAGGAGGTGTTGCGATCGCCCTGGTAAGGTACAATATGGCCGTCGGGGAGATTTGGTGGCATTTGTTTAAATTTGAGAAGATGATGATGTTATCTCAGGCTGCAGATGTGTGTCCTTTTTGTCTGGCTGTGATTTTTTTTTTTTTTTTTTTTCTTTTTTTTTTTTTCTCTCTTCTCTCAGCAAACAGCCCCTCTTATGTTTGCGCTCAAGAAAGGCAAACAGGAAAAAAAAATGTTAACTTTTTTTTTTTTTTTAATGATTGTAACGTGAATATGTGAACAGTTTAATAGCAAGAATGTTGTTGTTTTCACAAAGTTGTGCTATTTGAGATATTCTCTATTTTGTCTGTGCTCTCTGGAATTCCTTTTTCCCCCCCAGCGCTGGTTTCTTTCCCGTTCATCCCTCACTCGGATTACTTCCTCCACCTGTGTTATTCCGACAGTGGTTTAGAGTTGGGCATTGTTTTTCCGTTTAACTGTTCTCGAACCATCTTCCACACCATACGACTATTATAAGATGGCATGGCCTGAGATCTTTTCTTTTGTGTTTCAAAAGTTATTTTTTGTCTCACGCTGCCATACGCCATTCCCGACCATCCATTTCCTGTTTCTGTGCTGCTTCTCCTCCTCCTCCCCCCTCTCTCTCTCTCTCTCTCTCTCCTCTCTGTGTATATTAGACCACTTCTTGTCGTTTCAGGTTTCAGGACCAGTGGAGGCTGACAACCCCTCCTCCCGTGGCCGCGGCGCCCCCTACCGTCTCGGCGGCGTCTCTGTCTCTTTCTGCACCCGCTATGCACACTCACCCCATCCTCTCTGTGTGGGGGGGCGGGGGAGGGGGACAGGGTGACCACCGGCCCACTGCGGGAGGCATTTATTACAATAACAAGCGCTGAGCTTTACCAACATGAATATATACTGAGATGCACCAGGCCCATGTTAACACAGACATACAGACACCGCATACACCGCACACATCCACCACACAAATTTATATATCGTGAAGGCAGAGCCATGGTAGAGCAATGGCTGCTTAAATTGCGAGTGAGTGAGAGAGGCAGGACTAGAAAGAGCTTGAAGGGGAGGGTTCTTCTAGGGCCTTGTCCTTCTCAGTGCACAGTGCAGTTAGGGCACGATGGAGCACTAACGCGTGGGCTACAGGTATTGGTTACTTAAGGAGGGCTTCGGAGCTTTTATTTCGGGGGGGAGGGAGGGAAAGGTGGGTTTGTGTGGAGAGGGGTTTCTCGTT
The DNA here is from genome assembly GCA_032357475.1 of Enteromius thamalakanensis. NCBI lineage: Eukaryota > Metazoa > Chordata > Actinopteri > Cypriniformes > Cyprinidae > Enteromius > Enteromius thamalakanensis. The sequence continues at coordinate 11,927,436 of JAUCMT010000056.1, forward strand.
TCTGTTCGTTTTCCTTTTTCAGATGGGGGAGTGGGTATGGATGAAAAGAGAAAAGATGTTTTCCTTTTTTTATTTTATTTTTAACCCATGAGTCTGTAATTAGAAAAAAAATAAAAGACATTGTGTAAAAAGTACGTGGAGTGTTTGTTTGGACTTTCTTTCTATGAGTACCACGCTAGGTTGTGGGTGAAGTGTATGATAAGAGGAAAACCTAATGAAGCTCTTATATGTACATTTAACACTTTATTATTTGCCCAAAAGGTAATTTTAGCCCAACTGGTCACTCATTCCAAACTAACCATTATGGTTATGCTTTTGTTGATGTACAATATATTTGACTGATACATGTGCACTCTTTACTTGAGTGCATTTAAAATACAGAAGAGAAAAATCTGCAAAAGCTCAGATAATTATGCATAACCTTTTTCTTTTGATTTTCTTGTTTCAGGTAGAGCTACTAATTTACCAAATACTTCTATTTTAACATGCATGTGCTTGATAATGTGCATTCATCTTGAAATCACATTCATAGGCCATTTGTACTGTTATACACCGATCAGACCTCATCCATTACAATGAATATTAAACTTTAAACACATGTGAAACAAGTTCTGTTACATCCTGATTTTTGAGGTCATCCCTCAGCTTTACTTCAAAACCTTTTAACATTACAAACAAAAAACGTTCTGTGATGACGAACTACAGGGAAGTTAATTTAAATCATTTATTTGAACAATTATCAAAAATTAAGGCAGTTTTTTGTTCACCAGATCAAACAATGATTAAAAAGATCCAATTAAATATGAAATGAGGTGTAACCATATTAAGATCCTAATCAGGCTATTGGGTTATCGCTAAGATTAACCTTTTTACACAAGCCTCCACACCCTTGTTCATGAAAGGAAATATTTATTTAAACAAAACGTTTTGCTGAAATTCTCTCCTTTGCATCAGTGGCTTACTTGCGCTTCCTAAAAACTGAAAAGATAGAATGTGTGTTAATACACAACACTGGACACTATTTTGTAAAGCACTCACATAACATTCAAAACAAATACTTACTTTTCTTTTTCCCTTTCTTGACAATTTTCTTTTTCTTGGGTTTTGGATTATCAATATCCTATCAAAAGAGAAAAATAATTTAAAACTTAAAAACAATGAATTTTACTAGTGCTGACAAGTACTTGTGTCTAAAAGAAGTATGTGTGTACTGTGCCTATGTATATATACAATTCTTTATATAAAATATATACTGTATTTATATATTCACATAATATGGAAACAAAAACTTTGGATACAATTAATCAATTGACAACACAACATTTTACCCGTTTGTGTAGAAATACACAAAAAGTCTAGAACTTCTAAAAGAAGTGGCATGGGCCACCTCACCTGTGCTTCTCCCCCTGTCAGGGCGCTGATGTCACTGAACCGTGTGATGTTACTCAGCTGCGATGTCATTCCCACCATTCCTCTCTTCCTGAGCCTCTGCTCACGTGTCATACCGAGACGCACCATCATGGACTCCTCATAGGTTTTCCTTTTATAAACAATTTCCCCCAAAAAACGATGAAAGATGATCAACTGTTAATTTACTGTATTTAATGTCTAGAATATGATATTTCCATAAACTTTCATATCATGCACCTGTTGAGCTCTTCTCTGCTTTCCCGTTCGGTCTGGAAGTCTCTGCGGTCTCTGATCTCCTCAGGAGCGTCACTGTATTGCTGTCGGAGCTCCTGGATCACAGAGCTGCGGAGTGCCACTCTCTTCTGTTTATTGATCTGCTCCTTCTGCCGGTCTGCTTCTGTCATGTCTCCATCTGTGTACGGACAGGGCAGAGTTTGGGATAAGCATTAACTATCAATACTATAGTTAGTTATGTGTCTTTACATCTAAATCCTAAAGTTAGGTGACCAATGTGAACTGCTAAAAAAAATCAAAAGAGTTACCATAATGCATTGGAGCAATTCGAGGAGGTATGTATTTCCTGCTGGATGAGGGATCTTTTTGCCCCTTTGATTTTCCTCCTACATCCTCATCGGAGTTCTCAGATTCACTCAGCTATGTGTGAAAGAAATGCAGCACTGTTAAGGTAAACTATATATATAAATATATATATATATATATATATATGTATATAATTTTTCAATAATCAAATACTGATAAAAGCTATTTTTATTTGAATTATCATTTGGTTATTTTACCATGCATTACTTTGGAAGGTGTTTGTATTTCAAACACATTGAAATTAAATTAAAACCTTTTTTTATATCAGATCTTTATATATATATATATATATTTTATATACTCCTAAAATTTTACAATTATTGTAATATTTAAGTATAACATTTGCCTCTTCCTGGTTTTTCTGGCACTTGTACTTGTGGTCACATGACACAGGTAAACAAATATCACTTTTCCCCTCAGTGTTTTATCTTAAGCTTTTTTAATTTAATACTTTATCCCCCAGTTTCACAGACAAGGTTTAAGCTAGTCCCAGACTAAATTGCATGTTTGAGCGGTCTAAGATAAAAATATCTCGTTCTGAGATATCTTAAAACATGTCGGTGTTATTGTTCTGTGTTAAGATGCACACCTGTAATATTTTCTTATAAGGCATTTTTGTAAAAAATGCTTAAATATCTTAATTTAACTAATGCCTAGTCCTGGCTTAAGCTAAGCCCCGTTTGTGAAACCGGGCCTATATTTGTTTTATACCAATTGTTTTATAACAATATATAATAACAATAATATATAACTACATATTACCCTTACTCTTTGTATTTTTACATCAGTATGGAACAAGACTATCCAGCTATCCAATCAAACTAAAAAACAATACAAGTAGTCTGAGTATATTAGGTCAATGATTATGTAATGCATTACATTAATTACAACCATTTCTATCATGCAATTTGTTACACTTTTCAAATAATCTACCCAGGTCGTCTTATAAAATAAGAGTTTTATTAAATATATGCACCAGTGCTGGACAAAGATGAATGGCATCCAAAATAAAAGTTTTGTTTGTATAATATGTGTGTGCTTTAATTATTTATGTACATATTTACTATGTGTATATATACATACAAACATATATATATATGTATGTATGCATGTATGTGTATATATATATATATATAAGAAAAATATTTTGTTTATATATACACACACAAACTTTTTTTTAAAAGTTTTTTACAATATAAAACTGTATGTGTCTTTATATAAGCATAATCAATAAACAGTACACACACAAATAATATCAACAAAAATTTTAATTTAGGATGGGATTAATCGTTGCCCAACACTATTATGTGCAATCCACTATTATGCAACTTATGTGCAATCCACTATTATGCAACTAATCTCATTTATAGAATTTAAATTCATTTCCAATTTCTTACAATTTTTTAAATACACATAAACACACAATTAAAATAGAAAATAGATTTTAGATTAAATAGCAAGAGCATTACCTTGCTGACCAGATTCTGAGGGTTAGGGCGAAAGTGTAGAGGGTCATTCTCAGCTGAAAGAAACACCACCAATCAAGTCAGTAAACTTGTCGATGAGTATTAATATGTGCAGTGAATGACAAACAGTGTAAGAACGAAAGACTTACCAAGGCTGCCTGTTATGGCGGTCCGCACTAATTTGTCAATCTGATATTTCAGCTTTTGATCTAAGGGACGCATCTTCTCTAAAACCTATACAACAAAAACAGAAAGAGGAAAATTCTCCTTAAACATAGATATAGCATTTAAAGTAGTCTGTTGTGACAAGTATACAGACATGCAATATGCAATGTATATTTCATTTACATTATATACAGAAATAAACAGGTATCAATATATTTGATTTAATATTGCCAGTATTGTGTTTATTAATTTACAGTAGTGCTGTCAAACGAATCACATCCAGAATACTATGTTTTTGTTGACATAATATGAGTACATGTGCTGTGTATATTTTTATACACATACGGTATATATTTAGAATTTATATACATTTATAATCTTATATAAATATATTTAATATATAAACTGTTTTTAATAAGCAATAAATAGTCACAGTTCACATATGTAAACTGTTTTTTATTTTGGAATCACAATTAATGATTTGACAGCACTTAGAGAATGAATTGATTCAACTGAAGGAATTGGATGACGCTTTGTTTGTTTTTAACAAAGGGAGAAATAAAATTAATTTCGGAGTGTTATGTGCTTTATAAGGTTTGTGTCGTACCGTCCTTATGCTGACAAGCCTATGGATGGCGCTGTTGTCCTTCAGACTATGTCCTTCTGTCTTTAAACTGATCAAATGAGTGACGTCTTGAAGGTAAAACAGTAATAGATGATATCTCAAGTCCAAAAAAGACAAACCCTATTGCAAAAAAGAAAAATAAATAACAATTTTTAAGAAAATTACATAATGTATTTTGTAATCAATATCATAAAAATACTTTTACCTTAGAAGTCTGAAAGGCTTTCTCTCTGACTTTCTTTATAAGGTCTCGGACATGACTTGTTACTGACGCAACCTGAAAATAAGGACGTGTCGATCACCATCACGTCTTCTCATAGATTTGTGTATTAAAACCAACTGAGATGCTGAACTTAAAATATGACCATATGAAATCATCTAAAGCAGAATATTCAGGTTATGTGACATTACAGACCTGTTCTGTGAGACTGTTGAGTAGACGCACAGCAGCGGGAAGATCACTGTCTAAAAGATCCTGCAAAATACAACTAGTTAAGTGATTCGCAGAGAACACACAATAAAGGCTATCAGGTTAGCCAGTGTAGTTTCACCAGAATTCAACCGCGAAATAATAGACAATTTCATGACAACGTGATAATTACACTATAAACTACCAGTTACATCACAACACATCGATGTTTAAGTTCAATTAAGGACAGATTAATTTAGTTAAAGAACAACTCACGTTTCCAACAGTGGTGGCCGCCATTTTGGATTAACCAAGTTGATAAGGATGCCAAGTAGGGACAAAACTCCCAGCACGCGATTCAAAAATCGTCTTGAGGCAAAAGTCAACGTGACTGACAGGAATATTGAAAATTATTATATAGAAGATAAAACAACCAAAAACGCCGATATCTGAAAGTAAAATAAAAAGTATGACATATCACACTAACGTTATACTAAAATTTGTAAACATTAACACTATTTTTATTAATCATTCCTGCTAGAATTCATAATCCAACATACGGGGGTTCTCTGAGCTTGCTTGTTTTAGGCTGATGTTGACTGCTGGGTTTAGAAGCTAGTAACTAACGTTAACCAACTAAAAATATAGCTGGGTCGCACATATTTTGTCATTTGTTTGTTGTTATTTACATATTTTTACATACCTTCAAATTCATGTTTAATACAAGTTATAACATTGTTTAGACTATATAGACTAAGCCTTGTACTTAATTAGTTTGGAATCGCTCAATAATACATGCAAATATATGAATATTATAAATAAGAAAAACAACAACAAATGGACATGATAACCGTATTTACACAGTATCATTTTTATAAGAGTATATAAACTGAATGAATATGTATTAGGAATTTTGTTTTTAATTTGTGATTTGTGAGAATTTGTGATTTTGGACTTTCCTGAGCTTTCTGCAGTTTTGCCTTTCACCAGAAGATGGCGGATGACTCCGTTATTACATCACTCCGATCACTGTGAGTCAGTATGATTCTTACATTTTAAAACTTCAAATGCATGTTTTATATAAATTATAACATTAATCACATATATAGCATAAGCCTTGTTCTCCTAAGCTACTTTCTTTAGTTTAATTTGGAATAACTCAATAACATATCCAGATAAAGTTTGTTATCTTAAATTTTCATATAATAAATTGTTTGAAACAAAGGTACATTTAGTTTACACACATTAGATTACCTTTAGAGCACTTAGAAGTTGGCCTACAGGTTAATCTACAGGGTTTTTATACGTTTAGACCTACAGATCCAGTACTACAGTATATTAGATTAGATAGAATACTTTAGATGAGAGAATTTGCTCTATTTTGTGTCCTGTACATTTTGGACACCTTGTAATTGTTCAATCGATTTAAAACCAAACACTTTTTACATGTACTGTATTTTTGCACAACTGAGAGATGAACTGAGAGGTTGAGAAAATCCTTTGTCAGTTTGGCTGAAGTTTTTTTTGTTGTTTATTTTGTCCTGTACGGTAATTTACATTATAGCGTACTGAATTGTGTGTTTATTAAAGTTCTTCTTTCCTTTCTAGTGATTTTCATTAACTGCAAGATCTCTTTAGTGTAATGTAAATAATTAATAATAATAATAATAATAATAATTTTTCTAAAAGCTTATTGATGAATTTCATCTGCACCCGTCTTTTTATGCTGTGTACTGTAATTGACCTCTGTTTTTTTTTTAATAGTCATCCAGAATAAGCCATTAATATGTGCTTTAGAATGACTATTGCTAGTAAGCAACTAGTTACATGTGAATCGTGTTCTCTCATCTAAAGCATTTCCAAAGTCTCATGCATGTAGGTGCGTGCTTGTTTCAGACACTAAGATAAATGTTGTGAGTGTGTGCTTGAAAGAATTACATCCGTAATAAGAGAAAGACAGAGGCACAAATACAATCATGATATGAGATGAGGTGCAAAGCGGGAACGGATAGAGACAGATGTGTGTCAGTGTGTCCTTGAGCAGCCGCTGCTGTACCTAAGGGCCGACGCTCTTCCTGTTAACCCTCCTGACATGATGGACCTTACAGGAATCACTAATGAATCTGTGTCTGGGCTTCTGTAACTATTAAAGGAAATCATACGTGTTTCTTTCCCGAACATACACTCTCTTTCTTGTCATGGCCACAGAGGACATGTCTATGTTTGTGGCTGTAAGAACGCTTGTAAAAATGTAATTATTACCCGTCTCTTAAAGAGCTGCCATGTTTGTTCCCATTCTTATGGATTGGAGGGAAAAAAGCAATAAAAAGTTCACCCTCTCTCATCAGTAAATGGCTTTAAGTCATTCGGAGGCTTTTTCTGCTCTCTGATTGGATGTTCTTTATAGTGCCGTTTAAGTAAGGCTCCCACTTAAATTAGTCTTGGCTGGTAATATCATTAGCTGGATGAAACTCTTAGAGATGTGGTCTAATTAGTCTAACTCTAAATAAAATAACATCACACCTTCAGCTCCCCTCGACACACTAACACCGAGTATAAAGATGAGCAGGGAGCATAACAGTTGAAAGTGAGTGAAATACAGACCTCATTGAAAACCTAAAGGCCCCTTACCAAGCGCAGCAATCCAAGCAGATTGGCCTCATGGTCATGCAAAAACCCCACATTACAAAGAATCCAGTGGTAACACAGTGTGAGCTGCTGCTCAATGACAATGGAGCGCCTTGCACCCCCACTCACCCACTATCAGGGGAGTTTTAACAGTTATGCGTCCTGACACATAAAGGATTACCAGGGCTGTTTCTGTTACTCAGATAACATACAACTGTTTTCCACAAAGACACCATGCAGGCAAAGCAAAATCCTGCGGAGATGTGGGAATTGAGCTCTCTCTTTTCGACAAGAGGCTTTTGATTTAAGGCCTGAGATTCATGCATAATGCTGGCTTTTTAACCACTTTCCAATATAAATGATAAAGAACGGAGAGTTAATATTTGTTTGTTATGCTGTCCTTATTTTATAACTAAACAAGTATATAACTAGAAAACAATAAGATATATATATTTATTCAAGTATATATTTAAGAACCCGAAAGTTATAAACCGAACAAATCACTTCATTTCCCACCACACATCTTACAGTTTTATTTATTTATATTGTATATTCTTTTCTTTCTGCATGTTTAATTATGTATTAAGAAATAAGCATCTAAGTTTCACTTTAATAAAATTTAATAAAATTCCTTTATTGACACTTTACAGGTGTGTAACTAAATTGATTAAAAATAAATAAATGGATAAACAAAGTAGATATGGATGGATGGATGGATGAATAACTAGATAATTGGATGGATGGAAAGATGGACGAATTAATTAATTAATTAATTAATAAGTAGATATGTGGATGATAGATGGATGGATGAAAGAAAGGATGAAATGGTGAAAGGATAAAGGAATAAATGAATGGATGGATGGATGGATGGATGGATGGATGGATGAAAGGAAAGATGAATGAATTAATTAATTAATTAATTAATGGATGGATAAATAAGTAGCTGGATGGATAGATGATTGATGGATGGATGGATGGATGAATGAATAAATGAATAAGTAGCTGGATGGATTGATGGATGAATGAATAAGTAGCTGGATGGATGAATAAGTAGCTGGATGGATAGATGGATGGATGGATGGATGGATGGAAGGAAAGATAAATGGATGAATGAACGGATGGATTAATAAGTAGCTGTATGGATGGATGAATAAGTTGCTGGATGGATGGATGGATGGATGGATGGATGGATGGATGGATGGATGGATGAATAAGTAGCTGGATGGATGGATGGATGGATGGATGAATAAGTAGCTGGATGGATGGATGGATGGATGAATAAGTTGCTGGATGGATGGATGGATGGATGGATGAATAAGTTGCTGGATGGATGGATGGATGGATGGATGGATGGATGGATGAATAAGTAGCTGGATGGATGGATGGATGAATAAGTTGCTGGATGGATGGATGGATGGATGAATAAGTAGCTGCATGGATGGATGGATGAATGGATGGATAGATGGATGGATGGTTAAATAAGTAGCTGGATGGATGGATGGATGAATAAGTAGCTGGATGGATGGTTGGATGAATATGTAGCTGGATGGATGGATGGATGGATGGATGAATAAGTAGCTGGATGAATGGATGGATGGATGGATGGATGAATAAGTTGCTAGATGGAAATATGAATGAAGAAGTGTACGGATGGATGGATGGATGGATGAAGAAGAAGCTGGATGGATGGATGAATGGATGAAAGGATGGATGGATGAATAAGTAGCTGGATGGATAGATGGATGGATGGCTGGATGAATGAATAAGTAGCTGGATAGATGGATGGATGGATGGAAAGGTGTTAGATGGATGGAAAGATGAATGAATTAATGAATAAATACATAGATAGACAGATTGATAGATATTTAGATCTATAAATAATATTCTTTTTATGCATTAACTTCTTTAGTATGTATATATATATATATATATAATTTCTAGTATTAAATATATTATAATAATATGGAAATAAAGGAGTATTCTTTGTTGGATTACTTTGAGTGTGCACTTCTTTCACGTGATTTCTCCTCCTGATCTTACAGTATTGTCAGGGGAATGAAATGCCCAGCAGAACATTACATATCAGACTGTTACAATCTTGTCTCTGTGTATGATTGACGCTCCTGCATCTGCTTGTTTAATTAAGACTCCAGCTATTGATGGCTGGTGGAGGGTGGAGGGTGGGGGGTGGGGGGTTCTAATAAGTGGGTGAAGAGCAGTTCAGCAGCACTCAGCATTTTCCCCTAAAGTTTACTGTAAACACAGAGCTGTTTCAACCTCTTCCCAGCACTCTAAATAGATGGAAATGGGGTAACACCTTCAGGCTTTGTCTGACAAGGGCGACATCCAAAGATCCTAACAGTGTTTAAGGGCCCACCAAACATTTCGTATTCGTGGATGCCAATTACGTGCACATGAATGCATAATTACTCTAGAGGAGCTTAAAGCAGCAAGTCTAAAAGGCCTAGTTATTTCAATGAAGCCTTCAGGCCATGGTGATCAGGATCAGGCGGGAAGGCTGGGCTTTAAGTCCATCTCCTGAGGAACTTTGGACAATGTGAGAGAGGGTGTGGGCTGATCTGATCGTCAAACCCAAAGTTGAGCTTAATGAAAATGAATGAGGGACTTCCCTTGTCACTCTATAAGGAAACAACACAGAGATAGCTTAGATGATCCATCCATTAATTGTGAGTCAAAGTTGCTGTAAATGTTGTTTGTTTGTATATTCATAATAAATCATTTAATTAAATTCCCCAGACATTTATGTAAGATCTGGAGGAGAATTGGTTAGGGGCACTTTACTTAAACAATCTATTTATGTTTGTTTTGTTACTTTTTAGTTAAAAAAAATGTGAAATGTGTTTGTGTGTGTGTGTGTGTATATACACACACACACACACACACACATTCTGTTTAGTCATGTAGCAGACACTTTATCTAGAGAGTCATGTCTGGAAGTACTCTTTTTGTAAACAAAGTATTTTTGTGCTTTTGCTTTTATACACCACTACAATACAATGGATTGAAATAAAACAATCAAGATGTGATTGAAGTGCAGGCTTTAAGCTTTAATTCAAGTGTTTGAAGAAATATATTACATATACCCCTGGTTTCACAGACAAGGATTAAGGAGTCTTAGACTAAAATGTAAATCTGAGCTCTTTCAACTGAAGGAAACTTGTACTGACTGATCTTAAAACATATCAGTGGCTTTGTTTTGTATTAAGAAGCACACAAGAAATGCTTTTTCCTAAGGAATGTTTATAAAATTACTTGCATGTCCTATAACTGAGCTAGGCTAAGCCCAGTTTGTGAAACCAGGCCAACTCAAATGTAATTGGACAAATAAATGTAGTCATAAATAGCATGTTAAATTTTTAATATTTTGCAAGAAATTATTGCCTTTAGCCTGGAACTTATGGACATCACCAGAGACTGGCTTTCATTAATGTGCTGCTGTGTCAGGCCTTTACAGCTGACTTCAGTTGTTTGATTGTGAGTCTTTCTGTCTTTAGTTTCGTCTTCAGCAAGAGAAATGCATTCTCAGTCGGGTTTTGATCAAGAGACTGACTTGGCCATTGCAGAATATTCCACTTTTATTTACCTAATAACTGGGTTGCTATTGCTGTTTGTTTGGGGCCATTGACCAATTTTACTATGAAGCTCTATCTAATCAACATTGCTCCATTTGACTGAATCTGTGCAGCGAGTACATCCCTATACACTTCAGAATTCTTTTGACCTTTTTCCTTCCCTAATTTTGGTACACATTTATATTTATATATGTAATGGGTGCAATGTTTCATCAATATGGATCTATACATTGATCTATACATAAAATGTCTGACAATATATCAATGCTACAGTACTTGTAAAATATTGTCATCTGTAATATAAATAGGCACCTTCTATGCATTTGTGTAGGCCCTAAATGTATGCGTGTACATATATCATGGAACTAATCATCATATGATTACAGCTTTTATACAACGATCGAAATATCAAGTTTTATAAATAAAGATTCTCCACAGCAGATGTTTCATTAAAAAATATTATTTTAATCTTTTCACATGCTAAAATCTTCTTTACAGGCTTTGTGTTTGCCTCCCTGATGTAGTCACTTCAGCCAACAGCTGCTCATTTGGTTTATAGTGTTTACAGTCTGTGTAGAGAAAGCAGCATTACCAATCTACATAAATGACACCATCATGTGTCCACTGTTTTATTTGCCCCGCACTGACTTATTGTGAGCCCTAAAACCACTGTTTCTGCTTACAGGCTCCATCTCTCTAATTGCTCCACCTGTACTGTAAATTGGACCCTACTGTTAATTAGCCTCGGCCAGTCCTGCTGCATTTCAATAGCTCCCCTAGTGTGCTTCAATGCAGTCTAACCAACATGCTGCCTCATCTCTAGTCTTTAACCTCTCTGCAACTTTATCCCTTATTTCACCAGCTTAAGCAGATTCTAGTGCTGGCTTAAGACCCTCCACAAATTAGCACTGAGTAGGAAATATTAGCCCATCATTAGTCACACCTATTAAAACTAAGGCTTACAATCTGTTACAGAAATCTGTCACTGATCACGTTAAGTTTTTTTCCCCCGGCTAACATTGTATACATTTCTTGCACAGCAGGAAAAATTAATTTGACGTTTTGTAGTAAATAGTTAGTTGAAAAATATTCTTTGTAGATACTGTGATTATCAAAGTCCATGTCATGCTCTGCAGCAATAGATCATGCTTTTTGTAAATGGCTTGTGTTTTTAAATATAGTCATTTGATATTGTAGGATTTAAAAGTCTTTTTAACCCGTAAATAAATTGAATGTTTTAGGAATTAAAAGAAGAATATCTATAAAGAAAAACATAATAATTTAAAATTAAGGGTGAACATAAGATATATAATATAAAAAAGGATTATGAGAGAGAAAAAAATTATGAATAAATTACCAAAAAATTAACAAGCATAAATAAAAAGAATATATAAATATTAATGTATATAATAAAATAATAATAAATATATGATCTGAATGGATGAAGAGAAAAATAAATAGACAACGAGAATAAATGTGTGGAAAATAAATAAATATGTCTATTTATATGTTTAGCTAATATGTTTAAATAAATAAAGTGATCAAGGGAAATAAATGCATATAAAAGGTAAAATATAAGAAAACAAGAAAAATTTATTTAAACCTTTTACACTATAAACAAAAAAAAAATACAGGTTTTACAAATTATTTTGTATTCTAACATTTTTATTACTTCAAATTATATGTATATAATTGTTTTTATAAATAAACTTATAATTAAAACAGATCATTAAAATAATGACATTTATTATTGCATTTATGACACAGTATGTGTGTGTGTGTGTGTGTGTGTGTAATAATTGCCAAAAATAAAACCTTTGAGCATGCAATTAAAAAAGGTCAATAAAGTAGATTTTTTTATTTAAAAGCTTTTTATTTATATATAACAATTTTGAATTTGTGTAATTTATTATGTGAATTTTTGCACGGACAGTCAGATGTTCTTGCTTCCACTGAAGCTCAAGATGCTTTTTATATCATCCAATAATCCTGGAGAACCTAATCCCCAGGTTTTTTTCAAATTTGCAAAGTTCATGCAGCACTAAAGCTGTTGTCACTAAAGTCAAAGAGGGGCAAACCACCAACTAAGACAATTCAAATACAGAAACAGAAGCATTTTCCTGGGGCTGAGTGTTTGTGTTTGTGCAGGGGGAGGGGAGGCATATGGAGCAGGCAGCTCTGATCGGCGTGTGTCCACTCCACCTCCTCTCCTCCCTGCTTACAGTAAGTGGCTGCTTGAAGCACAGCTGCCAATGGAGCAGTGTCAGTCGCCTCATTCACCCTCAGAGCTGTTTGCTGTGTAATTACAGTTCACCCGGCTTTTGTTCAGCCCCTAATCTGGAGGCTGCATTGTGGAGCGCACGTGCCCAGAGTTTACTCGACCTGGGTCCCCCTCGCCCCTTTACCCCACCCCATCCCTTCTTTCTTTCACACTGGAGTCCAGAAGTGTGCTGATCTACAAAGCCCTGAAAGGGACACAATTAGCAGGCTGACAGCCAGTGTGAGGAGAAACAGAGGAAGCCTGAGCACAATGGCTACGACTTCTATACGGCGCTCTAAAAACCCACAGCCATGTGCCGCCCGCAAAACACAGCCGCTGTCGTTTGCGGCTATTGTCGCGGCTGGCTATTGTGATTCGTGTTTTTTTGGAGGGCACACTTTGCCAATGATGTGAGTGGCACGGGTATTATGAGCTGGAAATGCTGCTTAACAAGTGGATGTGAAGAAGTTAAACTGTCATTCAGCTGCAGTTCCTGATTGAGCACTCCAAGCTCCCTGTCAATGATTGTATGAGGATCAATGCAAAGGCACAGTTGGCTGACAAATGAATAACAGGCCACACCAAAGTTAGACTAACAAATAAAACTGGGTCAAATCCATCAACTCCCCCAAAAAAAGGTTTGGCCAGTCTTCTGTGTCAGATTTTGTCTCAAGTTTTTTAAACGAGTTTAGTGATAATGGAGTTTTTTTTCTGTTTCATGCAGGACCCGTTATAGAATTTTCATTTTATATTTATTATAGTTTTTTTATTATGATTGTCTATATTGAAAACCTTTCATGAAAGTTCAAAACGCGTTCTTGTCTTAGCACAACTCAGAATCAACTTATTTGTTAAATAATACAATTAAAAAACTATAACCATCTAAACAAGAAATAAGAGACTACAAAGTGTAAGACAATTTAAAAATAAATTACTTTTTTTTCTGTAAATGGTCTTTATTTGAAATATAAATATTTTGTAAGATTATATGTCTTTACTGTCACTTTTGATTAATTTAATTATTATAATTGTTATTATTAGTAGTAGTAGTTTTATTTATTTATTTATTTCCTTGAATTATTATGATTAGTTTTTCTCTATATTCTGTTATTTAAATATTATTAACAATTGATTTATAGATATATTCCAAGTTTTTTTTCCTATAGTATTTGCTCCAAACAAACAAACAAAAAATAAAGTTTTACTTTTACAGTTAAAAAAATTTCACACAGAAATGGTAAGCGACAGATTCAAAATTTGAAAATAAAAAAAAACTGAAATTGTATTTTCTCGTGCAACTTAATGTACTTTAATGATGTTTACAGCTTATCATATTTACAGTGTACCAATGGGACAAAAATGTTCAAAATCTGCTGTGGGACATTTTCAAAAGGTACATGTTTGTATAAAGGGTCCATTTTAGCCCCATAGAGTATACATATTTGTACCTTATAGATACAGAAGTGTACCTTTTGTGCCATCCCACTGACAGCTTTTTTCTGAGCATGCATCTTTTCTCTCATCTAAATATATTTTTTCATATTATGTAAACGTTTTATGACAAAGTATGTATTTATGATATAAAATGCTAGCTATGAAATTAGCCTAAATTACTTTAATGCCATCATAAAATGCCTTTAGATACATGCATCTATAGCTATTTTCTGTTAGATATTGCTAGTGAACAAAATAAGCTAGTTTAAGTGTGAAAAGTGTCATTTTAGGAAAGTCAAGTTTTGTATTTGTTAATTTTTTATCAAGGGTCACCGAAACCGGTTTGCTTCTCAACGTTCTTCCTTTGCTCTGTGAAAAAAAAAGACAAAACCAAACAAATTTGGAGGTTGAGTAAATGATAACAGTATTTCCTCCTTTAAAAACAGTGTGCGTGTTCACATTAAAGCTGTGAACCTTCTGTCTGGACGCTGCCATGTAGTAAAAGAAACTCATTGAGATCACAGCAAAGTGTGAAGCTCAGTTAGTTTTTGTTTTTCCTTGCCTACACACTATTAACAGCTTCTAATGGTCTCATTCATCTTTTGAGCGTGACAACTCAGCTCGATGTGTTATTGATATCTCATCATGTATAAGGCTATATTTACAGTGCTGTAGTATCTGTTTTCCAAACAGTGGAAGAATTCAATGAACTTAAGGTGTGTGTGTGTGTGTGTGTGTGTGTGTGTGTGTGAGAAGAGGCATGGTAAGCACTGCTGAGGATCGTATTGATCTGACCTGATGTCTGGGTATAGGCTTGTAAAAGGCCCATGTGGGGATTCTGCCCAATGAGCCGATGATTAGCTGCCCCTGCATCTGTTCCTGATCCCTAATAAAACAAATCAACACGTTTCATTTTGCTCTGTGTTTATATTACTAACACCAGAGAAACATACCTAAACCACCTTCTGAGGTTACGTGGTATTGATCATGCAATCGGACAAACTAACAGATCTATGAGAGGTAATGGATGAAGAGTATACCTGAGCCCCGGCCCGGTCTGATCAGCCTCTCTGGTTATGCATGAACATCCACGCTCCTCTCAGTTGCATGTATGCATATGCAGTAATGATCTGGATAATCTGAAAGATTAAGACTAATCTAAAGTATTTCTTACAAGAGAGATTCTCTCTTGTGCTTAACCGTGGATCCAAAATACACATTTATGAAATGGAAAAGTAATGGAGAAATTGAAGTGCAAACTATTGAGTGGGGATACTGTAATAAGGCATATTACTCATAAGCTGAGCTATAAAAGTTTATAAAGAGTAAAATGTCACTGGTCTCAGTAAATAAACATGTACCCTTCCGTGATTCACGCCTTAATGACGTGGATTGGGAAAATTGGCAGGAGTGCGGGACCTTGGTGGGCTCTCAGGGGACAGGGGACTGGAATGGAACCATGATTAGTGGGAGGTACAGTTTAGCTTTAACACTCGTCCTAGTCAATAGCTGATCATCACCAGGGCCACAATGCTATAAAATGAAGACGTGCTAACGCTGTATAGGACAAAGCTGTCAAAAAGTAGACAACTTCTAATGAGTAAAATACTTGTTAAAAGTAGCCTGATTATGTGAATGTGAATATTTTTTTTTTATTATATTATGTGCACTGTGCACACTATGTCTAGTTTTTAAATCATTTGTAATACTTCTTTGAATAAAGAATAAGATAAATAATCCAAATTTTGACAAATAATTCTGATAAGAAATTTGTAAAAGTTTTCTTTTTAAAAAAGAAATAGTATAAAACAAAACACAAATCACTTATATTCACGAGTTGGCGCGTCCTCAATGATAAAGAATAAAGCATGTTTGGTGTGGTGTCGGGGGCGACCCCGAGGACCCCAGTGAGGGAGTAGCTCGGAATCCGGCTCAAACCCTGCGTGCCCCCTTGGAAAGAGCGAACGGCGGAGAAGGGGGAGGCGGTGGGAATGCAAGAACGAGATGCGGAAGGGAAGGAAAGGGGTTTATTTATAGTGGTATGATTAGGGTTGGATTGGCCAACGCGATGACAGCGGTTCTGATTGATAACACGGGCCAGCTGTGTTTAATATTCGTCCGCCCTTCCTTCCGAAATTGGTTTAGCAACTTAATTTATATTATATTTAATAAATGCACAGTATGTCCAATTGTATACTGTTATTCTTTAAATCAGGAATAAACTAATCAACTAATATTTTGTCAACTATTTTAGGTGATTAAGGTTGATAAACATTTTTTTATTTATTTTTTAAATAAATATCATAAAATAAATTGCATATCAATATTTGAGTGCACTAATTCTAATGATTATATTATATTATATTATAATACTGAGGTATTAACCTATAATACGTCTTTAAATTAATAATAATAAACTTATGATTTGTTATAAAATACAAATCAATATCTGAGTTTACTAATTCTAATGATTATATTATATTATATTATATTATATTATATTATATTATATTATATTATATTATATTATATTATATTATATTATATTATATTAACCTATAATACTTCTTTAAATTAATGATAAAGTAATCAACCAATCAACACTAAACAAACAAATCAGTATTTGAGTTTAATTTAATTCTGATATTTATATTTTGATTTGATTTGATTAACTAATGTTATTATAATCTATAATCCGTATATAAACAAACAAAAAACTAATCAACTAACTAATGTCAACTAACTCTGATAGTACATACTGATAGAGAGATATATAAATTAATAATGAATAAAAACACAACATCAAAGTTTGTGCCCATTAATTCTGAGGATAAATGTTACTTAAATAAATATAAAAAATAACACTAAATAAATTAAAATTAAATTACAAAAATTAAACAATGTGTATGTGTCTGAGCTGGAATGTCTGCCTACTGTAAAGCTGCAGCAGCTGAAATATATAAGTGTGTGCATGTTTTCTAGATGTGTATGTCTGATCATATTTAAACAGGCTGTCCTAAAGTGGTTTAGTTAACTCTTTCACACCGCTGCTGATGATAATGTCCCCTGTCAGTCTTTCCCACCACCGCTAAGGGCTAAAGTCTCACGGCAGCGCTAACTAGTCTGAAGTGAAACCTCATTTGGCTACTTGTGGCAGAAAAGGCTTCAAGGGCAACAACAGGAGCAATTACCCATCAGGCCTCCTTCATTAGGGTGTTATTGAGGTGAGGACTGTGAACAGGTACTTCACCGGACGGTACATCATCTAATAGGTCACTGGGGTATATCTCTTGCGTGAGAGGACGGTCATCACGGACAGTTCACATGGACCCACTGGTCACAAAGGTTCAAAAGCAACAGACAAAGACATCTTAATAATGACTCAACTGTCTTTTGATGGACATGGACTCACCTGGGGAGCTTATTATTGTTGTTAAAGGCCATGAATTGGAAACAGATACACTGCAATAATGACACAAGGCCTGATGAATCCACAAATTAAAGCGAGGTAAAGTGACCAGAGAAAAAGAAGAAAGTTTTAGAGAGTTCAAATTGACTCATGACCAGGGGCCTGTTCCATAAACCAAGATTAAAGTATAAGCCAAGGTTATTTCAGTTAGTCTGACTTATTGCCAGTTAATTTGTATTAAAATAAGTCAGACTATCTGCCATAAGGCTTATTTGGTAAACTTGTTTTATGGAACAGGCCACTGTTCTGTGATTAAGTCACTGTTTGATTGGCAGCAATTGTCATCAGAAGAGAAAAAATTAATATTTTTTCATTTAAAAAACATGTTCGTAAAATTATAAACAATATATTAAACATTTAAATTATTTGATTAAAATAATATACATTTTGTATTGCATATCTATCTATTATACATATATATCATACATTAAAATATATAAAGAATATATGACAGAATTCATATAATATATAATCATCAGAAGTTATGAACTAAAATATTTATTTGCATTTATATAATATAAAATTATACAATATAAAATAAGAGTATAATAAATCAAATATAAAAAAAAAAACAAAAAAAAACGTTAACAATGTTCATTTTACTTTAATTTTATTTTCACCAGCTGTGTTTTTCGTTGGATTGTGTAAGAACACTATGGCCCGGTTTCACAAATGGGGCTTAATTTAAGCCAGGACTAAGCATTAGTTAAATTAAGATATTTAAGCTACTTTTACGAAAATGCCTTATAAGAAAATATTACAGGTGTGCAACATGCAGTTTAGTCTGGGACTAGCTTAAGCCTTGTCTGTGAAACTGGGGGTATAAGTTCTTACGCAATCCAACGTGTTTAAAGTGAACTGGAAATTAGGTGCTGGGCGTCCGGCCAGAGGAGAACTGGACCCAACTAAGCCTGGTTCTCCCAAGGTTTTT